>JAWWLZ010000082.1:83438189-83468789 GCA_035041345.1 Poliocrania exsul | reverse complement strand
ACTACTATGATCTATCTGTGTAACTATCTTAAGTAAACTCTTGTGAGCCTTCTGATGATTGCTGTGCCCGAATTCTTTCGGCCGTCAGTCCAACGCCCCAGCTTGGTGTAGGGGGCTCCTCCTATATCTGGTGACCCCTGTATCTGGTGACCCCTATAACTGAGGGCAGTTAACAGAGCAGGCACCTGACTTTGGTTGCCATCCCATGCCAAATCCCTGCCAGGTTCCAGCTGTACAAGCTGTCCTGCCCCTCACAGGAGAAATGTCACACAGGGACACATATTGTCCGGTTTTGCTGGGTGAAGTTACAAACTGAAAAAAAGGCATTTGTTTACTAGTATTTTAAGACTTGCTATAATATCTTTTTGAAAGGGAGGGAGTATAAACAAAATTTTAATTTTTCGTTTAAAATTAACACCATCAATACAACAACAAACCATATATCGGTGGCCTGGGATTTGGTTTAGATTTTTTTTCCCTTTCTGTTCTGTAGGCAACAGCCAAGCACCAGCAGTGCAAGTCTTACCCTTACACTGGAGTAAAAAAATTATTTTGCAAAATCCTGGTACTTTTTGGCAAAGGAGAAAATCAAGGAAATGAAAATAGTGATGGAGTCTGATACCTATCAAAGCAAGGAAGACCAAGGATTAATTTAGCCTCTAATGTAGAACACAGGTTAAAAACGAGATCTGGGCAGAAAGACTAATGACTCAATAAAAAGTTGTACCTCCTTCCCATTTGTGGTGCAAGATGCTGTTGCAACCAAGCAGCTCTGAATATATTCCATAATGTGCCAAAAATTAAAAAAGTTTCAGTTTGTTTGTGTGGTTTGGGTTTTGTTTGGTTTTGTTTTTTCAATTCTGTAGAATAGTTTTGTTATTTTAAGGCTTTTAAGAAATAATGTAAATCACCAGTGAAGTGGACAAGGCTATAAAACTATGATAGTAAAAAACATTTCACAGACAATAAAATTTTACCACATTGTATTACTGTTTTGTTTTAGGGGAATTGCTGTCTGACTTTTAACCCATAATGCCTTGGGACTTGAGGGAAAAATCAGAAAGAAGAAATAAATGTCTCCAGGAGAAAAAAAAAAACCAAACCAACAAACCAAACCTCTCTCACGAGCAAAAAAAAAAAAAAAAAAAAATTAGACCCCAGTATATTGTAGCAACAATAAAAACACAAAACATCTTACCAAAGCACATTCTCATTCTGTAAGACTCCCTTAATTCAAGCAAGCATCAAGGGAGGTGAAAAAAACAGGAAAGAATACTAGTCTTATCCTAAGAACATGAATGGCTTTGTGGCAAGACACCTAACCCACCTTCAGGTTATAGAAGTATATCTCTATTCACAGCAAGCACTTGGCCAATAAATCCTCTGAAAACCTTTTTTATTTTTCAAGGTTATCTAACAAAGTAGGCAAAAACATATTCCACCTGCTCTCTTTGTGCCTGATTTCCTCCCCTTCATTCCCATCGCTCTTCCCCCTTCTCTTTCCTGGTTTTATATAGATCAAAAAGTCATGTTGGAAACCAGCACATTTATGTTAGCTGAAGAAGCATGGATAGCGCTACCACAAAGTCTTTAACTGAATTATAGTCATGTGTTTCAAATAACAAGGAACCAGAGAAAAATACATGTTAGGCCCCAAACCTTTTTCCATAAACACCAGTGGAGCCGAAGGATGGTGCATATGTTTCTCTAAGACCCTACACAAACATCTGGGATGAGAGGTACAGACAAGCAGTTCAGCAGGGGTGTGCAGACCTGGCACTAGTGGGAATCTCCTGGTAGACTCACTTTATCACTTCAACATCAGTGTAAGGGCCAGGCTAAGGGCTCCTTTACCAACCTCAGAGAGACTCAGGGAAAACCAAGGTCAGTATTTATCTTCCCAATGAATGCAAAACATAAGAAATATAGAAGGATTTGCAGCAGATGGCAAGGACATTTTTGCAGACCACTGGAAAGCCAGCTGCATTAAAAGCACCCTGAATCCACAGAAAGTTGAAGGAAAGTTGGCTTATGTGCAGTAGTTGAAGACTTTTTGAAGAAATACAAAAAAGATCCTGGAAAAGAAATTCCATACAGAACAAATCTTGCAAAATTCACATGCTTCCCTAGGAAGGGTAGCTTCAAATGCATCTATCTACAAGGAATGTGCGCTTTTCCAAAGGCAAAGTCTTGCCCATTAAATTACTCTCTTCATTTCAAGTTGGTGTTGAATCTATTTCAGCCCATGATTCTCAAAACACTTTTCATGGCAACAAGTCAGTCTGCCCAGAAAGCCCAGATCTGAGCTGTGCCTCCTCACTGAAACACTTCCACACCAGCATTACACCATGAGTGGCAGGGTTGGGTGAATATCCAGCTTGTGTACAGTACCTCCTACCTTCTCCTTGTAAGTAAACACCATTAGAGAACTAACAGGAAGAAGCACAAAATATTACTCAGTTTCTCAAGTACACTGCAATAGATGCCAAACATGGTCAGTCAAGAGCTCATTCTCTCTCTCTCTGTTACACATCAATTACTTGCCAAAAACCTGTGGATGACTTAGCACTTGTATTTAGTCTTCTAGTCTCTGCAAAGATGTTACAGCAATGTAGTAGAGTTGTAGTTTGAGAAATGTAATTTCAGGAGTGGTTCACCTGTTATAGATTATAAATTCCAACCACGTGTCAGGCTTTTCAGAGAACACTTTTTTTCTGATCAGTTCACCTTACGCAGTAGCAGATACAATGTGAGCAGGACTTCTCAATACACGTTTCTTTACAGTGACAGAGAGGTGCAAGTACTCAGCCTCCTTGATATGGAGCCAGGTAGAGGGAAAAAGACATGCCAGCAGTGTTGCTGAATTCCTTTCCTAAACTCCCTCTCTTCTCTCTGCCTTCACAGGACTTCTCATCAGCTATATGGCAGGTTAATCACATTACCCCATTTTATTCGTCTCCTTGCCAGGGAGGGAGAACAATAGTGCAGAGTTATGATGTGTCAAATCTTGGCACATAATATTTCATTTTCCAGAACTGCTTGAAATTGTAAAACACTCCTATTGTTCCTATTGTTTTACCTTAGTTAGGATTTGAAACTTTCTTTCTACACAACAAGCAGACTCTCAGTTTCTGAAGTCCAGTTGGATGAGTACACTTAAAACTGTTCCTGTTCCCACACAGAATTACTGCAGGCAGGAAGATGACACGATCAACTAACAAAGTGGGTATTCTCAGTTTCTGGCACCACAGAAATAAATGGAGTAAAGGCTTCCAAGCTTTTTTAATTAAGTCACTGCATGTGAACAAACTGACTTGAGTTTTTATTATTAAAAGATAAACCCCTTTCTCTTTTCAAAAATGCACTTACAAAATGTGAGAAGTCAAGTGGATAAAACCACACCAGAGGCCAATCAGAGTTTCAGTACAAATCACTGCAGGGTCATTACTGCCTACTCTTTGCCTCTAACCATGCATGGAACCTTTCTTAACATAAGGGACCTCTTGATAAACAGGGGGTAGTAAAACATGGGTATAATAAGAATAAAGGGGATAAAATGCAACAACTGAGAACAGAAGATATTTTGTCTCAAGAATCTAAAGTTTCAGTACTTTTCACATAATTTTGAGCAGCTAACAACACATTCAAAAGAAAACAGCAATCAGTCAAGGTTATTTCTCCTTCAACTACAACAGAACTAAAAAGACACCTGAAGAAGCAACTCCTAATTATCTTTGCAGAAGTCTTCTTAGAAACCAAAGAATTAACTATTCCTAGTATTCACAATTAAAAAACCAAAAAGCAAAACCAAATCAAAATAAAGACAAACCAAACAAAAATAGAATTAACTCTGAAAATAAATAAGTAAAAAAAAGACTCTATCATAATACTTTGCACAAGTGAGCCTAAGTACCACATTTCGGAAGTCCTTTAAGCAGCCCTTTGCTATCTGTAAACAGACCAAGAAAAGAAATGGCCACTTAAATGTTCCATGTGCTTTCTTACTGAAAGGTTACACAGGCCATTCAAAGTCTTGACAACCCCTTCCCCAACTTTGTGTTTATCCTGCAGATGGTGCAATTACACACACACCCCTACACAAAAAAACACAGTGCCAGCTTGCAGGACATTTTAAAACACATTTTCAAGCAGTTTTAAGTGTTCATAGAATCACGGAATATCCTGAGTCGGAAGGGACCCACAAGGATGTCAAAGTCCAACTCCTGTTACAAGAATCACCGTACATTAATTGCAACATATAACAGTGTCCCAGAGAGACAAAAATCTTTATCCAGATTGTCAGGTTTTCTTAATGGATATTCAAGATAGTTAGCACAACTCCTGCTTCTTCATGTAGAAGATTTTGAAATAGCTTTCGAAAAATCTTTGAAAGGCATTTAGAGAATAATGCAATTATCAGGCACAGTCAACATAGGTTCAGAATGGGCTAGTCTCTTCCCACTGAAATGTTACATTATATTAAAATATTCTTATTGTTGTTAGCATTTTATGGCCACAAAAAGAGGAGGAATCCCAATACAAACCAATAGAAAAGAATCATTAGCATTTTAGCATAGCACCCTAACAACACAGAAACCCAACCACAGAAAATGCCATCGAACACCTGGGCTGTGCTCATAGAATAATCAACCATCACAAAGAGGTTTCTCATTCACAGTCTGGTTATTGCCCCAGGTCTCAAGGTGACCCAGTAGATTCAGGCACAGGTGTAAACAGAAAATGTGCAACAGGTGCTTTCCACAACAACACTGTGATCCTTGAATTAAAAAGGATTAGAGCCTTGAATCAACATTATGGTGAAGAAAAACGGACTATGTTCAGCACTCAGGGCAAAATCTTAGTAACAGTTCTCACTTGGGAAATCACACATGCCAGAGGATGCCACAACAATGCAGCTGCCCCAAGACAGTCTTCTGCCTGTGAACTTCTCTTCATAGAAATCACTGGAGTATTGCAGGAACCTACCCCTGGCATACCTCTGCAGTACACTACAAGGGCATCCTACTGATTAGGCTGGCTGGAATCTGAAGGTCTGTAAACAACAGGAATAGAAGTTATCTGACAAAATGTTTGCTACCTTCAAAATTTACCTTCAAAAATGTTAAAGTTATGGATACAGAGAAGGTTATTCTAGATGTGTAACTTTCAAAGCTAAGGAAAGTATAGATGAGCCACATATTTATTAGAATGTAATAAACATATAACCATGGGCCTCTGTCAGGGTCTGACTTCAACCAACACTAAGAAAAATGGGTACATGGTTTTTTTTCAGTTTTTTTGAAAAGGCTTGCCCTGTGTCAGACTGAGATTTTAAATATTAAGTGTCACCCTGGCAAGCACTGCATATTATGGAGGTACAACAGACTCTGAAGCAGGTCTCTACAGTGGAAGCCCCATAGAAGTGCAGGACTACCAAGGATGATTAATCTCTGAGACAGTCTGCTTGGAACAACTTCAGTCCTTATTTTGCAACAACATGCATCCATGGTGCTGACCCAAAAGCCAAACATGCACTCCACAATGGGCTCCAATCTGTTCAAAGCAGGAATAAATGAAATTAAATATCCAAAAGCTACTTACAGACAAGCCTGAAACTCAGGCCTCGTGGATGTCACGGCAGACAAGAAACGCAAAGACAACTTTCTTTACCGTCAACACAAGTCCTGCTACACAGATTATTGACACAAGCCAACTGCAACAAAATCCCATCCTTGTGACCCAGGCTTGAGCAATGCACCTACTACCAATGTTTACTGCTCATTAGTACACCAAAATTTGCAAGTTTAGGTTGTATTTTTGTTGGTGGTGCATTTTTTTTTAAGGAAATATGGAGCAAAAATGATAGGAGAAAGTTAAAAAAAGCACAATGCTTTCTTCATGAAGCATCCATATAACTTCAGAACCTCTTCGCTTAAAATCACTTGGAAGACTAGAAGCTCTTAAGATACAGAGTTGATCATTCATTTATGAAAGGAAAACCATAAAACAAATCAAAATACATAAACAGGCCTAAAATTAATTATTTCAATACCTTCCCCTTCCCTATGAACACAAAATACGTCCTTCATTTCATTATTGACCTTGTATCTTCACTGTAACCTTCTATCACAACCTCACACTGAAATAAAAACACAAAAACAGCATCTGAATTTCTCTAAGAATTTGTTACACAGAAACTTTGGTTAGTGATATATCCAAGAGATATATAAAGAGAGACCAATCCACTCAAAAGTGTGACCATTCCCACAGGAATAAGAAAAAATCCTTCCTATTGAAATAAGAGCAGAAAAATACAATGGAAATCGTTCTTGTTTCTGGCAAGAAAGGCATTTTCAAATCCCACTTGGTCTTGTAATTATAATAGCTTCTTCTTTCAACACTACACTGAAGTACATGTTTAATCTTTCCAAAACTCTGGCTTTTTCATTGTCTTTTAACACATTTACATATGTATTTAACATGAGTATATCCATCCATATAAAACATCCTACTCAAGTTTGTCAAATAAAGGAATTGAACTAAATAACAGACTGATCTGGGAATTCAAGGAGCCCTTACACTGTGAAATCAAACCTGCTGCTACTTGATCAAATAATGCTCATGACCTAAGATTTCAATCCCCACCCTTATCTGACTGATACTTATTTTACACTGGCATCCAAAAAGGTCATGATTTCTGTTGCAAATCACCTAAGATTTTATTTTTTCTGCAAACTAAAGACACTTAACTCCTTTCTGACTAATACATACAACTTGAAATTTTCCTGTCTTTAAAGCATCACCATGACTTGAGGTCCACAGTGAAGTTAAATGACCGTTATTGGTCAGCACTCAAGGAACATTCATCAAAAATAATATTTTTCATCATTCCTGAACTTTGGGGCAAATGAGAGGATGTTTTCAAAGTGACAACTAGGAATTAAAAGCAGCAAGTAATAGGTCAGTCCAGGGCTGACACCTACAATTTGTTGCAATTTTTTTTTTTTAATTACCGGTTAATATCATAATGGAAATAAAGTGAAATGTGTGATTTAATTTTCTTTCATTTTTCCTCCCTGAATGTACTACAGTGTCACAATACTTATCAGTGAAATAAGACTACTAAGAGAACAGATAGAACATTTTTATCTAAAGCTAACTTCAACTGGTTACAACATGAGCATACAGAACAGTTTCCAGCCCATGTGTTTTTGTCATGTCAACAGTCTCCAAAGATAATTAATGCTCTTCAGTATCGTGCCTGGCATAACTAAGCCTGTGCGCAGCCTGCTAAAATTATATAGAGAATATCTGAGTGAACTCTTCAAGCAGTTCTCTAATGACTTCAACCCAAGAGCAGCACTCCAGAGAAATGGAGGGATTTGGGCAGGAACGCAGACTCTACAATAGCCAGCCATAAATAGAAACCAAACTTCATCACAGCAAGTGTCTGAAGCGCGTCTTCACATTACAATGCACAATGCTGGCTGCCCTCACCCAGCTCCAGCCAGCCTGCCAGGGTGGGCACAGCTGGGCTACACTCCACTGGATTTACATCCTACTGCAAGAGCTTTGGGATATATAGAGATACATAGAGCCATATATACATCTATAGGCTACTTAACATTTTCTACATTTTAGTGGCAATTTTCAAGCTTTGGGCCATGGACCATTTGAAAGGGGTGTCCAAACAACAGGTAAGGAAAGCAAGGCTACCAACAAGCTTAAACTGATGGTGCAGATTGCTGCTCTGGGCTCCGTAGCATCTTCAGAGGGTGAACCCTGTACACAGTCGTGGCATGGCTGATTCCTCATCAGCAATGACATAACGTGCTTTGCAGGCAATCCTAAATTTAAATTATACATATATAAACACTAATTATGAAATAACTAAACCCATGAATTTAGCATAAAATTACATAGAGGCATAAACCAAATATGAAACCCAGGTTTACTACAAACAAAAATTTGGATAAACCTTTTTTTTATACATAAACTTTTACATACAAGTAAGACAGCCTCACAGGATTACAATGTCACTAAAACTAAGAGCACAACATTACAACCCAGTGAAACACAGTACTTCATTCTTGAGAGAACAGCCTTACCCTGAAGTGTTCTGGTTCCTGCAATCCAGAAACTGCATATGATTTTGGGTTTTGTTTTTACAAAAAATAATTTAGCTTTATTAATTAATTAGTTAGAGACATAGCCAATCAACTAACTAAATAAACAAACAGATAGATAGACAGCCATCTCATCCCCTGAACCTCAGAGACTGAAGAAGTGTTACCTACTTCTCATTACATAAAAATACCAATCATCCAGCTCCTGTGAAAAATGTCCAAGCAGGCTTATTAACATTTTATACACAATTTACTGTGAAGCCTTAAACTGGCATGCAAGGGGCACTTCAGTCCCCTATAAGAACTCATCTCAGGGCTGAATTCGACCCACTGCTGACAAAGGGTTCAGAAATGGCTTTCTTCTCTGACAGCACAGTCTCCTTGACAATTTCTTAAGGGAACTCAGAAATGCAACTTCTTGAATTTCAAAGCTTTCTCAGGTTTGGACCTTCTGAAAGCAGATTTTGGAGGGTTTGAGCCAATGCTCAGGGGAGCAAGTGGAGAGACCTGCTAACTTCAGTGGCCTTTGGATTGGGTTCTCCAGCTGGAAGAACTACTCCTTATTAGGGTTTACATTAAAAACAACACACCCTACAAGAGCATTATAATCTTACTGATCAAAATGACACCAACTAAGAAGACCTTAAGACAAAACCTGCTATTCCAGGTACGTGCTATTCAGGTATCTCCTTCCTCTGACATTCAAAGATATTTTATACATATATATTTCTTTTTTTTATTATTTTTCCTTTATTCTTTTCCTTATTTTCCTTGGCAAGTATCTCATCTTATGAACACTTTTTAAAGCAATACTTTTTAAAAAAATACCACCCACCCCTCCACAAAAAAAGTTTTAATTTGAATGATCTTGACCACTATAAGAAGTCAATACTGTACTTTCCAAAACTCGCAGTAATTGACGGCAAGGCAAGACCTTAAAAATATAGAGGGCACTGTTTGAAACCACTGACAAAGTTAAATTTCTTCCTTTCTTCTTTGCCAGAGAATTACAAACTATGCTCAAGCACCAAATAGCCAAAAGTAATCTGTCAGAAATATATTATTACAAGACAGCAGTAGTGCCAAAACCTGATTTGAGTTGCTACATCCTACTGAAATATTCCTCTTACAGGCCTTTCCACCTGCAGATTAAGAAAAATACTGTTTAAAAAAGCATGGGCTAAACCAGTCTTTGCCTTCATCCAAAGAAATCAAGAGGGGCAACATTTAAATTTTATCCCACCACACACGGCTGTAAATATGACACCACTGATCCTGTCCCTTCACATGAAAATTTTATAGAAAAATAATCAAACAGACCACCACCAGGAACTGTAGCTCCAAGAAACACCTTCTTACTACATCTTTCATCAGAGAAAGTTATTAATTTTTCTTTAGCTCTAACCCCAAAGCAATGAACAAGGAAACCTTTCTACATGATACACACTTGGCCACCAGCACAGGCAATACTGTATTCCTTAACCAACATTAACAAATGGCTTTTACAATGGTTGACTAGAAGATTAAGTCTCTGAAAACAGGCACCAAAGCAGCCAGCTATTATTGTTAAATAACTTGAGTTCTACATGCAGCAACTCAGAGAACTCAAGTTCAAGAATTACACAGTGCTTCTTAATTTCTATTTTAGATAAAGGCATCTCCCAAAGTTTTACTTATTCGAGTTCAGTGGAGATGCATTAGCATGTCACATGGCCAAGTGCACAGTTTTTGGGATTTTACTCCAGTTTAACTTGTCTAAAATTAGTCTTAGGAAATATAAACTCTTTTTTCTCCCCACAGGACCGCACTGCATTAACAACCTGGAATACATAGCATAAACATCATCCCAGAAATTAAATTTAAAAAGCTGGAAAGCAACATTCTCCAAGCTTTCATGACCAAAATTAAACTAGTGAAAGAATATTCTTCACAAAGAACATCCCTAAACCACCTGAATTGCTTTTAGACTTGAATCCAGAGACTTTTTAATGCTATATTAGCATACTCATTATTGAAAAGGTTTTGGCAGCTAAAAAAAACCAAAACACCAAGCTTTATGAGCTAATTGAAACTTTAGAAAAACTGCTTCCCCTATGCAAGGCGGAATGCCATCCTTAAGGAAATCTAGACTACAAGCACACTGCAGAAAGGTTAGCCTTGATAAATGTGGGCTATATTTTTCTTCACAAGAACAGCTGCTCTGAGTGCAAACTACAGCCAAGCCATGTTTCTTCAGCCTAACCAAGAATTCCATGTCAGTTCAGGAGAGATGCTGGAACTCTTCTCTAGTGAACTAAGCAGCTTTTCAGACACAAACTTACCTATACCACAGTTCTGCTATGAAATTTGTTTAATACACTACTTGATAAAAAGATAGTAGAATTTTTAAATATTTCAACAGTTTTCCTAGATTTTTAAGACTTACGAAATTATGTAACTGTTCTTTGTTTTTCTGTCTCAATTTCAAAATAACTGAAGTATTAATGGGATCATCTCGACAACATCTAAGGTAAGTTTATAAAAGACCAACAGTCCACTTGCAAACCAAAATTGTTTCAAAAATCACCATAAATTTCAAGGAAACATTTATAGTATCTACTTTCAACCAATTTGACATTCGTTTTCAGTGAAGGCGTAACTTCTGCACAGAGAAATCCAGCATGCACTGCTCTAATACAGCCTGCAATATTTCTCAGGTTGTTACCTTCACCTCCTGGTGCAGTTGGGTGACTGCTGGTGGGGCTCAGGGTGTAACAAAGCCAGCAGCACAAAGCCCCAGCTGCTCTTGCTGCTTTCCCACAGCCCCCTGTGCCAGGGGTGGCAAAGGCCTTTCAGGGAGTGCTCTGGGACTCCCAACTGCCGTTTGACATGCAAATGGCATCAAAGATCTTTCAATGCCACCTCAAGGAAGGAAGATAAAGGCTGCGGTTCCCAGGGGAGCTCAGCTCCCAGAGCAGCATCCCTGCATCTCTTCAGGATGCTGGAACTGCTGAGCACAAAGAAATCATCCTTGAGGTTATGTGAAAGACTTAAAGAAAACAACTGAGGGGAATTAGAGAAAGGCACTTCAAACTACAACAATTCTTGTCCTCAAGCATAACAACAGATTATCTTTAAAACTTCCCTTTTGTCTGCTTATATATACACATACATACTATAACTCCAACATTTCCATTTTATTTAGGGATCTAACACAAATGGTAAAATCGACATCTGAATTACAGACTCTAATTGCTTCTTGTTTCAGTCCAGCTTCATGTGCTAGTATTTTCCAACCAGTTTCAGTGGAAGTCAAGCACCGTAGAGCTACGCAGCTCCACAGACCCCTAAGTTATCCCACAAGTGGCTTACAAGGTTTTTAGAGTTTCTACTCTTATCTTCGACCCAAACAATTATTATATCCCTTCTACTATAAACACACCCAAAATCAAAATGCAGGGGGTTTTCCCATTCAGTTCAATATGTTTTCCATGTGGAGGCTGAAAACTTTAGCAATTACTGAAAGAGAATTTGAGTAATTTTCAAACACCATCAAAATATAGACATGTGTTCCCAAGATTTTAACCGGAAGAGCACCACCAGCTGATCCCCTTTGTAAATTAAAGCTATTCTTATCAGTTTGCTGAATAATGATACCAATATGTTAAATAATTATGTTCTGAAACCTAACATCAGAAATACAGGAACGCATAGGAGAGAATCTAGGCTAACTAAACCCTACAAGTTGAAAAAACCAAGGAAAATACGTTAGTGTGAAAGAAAAAATGGTGGGAGCAGAAATAGAGTGCGTGAATAGATCCTACCCAGCACAGTATCTACTAGTGAAAGAGCTTTCAACTACTCTCATCTTCCACATTTTCAAGGGAATCTGTTTTTAAAAATGCATCTTATTTGTAAATTCATTTATTACTTTCAAGTCCTGCTCATTGTTTTTCAGTCACTGAACTGTACATGACATGCTACTCAGAAACATTAACATCAAAATCAGATGGCAAAACAGAATGTGACATGAAACATCATTCAAGGAGCACATTTTCTCCTTGCTGCCAGTGAGACAGATGAGATACAAAAGTAAATTATATATGCATAAAGGTGTACATCTAAAAACAATCCTTGTTTATCTCTCAGCTACACAGGTAACCTGCACAATGCTGCATACTAACACTGTAAGTGTACCTTAGCCTTTCCATAACACACTGATTTTTCTTTTAATTAAATTTCATTTTGGTTAGGAATTGTGAAATTGGATGGATAGCCAGAGGTTGCACTCTCCTCTGCAGAAGCATCAAATTATCAAGCTCTTCTTCAGAACCTGTGCTCATACAGGGACGAGACGTACAAAAAGCAAATTAAAGGTCAAATTATTCACACACTGTATCAGCCGGAAGGAAATAAAGTAGTAAACACTTTCCCCAGTAGCCAGGACCAGTGACAACTGTTTAGTAGCAAAAACTTAGCCTGACTCACCATCTCCTTACAAGTACATACTTTTCTCTGCTTGTGATATGCTGCTTAAGGTGAAACATGAAATATAACGACGACAAACTAAGGAAATAAAAACAATAACAATATACAGACACCGCACAAAGTGTCAAGCAATTATGCTGAAAGTCAAATATACATTGGTGATTTTGATGCACCAGATTCATCTTTCCAAACACCATAAAAAACATGGCTTGAAAGGAAAGCCTTTATATTAACTCCTGAATTTATATGGGAAAGATTTTGTGTTATTTGCATGCATATAAGCATGAATATTTTATGTTTTGCAGATGGATTTGAAGCTCTAATGTTTACAGACAAAAGGAAAATTTAAAATTAAACCACAGCAAGGAACTAATCACTGCAGCCTACTGCAGAAATTGATACAGTGAAGAGTGAGAAGCACTGATAACTAAATATGAGAATTTCTTGTGTCTCCTTGTTCAACATATGACCTCTGATTTTCAAATTACTTAAAACTGTTCTTTGCATAATCAGACAACTCTTCTCTTTCCCTTCTGACATGAGCTATTAGCTGCAGACAAGCAAAACCTCTCTAACAGAAGCATCAACTCTGAAGTTGATTATAACTTGATCATTGACTTAAATGACCAGGATGAAGATTTTGCTCTGAGAAGTCTCCTGAATTGCCAGCCATAAAGAGTTGCCATCTACCAAACATTTGGAGCAAGACTTTTCTCCAAAAGGCACAATGCTGAGAGTACAAATCCCTACAGTTCAGAAACGAAAACCTAACAGAACTGTCAATTTTGCATTCAAAAAGTGCACAGCAGACTATACATCTCTCTCACAAAAAAAAAATGGCACTTTCGATACACATATCAAATACAACACTGTCAAGCAACTCCCATGGTCACAAGGACAGGCAATGCTCGAGTTGTCACTCCGCACGCCAAGTGTGCCACCTTTCCATGGCAATGCTCTTCATATCCACTCCAGCCAGTAAGAAAGCTACACAATTTTTACCTTTGAAAGGCAGTACCTACATATTTGCTAATAAACTACTGATGAAGTTCATTTAGAAGAACTTTTTCCCTTTCGTTTCCCTCTTTAAATTCAAACTTTTTGCCATCCTGCCCATTGAAACTGACAGCTCAAGTCTCACAGCTTGTTTTCAGAAAAAAATGCTACTAAAATGCTGAAACACCCCTACAAATTACAGAAAGGCTCGAAACTTTCTTCTGATTTCTATAGTGAGTGTGCAGACCCAGGTATGAGTCACAATGGCACAGCCAGAAGATGCTCTTTCCAGGAAAGTTTCTTTATATACAGGTCCTTCAGACTGAAAAAGAGGGATAAAGGAGCCTGGGAACAAGGAGAAACTACAACAAAATTCTTCCCTAGAAGAGCACCAGGTAGAAACATAGCAAGGGGTCAAACACAAGACAGTTGACACATCTCCTACTGACTCAGTTCAGCCTCCAGCCTTTCCACAACCTTCAAGATTACTGCACTTGGACATCATACTAGCACTGTCAAGGCAATGCATAACAGTATTTTAAACCTACAAGCAAATTTACTAAAAATGAGAAATTTAAAGACCTTGACATTCTGCCTAGGCATCACAGTTCATGTATGTTTCTGAAAGGAAACAAATCTATGCGAGTCTATATGCTCTACAGTCACCAAAAACCCAACCAACCAAAAAAACCCAAATACAATCAAAAGAAGCCAAAAAAAACAACCAAACAAACAAAAAAACCCCCCACCAAACCAAACAAAAAACCCACAATCAAACAAAAAAAACCACCAAGCCATCCACTCCTCCCCAGTAATATTAAAATTGAAGTGTGCAAGACCAAAGCATGTCCAGAATTTAGGAATGTAATCCTTTTTGTTACAGCTTCTGCCTCATTTCTATACAATTTACACATTGCAGATTTATAGATAGTGTGAACCATTCAACTTAAAAATTAAGACACTAAACAGAAGCAATAGCAATATTTTTCAGAATAAAAAAACAAAGTAGTTGTGAAATATTTACTACATATTTTTTCTCACAGGACACTCACTCCACAAGATATGTATTTATTTGAAATTACATAAGTGCTTAGTTTAATAAAGCCCCAAACCTATGTTTGTATTGTTGCACACTGTGCAAAGAGGAATTCTGTGGAGTCAAGTACAAATTCTTTCTCTCAGGTTTCTGAAGACAAAAAGACACCACATAATTAAGAGCTCAGTGCAATAAAGGGCAATACAATAAGTATGCCAATGAACATATTAGAAATGTATTTTATTTTTAATAAATGCACACAAATTACTACCAAGGAAGAAAATTCAGAAGTATGAAGACTGCATTCTTCATTATGAAGAAGTATGCTACACACCATTCAGGTTTAGGCACTTGTAAAAGCTATAAAGAAATACTTTCCTCTTGGGAGGTGTGAGATTTTTGGAGTGTGGTAGCAAGTTAACTCCACTTAGACCCTGGCCCAAGGAACAGCAATTGCAGCACAGGAGCACAGAGTACAACTGCTGAAGTCAGTTCATATGCTTAGGGTTATTTATATGCACCAGCTCCCTGGGGATTAGACTCACAGGGTAGATCACTTGCAATCTCTCTGGGTAATTACACAGTGAAATGATGACAACTACTTCACTTGAAAGACAGAAACTTTGGGGCATGTTCACTATAATCAACCAACATAAACTTCTATCTTCTGACATAAAACTGAAAACAAGTATCTCCCATCTTGTGCCAATTTTTTAATCCTTTAATAATGAAATTGATGTGAAACTAGAAACATATAAATGTAGTGTGCTATTTTGAGAGATTTTTGCTGCAACTCTCATGTTAATATAAAAATATAGATAATTATGGATATGCTCTGTTGGACATATGAAGATTTAACAAAAACATGAAGAGGCAAGCCTGCTAGTAGACAGTGGGTGCTGATACACACCCAGCTTGCTTATAGCACATTAAGCACACGGGAAATACCAGTTCTGAAATACCACTCCAGTTTGTGTACTTGCATTTCCAGTCAAGTTGCCTAACCAGCAAACACAACCCACTGCCACAATCACTAAAAATAACAGCCCGGCACAGAAAGGTGCAGGATCTCCCTTTGGCCTGGAGCCTGACAACAGCTGCAGCCAGAAATGTAAATGAGCAGCACTTCTCTATTTCACTCAACCAATGCCACCACCTTGAAAACAGCAATAGAAAATTTTCTGGCCAATGGTAAATCATTACCATACCCCCAGAAGGAAAGGCATCAATGGCAGGACTTTGTTGAACAGCATTTACTTCTAATGTGTTGCATAAATGACACTGCTAGATGTGACAGGCTAGATGGAAAACTACAGCAAAGCATTTCCATCAGTTGAATTTCTGGAACCTCTCTTGACAACTCAATTTGCCTTTGATAGCAGCTGCAGTTGTTTTGGGGAGGAAAAAGAATCCACTGCTTGCTCCCACTAATCATTCATTGGTTTGGTTTACAGAGCAGTTTTGGTGCATGCTAATATATTCCTCCTCTGGAAGAGAAATTAAACCAGAAGTCATGATCCAGCCACACAAAAAATATGTTCTAACTCCTAAAGGCAAAGTGAAAGTCCAAATCAATGATTAGTCTTTTATACACTGTGGGTGACCCACACATTAGGATAAGACAGTCCAGGGAACCGACTAAATAAAATTTGAAGACTACAAGCTGCATATGGTACAGAATTAGAGGCCTCAACACCAACCATATCATTGTGATAATTTGAACGTATCTCACCAAATTACCCATTAATTTGCATTTAACTAGAATCTGGATTCTAAAGACCCATATATACGACTTTCAGTCAAACAGATCCCTGCACACTTGTAGCAGATTCTATAGGTCCTATAGCTTCCCATATTTTGGAATCCTTGGGGAAAAAAATCATAGCTGTATATTCCAAGTATAAAAACACATGCCCAGATCCCTCTGATTTCTTAAACCTAAAGAAGAAAAAAGCCCTGAACTTGTTTCCTGGGCAAAATCACATAGGAGACACTAAAAACTCTTGGACAAGTCTCCTGTTCACCACTCCTCTACAGCTGGACTCACACTACCAACTGGTCCCTAGGGATGCCCATGGCAGTACATGAGGAATGCCACCCACACCTGAAATGCATGCCACAACAGACTGCAACTGTCCTCTCCTCCCACCCCTTACACTGCTCTCTCAGAAAGGAAACTAGCCACATTTAAGAGCAAAAAGGTTAAACGTGAAAATCTTGCAAATTAAGGATAGCTTCTGCTGAGATTTTTTTCGGGGGAAAGGCTATATACTACCACCATGGTTGGATTTTTATTCCAACCACCTTCTATTTTTCAGAGGACATACTTATTATTATTTTGTTACTGTTACTTTATTGTTATAGTTGTTGCTATTATAGTATTTTGACACTTACTATTATTTTGTTTATTTCTAAAGAATACACAAAGGCAGGCAAAACTTCTGAAAACCCAAATTCCCCCACTAGCATCTGCCTTTGCCCCAAGCTTAGCTGTGCCAGCCTAGCACAACACAGTCTTGAAAGTAGCTAAAAACTTCAGAAAGAATCAATTTCAAACCAAATGAAAGAAAGTTCTTTATCATGAGTAACTTTCATTTCATGAGGCATTTGGGGCTTCACTATCTATGCCAGCAGCCAAACAAATATTTAGTAACAAGAAGCACTCACATGAGAAAAGCAAAAACTCACAGTAGCATGTGTTTGATGTATACTTTTTTCCAGTGTAGGAGAAGAGAAAACTGAATGTAACTTTTGAGCAACACTGAAAAGATCTCTGTTAGTCGCCATTCAGTAACAACAGAGCTGAGACAGCTACTGCTCTGCTGCTAAGATATTTCTGGCAAGTGATACATACCTGGTACCTGGCTTGCAGATTACTAATAATGCATTATATAATTTTCCCTCTTAGTTCTCCTATTCCAGAAGATTGTTTTGCCCCCTCAACCCTCAACTCAGGCATGAGGTTATAGCTGCAGTGTGACAAGGGAGCTATTTCTTAAACCAAGTGATAGAGAATATCTAAAGACAACAACTTGGGATTTAGAAGTCCCTCATCCTTTGAACGGACCATAAAATCAAAACAGGAGACATCAACTGTGTTTCACATACAATTAAGTTCTATATGCAACACACACCAGGAGGCTACACTTTCTACTTATCAATGTAAAGACAAAAATAAAAAAATATATATTATGGAATAAGTAATGTAGGCAAGTGCAATGCTAAAAAAACTTATATAAAAAACTCTTGTTGTTGAGGTTTGCCCATGCACCCCTCCTGTGCTCAGCCAGAAGGTGCTGCTGGGCAAGCACTTGCCAGCCCACCAGGAGTGGGACCCTCCCCTGTCACTATCCCACCGTGCCATAAGAAAAAAGAATCATCCCTCCTTCGTCTTGAAAAAAGCCTTCCAAACCTGCTGAGCCCACTTCACCCCCACAGACAGATTTCAGCCTGTGCATCACCTGCACATGGCCCAAGCCATAGTACACATTGAGATTTAGGGATGCAGCCTGTTCTCACAATTTCCAATAGACTACACAGTCTCAGCCCCCACACAGTATGTTTTCGACCGGAACTGGCAACACTTGAAAGTCTCTTTGCCCCAAAGGAAGACCTGACATTCAAAACTCATGTTTGGGCACAGCTCTGCTCCTGAAAATGTGGCACTGGAACACCACAGGGCTGTGCTGATTTCAGCTCAGGAAGGCAAGGACAGATGCTGTTGCAGGTTTTCAAAATCTTGTTCCACCTTTATCCAATTCCTTTAGATAGAGTTGCTAAGTACAAACTCTCTTACTGCCTCTATGTCCTTTTGAGCTTTGAGAGCAGTCGTACCTGGTATTTCAGTGACTCAAAACCAAGGAAGAAAACAACTTTTTGTATGCAGGCCACCTCTACAACCTGTTAACCCTTATGGCAGTATTTCTATGTATAAGCTTGCAAGTGGTCACAAAGAACAAAACTATTATAAAAGAAGATCTAAGACAACATCAGAGCTGCATCCAACTTTAACTGTAATTTAACTTTCCTCCATCTTAATCTCTTTATAATTTACACAAGAGATCTGACTTCCTTTGTTAGACAGATCAGCCCACTAGTATCCAGCTAATGGCTTCAGCAAGAAACCAAATCTGACTACCTACACTTGCTATCCAAACCCTAAGAAAGTAAAAAGAGTTCAAAGGAAAAAACTTCATATTAATTTAACTATTTATTTCTGCACACTCTAACCCAGGATGTATTTCACTAGTCTGAAAAGCTAATAAAGGAGGAAGTAATTTAGCTGTAATAGGACTCTCTTGAACTTCAGTAATGTAATTAGCAGATAATTAGGATTCTTGATGTGTGGACAGACAGAAAGAAATATTTCCACAAAGCTTTAGAGAATTTACCTGTAGAATATTTACAGGGCTGTTGTATTGCTGGGGCACACCAGTATATAGCCACTCCAAATTCAGAAGCTCATTGATTTTGAAGGAGCAACAAGCTCTCCAACTCCCTTAAAAAAGAACAATTTCAGAAAATGGAGACAAATCTTCAGCAGCGTAAGGTTCTATTGACCAACTATAATGTTTGCTAATGTTAGGACACAAATCAATGGATTTCATGAAATGTAAGGTACAAGGTAATCAAAGCTGATAAGCAATGACTCAAAGTTTAGAACATAGTTCCTTACTTTTAGCTATCAGGCTCCTACAGTAAAAAATGCTTTTTAAAATTATATGCATTAAGCTTTAAAAAAAATCAAACAACAAAAATACCTCAAACAGAAAGCAAAAACAAACAGCAAAGTTGCTGCCTTACTGTTTCTTCTATGAGAACCTCTCAAAGAGCTGAATCTGACTTTGGTTGCTCAGCTCAAGAGAAACAGCTCAAGTGACGCCTGCTTTTAGAGAATGTCAACGAAAAAGGAGGCAAGGAACATTTCCCCTTCAAATACTGATATTGATGTCCTCCCTTATTGACCACTTTCATTTCTGTTCCCTTCTGCAAACAAGACCACAGTATTTCCCATAAGGCTGACTTTGTGGATGTCCGCACAAATGTGTATGCTGTGTATATACAAAGACCCACATTAATGGGTGATCTCTTTTTAAATGTCACAGCCCTTCCTGTAGGTGAATAAACAAAAATGCTACTTCAATGACTTGTATTTTCTATCTGATTCCCAAAATATGATCTACAACACCACTGTATCCTACAGCCAAAGGAACTGAAATCGTAGTACTGTAGCTGAAGAGTGCTGCGTGTAAGAGCAGTTGCTTCAACATAATGTCAAGTTGAGTAAGAAGCTTTTATAAATAGAGCTTGGGGATCCCCTATCCTCTGGAGCTTGATTTTTGCTTGTTTTTCTTTAAGTTGTTAAGACAGAAATAACATGGGCAGGGAAACATAGCTGCCTGGAGACAACAGGCCAAACTGACTGACTGTACTTGTGCTGTCAAGGTGGTCCAAGATGATACTTAATAACATGATGAAACACACTCTGGTGTATGTACTCACCCCAGGAGGAGTAAGTCATAGCTCAGTAGCAGCATATACACTATGTGTCACACACAAATACCATTCAGCAATCTCTAACAGGTTGCCAGTCTGGTCTTCAAAACGTTTCAAAGCTTCAGTGTAGCTCTTTAAAAATCTTTACTCACCTGAGCACCAAAAGGATGACTGCTCTTCCAGGGTGTTTTCCACAGAAATGCAGCTTATGGCAGAAGTGAGGAAGGAGTGAGCCCAAAGGGGGCTGCAGAACATAGGAATGGAAGGACAGCTGTCACAAATTGGCCTTAAGAGTGAAAATTAAGCTTTGGAGAAGTAAATGGGCCTTGCAATGCCTATAACCGTCAGACTGCAATACAATGTTTTGCATTTCTCCCAGCCTCTTATTTAATACTTCCACAGAAACCAGCTCTTTGAAATGTTCTATAAAGCATTTCAATTGAAGTAGAAGTAAAAATGGAATGGGTGTACAAACTGCTGTGTACATTTCCTGAAAAGGGGAAAAAGCAGAACAGATACAATGAGATACCTAAACAATTAGTGAGCTACTAAAAACTGAGTACATAAAGTCATCACATGACAAAAACAAGAAAATAATTTAAAAAATAACTAGGTGAAATTTAGATAGCAAAATCCTTAGTGATAATATATATTTACATTTAACTCTACAATCTCACACACAATTACATTCATTTTATTTCAAGTAACAATAAAGCATATCACCTTCCCAATTTTGTACCCATGTCTAGAAAAGCACATAAAGAAATAAGAAAATTATATTTTGAGTATACTATACATGCACTCCTGACTGATTTGCTATATAGGAGATAATATATTTATTTATTTTAATTGAACTCCAGAGTATTTTGATTTTTTTGTATATCAATACAAACAAGAAAGAGACTCGTATACTTCTTTAGATTATGAATCTAACTGTGGAGAAGTGGTGTGGAATGGAGGAAGGAAAGTAATAACCAATGTTATCCTGAACTGGACCTCTGAGATAGCACACAACCTATGCAATGGCCACCTAAAGCTGCAAATAGAACAATAAAGTCCGCAATCCAATGTTTGGCAACTAAGGCACATATGTTTTGATGTGGCACTTTTCCTGCAAGATATTGCTTGCTGGAGGTACTGGCATATACCACATATGGTTTATCTCCACAAAAAGTCCTTGGCAATAACCACCTTTTGGAAAGATATTCAAGCAGCTGAATATGATCTTGAAAGTTGACTAAGAAAAGAATTCAAATGAGTATGTTATTGCTAAAGCTTTCTTGCATAGTCTTTATCCTCAATGGGATAATTTACATTTTTTGGTAACTACCGTTCTAAAAATAAAGGAGAGGAGGGGAGGAATTCAACAGTGCACTGTACCAACCAACTTCTTTTCAGTAACAGAAATGTAAGAAAGGTTAAACTACATTTGTTTAATTGTTAGTTAATGAGAATTTTCTCCCTAGACCTACACGTTGATGGAAGAACCAGCAGTTTTTTCAGTTATCCTTAGCAACCTCTGAGTGACATTTCTATTCCAGAACATCATCAGTAGATTAACTACAAGTCAGTCTGGTAGCTTCACCTCTTGTTAATGTTACCTAACACTTGTTATTGTAAGATGCTACTCTTTACTGTTTATTTTTTTTACTCAAATTTTAACCATCTGGTCTGCTGCCTTTCCCCTCTTCTCTCTCTCCTGGGAGGCAAAGAGAAAGTCAGTAAAAGATAAGGGAAAAAAATGGTTCTGTTCTGGAAGAGAGAAACATTACTTTCTCCCTTTTCTCCTCTATTAGTAGCTAGAAAATATAGCTACCAAAACAGAAAAACTTGTGGTTTCTAACACACAATCCCTTCAGCACCTGAAATTAAATCTGCATTTGTCAATGCCAACATACTTTTGATGCCAGCAATAACAGACAAAACCCATGGGAAAATACGAATTCCCATACAAGACCTCAATCTTTTCCTACCTTCCATTAGGGCAGTACTGGCAGTGCCAAGAAGTTCACAACACAGGTTCACGTAAGTCTGCCAAGAAGACCTGCACCCCCAGCCCTGGATGACACACTGTAGAATTTGACATAGTCCTTTGCAGAAAGCTTTGCAAGCTGAACACAACTCTAAGAATTCTATGGTATGCTTAATTAAGACATATATAACTGTGCATCTGGGAATTGCACTGCCCACCATCATTTCTAGGCTGTGATTGCATCTTTCAATACTTCACTCCACCCTTTAATTGTATGCAGGGTGGTGAGAAGTGTCCATGATCCACGGTACATGCTTTGAAGGTCCTTCTCACCCAGTACCTAATCCATATAGGGGCCTGAAGTAGCAGGAGCTAAACTCTGTAAGCAGTTACCCCATTCAGCCTTTTCTTCTTCTACAGTATGCATGACCAAGAAAAGACACATAAATAAATAGCTCTGAAATATACCATAATAAAAGCTTTGAAGTCTACTATAATTCCACTGTTCCTAAGTTTTGAAACTTTAAGTCTTAACCTTGACTCTTTCAAAGATTTTCTGGATGTGTAATTAGGCATTTAAACTACATATACTTTCCTTATTTGGTTCCCCTTCCCCTAAACTCTTTCTACATTTATCTAGTCAAAAAAAGAGTGCTTTGAAGAACAGGTTATCCTTTTCAAGTGTTTGGAAAGTACCTTGCATGTAAGGATATAGAAGAAATAATAATAAAAATAATGCTTTGTTTCCCCTTTTATACTCCTTCCTTTTGGTGTTACAGCCAAAGACCTCCAGGAAGGTAACTGCTGATTCTAGCCCTATTCATGTATGTAGTGTCATGCAATATGTTTGTCTCCTTCCTCTATTTCAATCCCTCTCTCAAGCAATTGTCCATCTGTTGCAGAGGTATTTTACTTCTGCTCAATTGACTCGTCTTCTAGGAGTGAGCCCATATTGAATTAACTCAGCTTCATTTCAACCCAGGTATCTGTTTACAGCAGCACTGAAGGCTTCCCCAATAACATCATCCTTTTTTTCCTAAAGCAATGAGGAAACCCAAGTGTTCCTTTTGGATATGAAGGAGACCAAGACCACTCTGATCTGTATATACACCCACTTACATGTTCCTCACCCTTAGCAGCAGGCATTCCCTTAGAGAGTGATGCGAGGGAAGGGTGAGAAGGTTGGGGCTTCTTCCCCCTTGAGTTAGCTTAGTAGCCTTGAGAGTATTTCTGTATCCTCAGATTTCACTTTTTGTGCCAAATACCCTACTGTAATACCAGGGAAAGTCTTCAGCAAACTTAACTGCCTTCACAGCTGCTCCTTTATCAATCTGCAGGATATGAAACATGGCAGCAATCTGTATCACAATTTGCTCAGGATAAATTGCTCAGATTCAGAAATTCAAGGTGCAGCTACAAACTTGTAGTCTCTTCCTTCCCACTACTCCAGACATTTGTCTACCTGCATCTAAAATTGTCAATACTCAATGAGCACACACCACATAAAATACTCTGCCAATTGAGATCAAGGCAATGAGAATACAAGTTTTGCAGAATCCCTTGAGGAGAACTGCCGCTGAACAGAAATGTTCCGTCTGAAATTTGAGCAGGAGACCTTAATTACTCTTCGACTGTTGATCTCTACCCCAACTGTGTTTAGATTCATTTTATTCCACTCTGAGATTCCACCTTGGAGACTCCTTGCTTCTTTGAACCCAGAATCTATAGAGCAGCAACAAAGGTCAGCATAAGTGTTTCACATCTCTACGTGACAGAAATTACATATAGGCTGTACCAGGTTCTCAGCTGACTTACAGAAAAGTTAGTTTGCACAGGCTGAAGATCTGATTCAGCACACACAGCTTTTCCCAAACTCTGGATGCCAAGTCAGGTCAGCAGTAATTAAATATCAGGCTGCAGAGATGGCAGAAATTCGACTTTATCCAGGATCTACAGAGTGAATGTAGCAATTTGTAAATGCAACTGAAAGCAAAAAGTGTGGTTATTGCAATGTTCATGTATATTAAGTAGGAATTTTATGGTGGAGATTATGTAATGCGGGATAGCAGAGGACTACTCTCAGAGGATGCCCTTTCCAGTCTTAAATACCTTCATAGAGACTAGTTGAAAATAAATACCTGTCTAAAGGAATTTTTATTAAAAGTGATGTATTAAACTAACTTTAATACAGAACAGTGCAAAATAGCACTGATTTCCCAGAGCACATTCTTTATAGAACACAGTTTTGAAAGCCTGCATGAATTTTCAAATTAACATCCATAAACACCCTTGTGCATAAAACTAAAGCTGCAGATTTTTTTTCTTGTGCAAAGTAATGCTTATACCTCCCGAGCAGCTTTATATTTCTGATATATGTAGCAGATTTGCTGACACTTGGAGAATTTCCATGGTAAAGTGATCTCCTCTGTATACAAGCATGGAACAGCTGCCCTCCCTGCTCACTCATTGCTAATTGCCCTCAGCACCCCCATAGTCTTCTGTGCCATTGTGGGACAGATTTACATATGAAAACAGACTGTGCAGCTTTAGGATTTTCAACCCATTTCGAATGGGAATTCACAATTACTGAGCAACCGAGTAAGGAAACAGAAGTATGGGCACATTGCCTGCTGGTGACCAAGTACCAGTGACTGAAGTGCATAACCCTAAGACACTGCAAAGCAGAAAGGCAGCAAAAACCAGCAGATCTTAAAATACAAATAATTGACAGAGGGACTGATGTTCAGACAAGCGAAGTTCACAGAGCTTCAGCAGAAATTAATGCAAGTTTCTGTCTGGAAATGGGAAAATCTGTCCAGAGAGTGCAAAGAACAGAAAGACAAAGAGATCAGGAGATTTAAAACGTGTTCAGATAAACAAGGACAAGGAAAAAATTCTCTCAACAGAATATTTTTACTGATTTGGAGGATGTGCACATTTTGCACAGATGAATGCAGATTGCTTTTTACTAATTCTCAGAAGTTTAGCACACTTGAAATACACATCTTTTTTCTTTTTTTTTTCTTTTTTTTTTAAAGGGATGCTTATCTTTTATAGTTAAAACTGAGAAGTGTATAAAACATCTTATAGCATTCTGTGCTTGGAGTCCATCTCCCTCCTGTGCCAGGACATAGACTGTGATTACTCCCAGGATTCTGGTGATTCCACAAGAAGCAGAGTCTAGTAGAGATATCCACAGGACTGAAAGGATGGAAAAACATGGTGGAAGGACAGGAAACAGCACTCAGCAAGTTCCCCTTGGAAACCATAACCTGAATGGAGTTAATCCTCCACACACAGTGAATCCTCCAGCTCCCTCAAATCGCCAAACTGAGGTAGAAAGCTATTGCTGTACTTTATTTTGCTCCCTGTATGTGCACAAGGCATGACACGAGTGGTTGCAATACCACATTGACCTTTCTTACAGTAACCCTGATTATTAAAAGTCATCAACAGGCTCAACGAATTGCCTCCTCAGCACATGTCTGCAGAAAATTCTTGCATTCAGGCCTTGTGAATGTACAACCATGAGGAAGTAGAGAAAATCACCCCTGCAAGTGCTGAATCTTCAGCAGTTCAACAAGAGGAGAGGAAAGCACAGTAAAAGAGTTGTGTTATTTCTGATAAAGTAAAGACCTGTTTTCTGTCAAATTATACTAATTACTCTTACTCTTACTAAATAATATTGAGTGAAATTTACTGCTCATATTCAAGTAATTTTACCCAAATGATCTCAAATCTTTAGCTGAACATAGCAAACTTTTTTCTTGAGTCTGTTAGGAATCCATGAAAAATTAGTGATGAGCAAGTAAAAAGAGGTATTAGTTACATTTTGATTAGAATGAAAAACAGATGTGTGGGCATTAATCACATTCAAGTTAAGACGAGCCCACCCTGGCACAATGAACATTAGTTCTGGTTCCTTCAATACACCTGAGCGTGCATCAGGTTACACCTTTGTTTTCACATCAGAAGACTTGTATTAGGGCAAACTAAGACCTTCATTAACCCTTCAGAAATTCCAGAACTACAATTATATCCAATTTATACTTACAAAATTTTAATTCAGGGTCTAGCTAACTGATTTGATACATGGGCCCTTAGCTGATCACCACAGTCATAAAGAATGTGAACAAAAATGGTACATGGAAAGAGAGAAAAGTTTCAGTAGCTAAGAAGGAACGAAGAAGGAAAGAGTTTCAATTGTGAAGAACTGCCAAAGGAACATCCAATACTGACTGACTGAGCGATAAAAGTGACAGATGGCATTCAGTGCAGAGAATTGTTACATACTTGGTGTGGGCTTTTTTGGGTTTGGGTTGGTTGGCTTTTTTCTGGGCTATTTGACTTTTATGATTTTGGTGTTTTTGTTTGTTGTTTGTGTTTTGGTGGTGGTGGTGGTTGTTTTTTAAAATCACCCAAACCTTCTGTATAATGACATCCTTGAATTTTATTTCATCAGTCAGAAGCTGCTCAGGTAACACCAGTTCTGTAGCAATGCTGCTTTTTAACTGTCCTGGAGCAAATTGATCCTGGGAATTATTTTAAAAGAAATATAAAACAAAGAAGAAAGCATCATCACAATACTGATCCTCAGTTTCAAACACTATACATTATTCTCTGTCTTTTCCAGTTTTGCCATTGATCAACCTTGTCATAGCAGGTAACTGTCAAGATATTTTAAGGGAGCATAACACAGTGAAGACAATCCAGCTACCACTGGAGAAGGGACACTTAGGCCATTCCTAAATCCTTTACAAGCTTTTCCCATCCTTTATGGGGATTTCCATCCTCTAAAGAGATTACCTGGTGAGAGCGTGGCAGGGGAACTGAGAGAGATGGCTATAGAGCTTTCAGTAGAAGGAAGAGGGAACTGGAATTTTTTTTCAAATACATCTACAGGGTATAAAATCAAAGTTTCAAGTCCAAAATAACCAAAAAGAGCCTCTCGCTCACCCAGATGCAGTTGAACTGTTTAAACTCATACCTGTGATATTTTCTATATACAGAAAGTTTGAAGGGTGTCTGAGATGCAGGTGGGAAGGTTCCCAGAAGGAATATCCACACAGGGTGACCAGCTGTGAAGACACTATCTTTGTGTCCCTGAAGCACAAAACTGCCAGAGGCTGGAGAACACACTGGTGAAATACTGGCAGTCTTCTCTATATTCTTCATTTCAGCAAATGTTATCGGCTGTTGCAGAAAGAAGGAGGAGGACTGAGGAACTGGCCTAGATGAATCTTTGATCTGATCTAGCAAGGCTATTTCATTATATAGTCCATTTGTGATTCATTTCATGCTTGCCCACTCTTTTTAAAAGGGAAGATGAAAATCTATCAGAAGTTATCTATTGGGAATAACCTAATTAATTTCTGTGAAATAATACTCTACAAAATCAAGCAATCACCTTTAGAGTTTCTTTTGATCATTCAGGATAACATAAATTAGTTCTCCGCTTACTTGCACTGTACCTGTACACCAGATGTGCTTGCAAGTCTATTTCATCAAAGCACAACAGCAAGACCATGAATACACAATTTCACTACACACAACTGTTTCCTGAGGCTGCTGGAGTTATTTACCACTAAATTATTATCTTTCCTAATCTGCAAACCAATGCTGCAAAGGTTGGGTAGCATATTATTCTTTCTATTTGGTTGCTAGGGGTTAGAAAGTGGTTTCCTTTTTGAAAACAGAGTAAGTTTTTATCTCGCTACCCAGGAATGCTCCCACAGATCCTGCCTGTAGACTATCTGATTTCTACCTGCTAAGTAGTCTCCAGGCAAGAGACAGTAACGTTTTTCCTACTGCATGTGATTCATCTGCAAAAAGGAAAAGTTTCATGTGATAGTCAAAGTATACTTAAAGAAAGATGGCACTTAAAAAAAACCCAAAGTCCAGGCTGGAAATTTCCAGAGCTGAAAGCAAAGAAACAAGTATCTCTAACTAATCAGCATTTGTTTTGGAGCTGTCCAGAGGTGTTCATTCATTTTCTGGGAACATGAGCAGCACAGCATATCCTTCCTTACTGCAGAGCAGCCAAGTAGCAGGCAGCTACTCAAATCAAGAGAACATGGAACAATAAACATAACACTGAGATAACTGGGCTATTCACTAACATGTCTTTAATGAAAGTCTTCTGAATCAAAATGGAAAAGAAATTCCCATTCTCAGGAGAACCCATTTTTCCAAGAAATTTAATCTCCTTATATTTGACTAAGACCGACAAGGAAGTGAACCTGAGAAACATAATCCTAATTACTTCAAAAGGGAAGAACTGACCAGGTCACTTGCGGTACATGTGTGGAATCCAGAGAACATGAACATCACCTTGTTCCCCAGCATGTGTTTTGTTCACTCTCGTTAAGTGCCCCGAAAGCCACAAGCAAGCAGCTCCCTTTAGCAGCCATGAGGCAGGAGCTCGGGAGTCTCACGTTCAGAGGAGGAAGCCAAGCACGCCGTTACACACACACTTTCCTCTGCCCTATGAGCATCACAGGATTGCTGAAAAAGCATAAGACCAAAAGAGAGAAATGGACAGAGCTGCTCAAGCCACTGCTGGACAGACCAAGGCAGGGGTGAATGCTGAAGGGGTGATTTACACCAGTTTAAATCAGCCAAGAAACTTCTTTGTAACACTAAAACAACTCAATGTTGGAATTGGATGTGGTGCTCCAAAATGACAAACACACATCTGCAAGCAAATACTCCATCTGAAACAGCTACTTTTGCTCTGAAATTAGAGGTTGAAAAAAGCAAATATAGGCATTTCCCTGCATAATTCTGATGTCACTTAACCCCAAGGAATTAATGAAAAGAAAGGGTGGTCAGATAGGAATTTGGACTCTTCATCCAAACGGTGCTACTGTTTTTCTTCCTAAAGAAAACAAGCTAACCCTGATAAGAAGTACTAAGGTTGTAATGCACTTCATGTACTAACAATGACGTAAGAAAAAAAGAAAAATTAAAAGCAGTGTTGGTCACGTATGTGCAAGAGCATAAACAGCAGCAATACAGAACCCAAGAGGTACAACAAGGTCACTGAGATGTTGAGTTGCTGTAATGCTGGCTGTGATATTGCCTAATGAAGGCAGAATTGACAGGTGTGTAAGTCACCATTTCACTGTCTAACATGAAGACAGGGTGAAAGGGTGAATGCTGACATATGCCACAGACACCTCCGATAAGGTATCTCATTTAGACACCCAGGACGTGCAGCTGTCCTGAAAACAGATCCCTCATTTTCTCAGCAGGGAGAGGGCAGGTACAACTACAGCCCACAAAGTGACTCTCTCCTTCCCCTTTTTCCTTATTATTCATAGAAGACATGGAAAAGAACTTTCCAGCTGGGACCTAAATGAGGGAAGTATTGCTGATCCAATCCACAGAGGGAGACAAGCAACAGTCTGTGTGGGCTGCCCTGCCTGGGCTGTCCTGCCTGGGCTGCCCTGCCTGGGCTGTCTGACTGCCTGACACCAACCCATCCATCAACAGATGGCACAGGCAGGCAGCAGCGGCCTCCAAAAGCTTCCAGCTGCATGGCATCAGTCTCAGAAGATGATCAGGCAACACAAAAAACTAACAGCAGCGATGGGAAAGACACAAAAAGAAAATAAATCCTTCAGTGTTCGCAGCTTGGCACGTAACACAGCAGGCTCTGCAATGCAGGAAGCTGATTGCTTCCTCTGAGGGTGGTCTGGTCAGACAGACTAGAGTGAAACTCTTAAGCTGGGAGGGGATGCATCTGCACGTCTGATCACCAGGAAACTGAGTGGTACAAATTATCAAAAAGCATCATTTCATTTGAGTGCAAGGCTGGTGTTCCATAAGTGTAGAATGGACAAATGTTCATCCCAAACAATCTTACGGGAGGTGAGTATTTGCCCAGAGTCTTGTGATCCAATGTCCATAATTTCTGCCTCAGTCCTAGCAAATCACTTGGGTATAAGTGCAGACCAAACACATCCTCCATTTGCTTCTGCCATATGATGGGCCTTAGAGCCAGTGGAGCCTGAATCCCTAAATCTTACTTGCTCCTACCAAACTTCATTCCATTATAACTTCAGAGGGGTTATTCCAATAAGTAAATTTACATATACAAATTACATATTAGATCCTGACAGAAACTAGGGGAAATAAATCAGTGCAATTGTGTTCACAGCTTGGCAAGGAACCAATTTTCAATAAAAACTGCTGTCAGTCGAGAATGACTATCATGACTGAAGACAGAAACCAGAAAACAACAAGAGACTCTCAGCCAGGCAGTTCCCCTCCCTAATCTGTTCCCTTTATGGTCAATAGAACAAGAGCAATTCAGGACAGGAATGTAACTGAGATGCTCTGATGTGCTCCCCGATGACAGAGGGGCACAGTGGCCAATGCAGGTGCCAAGCAGCATGCCTGGCGTGACTGGGAGGTTGACAACAAGAAGACTTCTGGCAGTGGTACAGCAGACAAGCTTTACCTAGAAAAAGGTTTTACCTACATGGTCAAGAGCAACTCAAGCA
>JAWWLZ010000082.1:83424460-83438089 GCA_035041345.1 Poliocrania exsul | reverse complement strand
GACTTCTGGCAGTGGTACAGCAGACAAGCTTTACCTAGAAAAAGGTTTTACCTACATGGTCAAGAGCAACTCAAGCAATATGAGGAAGAAGAACTACATCCAGTGCCTTGAAGCAACCTGTCAGCTGAATTAGGCTTGCAAAAGTCCTACCCCTTTCCTGGCATAAAGAAATAGGGGAAGAACTAAGTCCATGATTTTTTTGTTGTTGTTCAGTTTGTGTTTTTTGCTTTGGGGGCTTCTTCTGAGGTTTGGGGGTTTGAGGGGTTTTGCGGGTTTTTTTGTTTTTTTAAGAGTAAGAATAGGGATTCTCAGTCTTCAAAAAACAGATACAGTTACAAAAATACTTTTCCTGTGTAGCACCTCCTGCTTTTATTGCATTTTGTTTTGTCTTTTTGTACAGAGAAATTTACAAACTGGTCTGGGGCATTCCTATGTTTGATTTGCTCCCACTTCCTGCCTTCCTGACAAGCATCCCCAGGGGCCAGCTGGAAATAGTACCCAGCACCCCAAGGTAACAGGCAGCTAGTCAAACAGGTATTGCCAACTCACAGATGGTCCCCTGGGTCCTGTTACATTGGTACTAAAATTATATACATTTTACTGGCTTTAAAACAAAAAGAGTCAATCTCATAGCTGTTAGGTTAGAAAAACTCCTCCTAAAGCCCTAGTAAGGATCTGTAGGTGACTGTCAGCCTGAAACATGCAGCATACAGAACAGAAAACCACACACAACGCCAAAAATACACAATATAACACAGGAGGACCACGGTGACAGCAACGTGCTGACTACTAACCTCAGAGTGGAAATACAGGAGCCCCAGTCACTGCCCCACAGTGTGTTATCTCGAGTAACTATCAATGCTTGTGTACTCATCACTTGTACCAACCTCTGGTCAAAAGCACGTGTGTGCTTACACCCAGGGCTGTAAGGGGCTGTTCAGAGCATCCATACTGCCCCCCTTTCCCAGGGTACACCATCCCTGAGAATACTGGAGTAGTACCTGGCTATTCCAGCAAGGATATAGGGAGGATTTTATTTCCTCAGCCACTTTTTTTGGATCTCAAATATTTTTTAATATATTGGGAATTTTAACATACTCTTCTTAATAAAAATTTAATCAATAGTTTTTAACATACTGGTTTTGAAGTGAATAACATGGCAGAACTCTCTTGTGAGGGCTTTTTAAAGGCTCCCTGGTTAGTTATATATTATGCTGGACCTTTCATGCAAACATACCCATGTTTTTTCTACAGCAAGTGTTTTCCTCAGTGCAACACCAAACATTTCAGAATAACAGCATGATAAAAAAAGAAAAAGGTAGGGAAGCCTCCCAATGTGTTTCTGATGAAGTTCAGGCAACCACTCATGCATTTTCTGAGCAGCAAGAGGCAGAAAGGCAGTGACAGCTGGCTGCTGCCTTGCCAGAATCATCACCACCACCCTCCCCTGCCCAGATCAGCTCCTGTGGTCCCCATACCCTGTAGAATAAGCTCTGCTGTTAAAAGGTCCGAGGAAAACTCCATCCCTCAGGCTCAAGTGAGATCAGTCCCAGGCCTCCTCCCGTGCCCAACCTGCCAAGAAGCTTTCCATACTCTCAGCTGTCCCTATTTCACACAAAGGCAAGAAGTAAGCAAATGTCTCCAGTGGCATTTGATGGCTTTTAAGTGTTCATTGAACCTAAATTTAGGATTATGGGAAGAAGTAATGAACACATCCAACATTTTTATTTCACTCCTCAGCACAGAAACAAGTTAACTTGACACACGACTTTTAGCCATTCTGGAGTTATAACTGGCCCTTTAAAGCTAAAGTGTAATCCTTATTTAGAGTCATAGGGAAAAATAAACCTGCAGAAAAAGGGACTTTTTTTTTAAGCACAGAGTGTACCAACACACTCCTCTCCACATTTTAATAGTAAGACCAGAGATAAATATTTAATGTCTGAAAGGTTAAAAGAAACCTGATATATAACTTCATACATACCAGACTCATCTCAAACTGCTAAATATGAATTGACATGGCTTATGACAACCTACATCTCACAACAGAATGCTGCTCAGCCACAGTAGCTTCTAGGGTTCTAAATTAAGAGGTCATAACTTTACCCCTTTGGAGCCTAAATTTTTATGTGCCTTGTTCAGTCTTGAGCAGGAAAAAAAAGACTTAAAGGAGCTGATATCATTAAAATACAGACTCAGTATATAAAAAAACCCCACCAATCAACCAAAAAATGAAACCCTCACACCCAGAAAAGGGCAGCTCATGACTAAAAACACTTGAAGACATGAAAAGCTGTGAAATTAAGCAAGTCTTCTGCATTACATAATATTGCCAATTAAACATTGCCATCACTTTCTCCCTCCCTCCCTCTCCCTTTTCCCAACAGAGATACCATGATTTCCTCCATTTCCAATTTCATCAAGCTCATACAAGTACAAAACTATATGACAATGAGTGGTGGTTCTTCCACCACTGATGAGCACATTTTACCATGGAATGTTCTAAGCCCAACAGGAAGATTCCATCTAACTTCTTCCAAAGATACTGACACAATATTTTGCATGATAGTAAACACTTTATTCTGACGCTGGACAGATCTGGTGGATACCTCACTTGAAAGTCTTAGAGGAACCAACATATATTACATCAGGGTACTCTGCTACCCATTTAACTAAAGCTCCTCAGTCTTTGAAGTATTTCTTTCAAGAAAGAAATAAATTGAGAGGGACACAATTTACAAACTTAACCATCTTAATTTCTACAGAAATAAAGCAGCTGCATATGAAAAAAGAGGAAAAGAATATAAATGAAGACAGAATAGGATAGCTGAAGGCAAGGAAAGAACATTATTTGAATGCCACGATGAAAATCAACAACAGAGAGTGACTATTTCTTGACTGTAGAATTACGAGATACTGGATTTACCACTACATATAATTGTGGAAAAAAGTTAACAAACTTTATGAAAAATCAGTCCAACAGCATTATTAAACCTCATGTATTTTATACCACCTCCCACTGTGATATCTTCCAATGGTAACAAAACTTAACCTTCCTTTTAATATGTGTAAGGACTGAAGCAACATAGCCCTGGTCTGAAAATATGAAACCCACATACTCAGACTTGTAGCAAGCTCACAGCAAGTTGGCAACTGGCATTTGTTTGAATCATCATTGACCATGAGTTTGCACATTTTGCTTACGATTTTTAAAAATAAGCAGTCTGACAATGTGGAAACGCATCTCCTCACTCTGCATTTCAATGACATACATACGTTCTCTTTTTTAAGTTAATATGAAATAATTCATCATAAGGCATCAAAAGAATTACATGAAATGATAAATTTGGAAGAGAAGGGAAGCCTTCTTTCCATAGTAGCATGATTCTCTGCTTTATGAACATCACTTTTTTCCTTTTATTACACTACATGTACAGGTCAACGTATCTTAGAACACCTCAGAGACACAGCAACTATATTTAACCTAAGTCCACTTGAGCAAAATTAGCACCCATCTGCTTTCCTTACAAACCAGGCTAAATCATTGGCAGGGCTGAGAACAAAATCACAAAGAAATACCAATATTTTGTATTTGAAACCCACAGCTTTTAAGTAGCAGTTCCTAATTTCTCTTTCATAGTTTAGGTGCTTAACTTTGTTTTACTGTTATAAGTGCAGCAGAGTAAAGCTTGAAACAGGACAACAAGAGAATTAATCTGAATCCAATCCATTTGTTTGGTTTATATCTTCTGTATAGAGCAGGTTTACATGGAGGCAGAAAACAAATCATTCTGCTTTTTTTCCAAGTGTAATGCTAATTTATTTGAAGCTATTTAATAGAAATGTAACTTCTTTTTCCCTAATTAAGGGCTTGAACATGCTATACTTCAGTCTACAGCAAAATGAGTTCAACAGTCTGAACACTGGCTGCAAGTAGACAGACTACTTTGTCTGTCAGGACAAGTATCTATAAAGTAAGTGGGAATATCTATAAAGGAAGTGCAAATAGCTACAGATGGAAACTTCATGAAAACTAACAACAGTTATTGATTTAAGAGGTTGCATAGAATTTTTTTATTTTATTTTCCTTCTAAGGAAACTACACAAACTCCTATACTTACAGAAAATTAAAATACTCCTTTGATAGCAATACCCCATACTAATTTACTATTTTTTAGGGTACCCCATACTAATTTTTCTTCCTTGCTTTATGAGGAGACAGCTTCCTTTAAGGTATGATTGAAGACGATTGAGGAATTTTTGATCTTATTGTTGTTGTTGTTTAAAGAAACAAGACTTTTTTAAAATCTCACTGTTTTCAGAGTCAAAAGCGGATTCCTTCTCTCCCAGATTTGAAAAAATAAAGGGCAAAGTTGTCAAAAAAACCCACCACACATCAGAAAGAGGATATCCCAATTCAAAGACACTTCACACAATTTCTGCAGTACTTCCCAGTGTGAGTCAAGTCAGATAAGCTTTCACATTTTAACACAAAGCTTCCCAAGACAAGAAAAGCATCCCACTAGCACACTCTACAGCAGTCCTTTCAAACCTGGAACAAGCCAATCTAAAGAAGGAATCTACCACTTTAATGGGACAACCACTGCTAATGGAGGCTTTTTCTGCTCCACAGCTTCTTGGTTCTTCTTGCTACAAAGTCTATTTTAAGTATTATAATTTAAATTAAATATGCAAAGACTTGCTTTGTCTCAAACACCTTCTGAGATCCTACAGGATTGGCACAGAACTTTCTCAGTGAGATAACAGAAGACAAATCACAAGTTGTGGGGAAGTACCATAGTTTGTCCCCACAAAGGAGGAAGACTAAACACATGCATGAGGAGCACAACAGAAGTCTAACATTTCAGTTTAAAGAGGTGTACATTTTTAAAGCAAATCCACAAGTTATTTATATGGATAGATTTTTCACAAAGTAATCTGATCTGCGAACCAGGGGATTTTACTTAGAGAATCTGTGTTCCACATTGTCAGGAAAGAAAATTTAAATAATCCTAAAAAGCTGAAAAAGGGATTCTTATCATAGCCTTTGCAGCTATTTCACGTTTCACTCAAACTGAAAGCTTGAGAGCTGAACCAGATATCTCCAATCACATCTGGAAGCAGGCCACAGTAAGTACTGTGTGCACTGTCTTAACTAGAACTCAAATTATGCTATTAAAAAAAAGCCTAGCCCTTAAAAAATGTGCCCCCAAGCTCTGGCATTCCTTTTCACGTTTTTTCAATTTGTGTGATGTCAGTTTACATCTAATAAACATGTTGTTTATTATCTTCATTTAAGTCAGGACTTTTACCAAGTTACAGCAAGATTCCTAGGAAGCATATCATGATTACAAATCCATAATGCATGCAGGATGCCTGTGTAGCACCATTAAATCCATTAATCACAATCTTTTTGGTCCCAATTATGCTAAGAAGATATTCGATAAAGCAATTTCAAATCACCTCTCTCTCTCTCTCTCCTGTTACCATCAGTGCAAAGAAGGCAAAACCACAGCGCTTCCGACAAATTCTCAAGGCACCTCTTTTGTTCCCTTTAAATTAAATCCAAATTGGTTGCACGTTTTACTGAACTGCTAATGCTCTCCATATGTTCCCTCTCTCAAACTGAAAATGTTTTCTATTAGGAATGCCTAACTCTGAACATAAAACTGTAAAATGTCCTTCAAACAACCCAAAGTTCCACTCTTTCTCTGGAACGTATCACTACTTGTCCAAATGAAGAGCTTACAGTTCCACAATTACGCTTCCTTTAGGAAAGTTTTCTAATAAGACTCCTTTCCTTATTGTGTTTAGAAACTCCCTGATCAAAAGAAAGCTGTTTATTTTAAAATACATAGGTTATTCCTTTAAAAAAAAAAAAAACAAAACAAAACAAAACAAAAAAAATCAAAGTTTTAAAGCATGAACTAGAGAAACTTCACACTGTCCATGGCCACGAAAAGCCTAGTCTGGTGCTCAGCCCATGGCAAAAGCACATATGTCACACAGATGAAATAGGGTAAGGATATTTGCAGGGAGAAGTATCTCGTGTGGGACAGTACCAATAACATGGGCTGTAGGCACAAGCTTAACTCTGCTCTCAGAGAATGAAATGCAATGTGATTTCACATTTCCTTAACCATAATAGCACTGGCTTTTCTATGCTTCAGTGCTCTACTCGTAAGAGGACAAACCACATTTTCTTCCCCCTTCAGTTCACGTATCTTAACTTCTGTGCAACAAAGGGCCAGGTGTAGTCACAGACTCAAGACAGGGATTTTTCTTCATGAAAGCACCATGGTTCCACTGGGGAGGAACCTGTCCCTTCACATGCCTGAGGTGCAAGTCCTAGCAGAAGGTTCAAAGATGCATAAATTGTTGCAGGGCATAATCATATCTGCTGTAATACATACAACAAGTCCACGTAATGGATAGCAGAAGGGAAAACTGTGCAAGGAAAAAAGGACTAGCTGCATAGTTCAGCTATTAGAGGACATATAAAAACAGCTGGCTTCTACTAGGCCCCTAGCTACAACTAGATTACAGTTTTTCCCTCAGGTACCCCAGAACAATACAGGCTCAAGCAGATATTTATGGTTACATTTCATAACTGATACAAGGAGTGAAGGGATATCAAGAAGATAACCCCAAGGGCTTTGCGGAAAGGCTGGGTTATTGGTGCTAACACTGCTGGTTAATGCATATGCCCTAATAACAGGGGCTAGAAACAGCCACTGTGCAGCACAGCAACCTCTGTGTCACAGACTTGGGAATAACCTGCTGCTGAACATCTGTGGACGGGTGGGGAAGGGTGGGCACGATGCAGATCACTTAAGCACCGTGATCTGGTAGCTCCGCAAATGCTCATATGCAAAAGCCAATAGAACAGGATTATCAAATGGTTGTAACAACCAATAGGGAAGCTATATTATACATTTAGGAAGGCTATTGTAGTAATATATTTACACACTGTTTAGAGCCCTTGCTGGATCAAGCTATGAATGCAATATACACAATATCTATGAAAATTAGTTTTAATCTATTGAGAGATAAAAGAAAGGCTTTACATAAATACAGGAAGGACTATAATCATACAGAAAATGTAACTTTATAATGCAAAAACATTTTAAATAACTGACTGGGGAGGACTGTTTGGGGGGTGGGTGTTGGTTGTGGTTTTTTGTTTGTTTGGCTTGGGCTTTTTGGGGTTTCTTTAGTAACAAACTGACACAAAGAGGTAGGAAAATTTAAAATAATGCTTGCAACATTTGCTGACCTTCCAAGCTACAGTACTCCAAGTAATCCCAGGTCAATACATGTACTCAGAATCACATCAACTTTTGTTATTTGCATTCTTCTTGTATTACATTGTATTAACAATTGAGGCTTATGTCAAACTTCTTTTGGCAGAATCATTCTAAGTCATTGTCATGGAACCCTGTCCAAATATGATTCCCTGTAATGATTGCAGTGCTCCTGATTCAACATCACAGGCATAAGCATCTTAGAAGAGGACATGTGTCTCTCTTGAGCTAAATACTGCATCCAGTTACATAAGAGCAAACAATGCCTTTTCTCTCATAAATCACCTCATATTGTGAGAAAAAACTACCGGGAAGCAATGAAGAGATAAATGAAGCAACAGCTGCAAACAGAGCTGTCCAAGGAAGGATCTAATGGCTAAACCAAGTTATTGTCCAGGAAAAGTGGAGCTTGTAAAGATCTTCAAAGTTTCACTGTCAAAATGTTGCTCTAAAACCTGCCATTTAGTTTTGGGGGCTAAAGCTTTTGACACCTTGTTGGTGTTCACTCCACATAGCTACGTTTTCACATTAAACTTTATCGAGGCTTCAGCTAAGACCTGTAATTGTGAGATACATACAAACTAAAATTATGTTAAGACACAACTAAATACCAAGTCATAGGGCTGCCAAAAATACTAAAAAGACTTTTCCCACAGGGGTATTAACTCGTAATAAATGAGATTTGAATAAAAGGTCAAATTTGAAAGCTTGGGGGGAAAAAAAACCCACAGTAGCTCTGTGTGATTCAAGGATGTGCTCATGGCCCAGGTGGCCAACTGCAACCTGGGCTGCATCGAAAAAGGAGTGGCCAGCAGGTCAAGGGAGGAAACTTTCCCCCTCTACTCTGCCCTTGTGAGACCAGACCCCACCTGGAGTGCTGCATTCAGCTCTGAAGTCCTCAGCACAAGAAAGAAGTGGACCTGTTAGAGCAGGTCTAGAGAGCAATAAAGATGCTTCAGCCCTCTGATCATCTGTCCTGTGATGACAGTCTGAGAGACCTGGGGCTGTTCAGCCAGAAGAGAAGGCTTTGGGAAGACCTCAAAGCAGCCTTCCACTACTTAAAGGGGACTTAGAGAAAAAAGAGGAAGAGCAACTTTTTATATGGGCAGACAGTGATAGGACAAGGGGCAATGGTTTTAAAATGAAAGAGGGTAGATTTACATTAGATGTTAGGAAGAAATTCTTTACTGTGAGGGTGGTGAGGCATTGGAACAGGTTGCCCAGAGAACCTGCAGATGCCCCATCCTGGCAGCGTGCTGGAACTAGATGATTTTTAAGGTCCCTTCCAACTCCACCCATTCTATGATTCCTCTGCTAAGGTCGTAGAACACCAACAAGTACAAAAATACATCTACAATTTTCAATTAGTTATGTTCCCTGAATAAAACTGATTTCAGTAATACTCTTTTGATATAAAAAAATCTATACTGAAGTTTGTATTAAACACACTTAAATTTCTTGCCTATTAATTAGTCCTGATGATTTCATCAAGATGAAGCTAAAATGGGAAAAAAAGTAGAGTGATATTTAAGAGAAAATCTGTTGCTCCATGCTGAAAATCCTTAGTGTGAACATAAGACAAGAGCTCAAATTAAGAGAAAAAAAAGAGTATTAATTCATTAAATTGAGTGAGATGTTCAAGAGTGACTGGTATGTAACAGGATAGAAAATACCACCAACTTCTGCACTCAGGTTATTAAGCATTATTTCTTCCCTGTCCTGCTTAAAACAACAACAAAAAAAAAGACTCACCCCACCCGACATGGGACTTGCTAAGTCTTCCGAAGGCTCAGAAAATATTGGCCTGTAGTCAATACATGCTCTGACACTAAAGTCCAATTAATTCCTCTGAGATCTGAAGTCACTAACGATGGAAAACTTTATCTGAACATCTGAACACAAACACTTTTATATTTCCCACGATTTAAAAATACAATAAGTTAGGAAGAAGGAAAAAAATATTGGGTCAACTTCCAAATGGAGAGTTTATGGCAGGAAAGCTATTTCTTTACACCTCTCAGCTCTTAAGAGCACAATCAAACCCTGAATGTAAATATGATAGGAGGCTGTGCAGAAAGGTCCCTACATAACAAACCACATCTTCTAAGAAAGCAGCCCTAGCTATCTGTTGGAGACTTTGCATTGCTACACACAAAGCTTTCCAAGGATATTGTGAAGACCGAAAGAATATAGTCAATGCAAGACAGTTTTATTCCACATAACACCATCTCAGATTCCTCTAGTTCCTGACTTCTATTTCAACTACGTAACACATCTTTTAACCTCTAAACATAATGTTTACATTTCAAAAGAGACTTTAATAGGCAGCTGATGTGCACACACACACAGGATGAAGAGAAGTAGTACCCACTGCGCCAGTGAAACAACCCTATTTCTGTGACCCAGCTCACCAAACAAGGCCAGTACTAAGAAACACAGGGTGTTCCCTGACTCTTTCAACTTACCTTATACCAAAAAATAACACACATTTGATATGCAAAAATTAAAAAGAAAATAACAGAGAAGAAACTATATAACATCAATCTAGGAGCTGAAAAAAAATTTATCCCAAAAATCTAAATTTCAGCAGGGGTAATGGAAATTAGAACCAGAACTTGCATTTGGCTCTTCTGCCTATAATGAACCAAGCCAAAAAGGCATATGCAAACACACCTCTTCTCTAGGAGTTTGAGATCTGGACTCAAGTTTTGCAGCGTGGCTTCCTCTGCACTCACCACTGAATGCATCACTGCTCCCAGAGGGTAACAGTATCGGACAAGGGAATGCACTTTCATACAAAAACAATTAAGATACATGCACAGTAATATGCCTAATTGCCCACACGGAGCTTGAGTGAAAATGTAGTAACAGCGCAACCATTCGCAAAAGCTCAGAACTTGACATGCTCCAATTCCTTGATGGCTGCACTCTGGAGAAAAGATTTTACATGAAAATTCTTGTTATAAAACCTCAATCCAGGAGAAGTATCAAATCTTGTCTTGCTGCACTGGTCTGTTTTGCCAAATATATTTCCAGACCTAACAAGAACAATCCTCTGCAAGCTGTTCTTAATTTCATTCACATTTATAAAATCAGCTTAGACTTTGCAGCATCTCTGTTCCTCCTCTAACACTTTACACATAGGCTTGCCCTGCTGTGCTTCCTCAGCTCAATGGTAGTAGAGGAAAAACTGTTCCTGCATGAGGCAGCCTAGAGATCGTTCTCAATGGGAGGTATTTGAGGAATTCTGTAGGTTGCTTATGCTCAGTAAAAATTCTCAGAAATGCCATTTCATAACACATCCTGGGGGCAGGAGAAAAGAGTTTAGCTGTATTTAAAGCCTGAATCCTCCAACAGCAGTGTCACTGTAGAAATGAAATAAAACTTTGACTTTCTCCTCCTCCTTTTAAAGAAAATATCTATATTTCAAGGCTTCAGCTATCATCTTTTGAAGCAAGATCAACAACAAGTTAAACATATTAGAGTGCTGAATCTACTGTGGAGAAGCTGAAAACAAAACAGGTGAATGTGGCACAGACACAGAGGACTTTTTTTTAGTTTTTCCTTTTAAAGCAGTATCACCAGAACATGAGCATTAGCTTTGCCACTAACATTTAGTGAAACATTCTGCTCCACAGAACACTCGAGAACATATTAACACCATCACAGTACACCATGCTCTGTTCACGCACCCTAAAGCTCCACTGACACGTACTTTATGACTTTCATTAGACTTTACCTCGTGACAGCATTGTTTTAATCAGGGTTTTTAAGACATTGACACTGTGATAATGACAAATATGCAGCCAAGATCTATCTGCAAGATGTGAAGTAATAAACATTACATCCTATTAAAATGCATTAGTTAGTTGTCAGCCAACAATTTGTCAAAACTCATTCCCAATTCAGAACACAATCTTCTTTGGACACACATAAAGGCTGTGACAAGACATATAATCAAAGATTCTCCAAAGCTCCCCCCAACCATCACACTTCACTGGCAAACACTAAACTTCCCTGGGATGCTTAACATGCTTTAAGGGTAGTGTAACTAATACTATCTAATTTCAGCACAAAATGAAGAGAACAACAATAACAAAAAAATCAATGTATTTGCCATTATCCTCAACTTGGAACACAGCAACTCTGATTGACACTCCCCAGATTTGCTTCTTAGAAATCAATTCTGTTTATTTGTTCTCTTTCAGACATGTGGAACTTAACTTACCAATACAGGCGTGGACTCTGACTGACAGCTGGGTCCTCAGAATTATACTGTGCTTCTTGCCCCTCCTAAAAAGAAAAGATAACAAAAATATATAAAGGTGGAAGGAGGAAGTAGAGGATTCGGGAATGAAGGAATGAAGTTGAGCCTAGGAAGAAAAGGGTGTGAGGTAAGAGAAGATATTACAAATTATTTGGTTTTTATAATGCATTGCTATTTTAATTTGCAATAAATTATTTTCCTTATGTCAAGTCTGGTTTGTCTGTGAAAGTAACTGACAAGTGCTCTCCTCATCTTTATCTCACTCAATGAATCTTTTCATCTTATTTTCCCTCCCTACTGCTGAGGATGGGGAGCAAAAAAGCAGCTGGGTGGGCATCTGGAAGCTCGCCAAGGTCAAACCACCACAATGACTCTCTTGAAATCTGTATTAGACTAGGAACAAGGGGTGACTGCACATTTTAATTCTCACAGAAATACTTTAGGTATAGTCAAGCATTAAAAGAAAATGCAAGTTCAAACAAGAGGTTGATTCCACTAAATGGAATGAATATTTTAATTAGCTGCTACACACCTCATTTGTTTTACAAACAAATTAGTATTAGGCCCATTTCTTCAACCTGAACAAGAGCACTGTTTTAGATTTCTAGGTGCTACACCTGCAAACTGCATGAGGACATGGACAGCACTTTGTCTCTGCACCCAGACGTGCTCTGCTGTTGGAAGGTGGGAGGGTAAGAAAAGCCAAATGTCTCTTCTGTTTGCACAGCAGCATATTCTCCATCTTTTCTCTAAAAATAAAGATGCAACTCCTGGACAAGGTGCTGTAGGTGGCCCAGACGACGCCCAGAGGTCCCTTCCAACTTCAGCCATTCTGTGATTAAGTGAATTTATCACAGGAAAACATGCATGAAGCCAACCTGTTTAGAACACACTTAGATGTAGCTTAGTTTGTGTCATACCAAGTCTAGACCCATTTCTTATATACAGGTTCAAGAACAAACCAATAAACCTTCCTCCGTTATATACCTGGCAATGCTGTTGAGAGCTTTCAGGGCCAAACCCTTTACACCAGCAGCATTTCTACTAGATGTAACTTACAAACCCCACAGTCTTCCAGTAACAACAAAGGTACTTCCCCACCTTATTGGTTTCCTGCCCACAGTTCTTTTGAGGAACAAAAATATCTTTAATTATTTTCATGAAAAAAAATGAGGCAAAACATGTTTTTATGTCATTTCCCTAAAAAATCTGCAGGGGAAGGCAGGTCAGTGAAGTAGTGACATGCATTTGCAGAAGAATATTGCTCCTGGAAAAACGTAGGGGGAAAAAAAGGCGGATTAAGGAACTTAAAGAAGCGGTTCACATGGAACTATGTATCTGCTAGTAGAGGACTTAGTTCCAGTTTCAGAATAGAAACACTTTCCTATAGATTAAAAAAAGTAATTAATGTATATTAAAAACCCCAAACAAAAAACCAAAACAATACAATAACAACAACAAACCTTTAATGGAAATTACTCTTTGATGGGTCTGCTTCAACATCATTAGGACAAAGTGGGCAAAATACAACCCTTCTCTTAAGAACTTCTGAAGTGTGCCAAGCAACAACATGCTATTCCCCCCACAAGATCTGTGTGTAGTTTGGACTGTAGTATTTCCTGGAGTAGTTCCAGGCTTAGGACTGATTCTTTGCCCACCTAAACATCTCCCATCATTCTGGCTGGACACAGTCTTTGCCTGTGCTCACATCCTACAGATTTTAACAGGTGGGTGGTGATCTGGTGGAGGAGCAGAGAGCAAGTAGCGCTCAGCTATCAATCAGAGCGAAGGAACACAAGAACCAAAGAAATCAGCCCCATATTAAGGCCTGTAGAAATTCAGGCCCATTACAATTTAATACAGTTTTTCACTCTTGTTTAAAAATTCAGTGCATGATGTTTCTCAATATGATGTTTAGCCTGGAGAAGAGGAGGCTTAGAGGTGACCTCATCACTCTCTATAACTTCCTGAAGGGAAGTTCTAGTCAGGTGGGGGTTGGTCTCTTCTCCCAGGCACTCAGCAATAGGACAAGGGGGCACGGGCTCAAGCTCTGCCAGG
>JAWWLZ010000082.1:83407863-83423148 GCA_035041345.1 Poliocrania exsul | reverse complement strand
GTAAATGGACTGGAGTTGGACCAAGGGTTGGACTTGATGATCTCGGAGGTCTTTTCCAACCCAATCGATTCTATGATCCTATGATTCCATCAATACCTTTTCCTTTGCTACCTCTCCCAACTTTAGCAGTGGCACTGCTTCCCCACTACCTCACCTCTCTACAAAGACCCCCTGAAAACTTAAATAAAAACTTAGAGCAAGCTCTCTGCTGCAGGTTCTGTTCAACACTATCATCCCAATTGTTATACCTCTTGAGACACAAAATTCTCACATAAACAAACATTCATTTTTATTCTTATCTCTCATTGGCAATTTTTTCAATCTACCAAAATCAGTATGATTCAAACCCCAGCAACTCACTCAGAGTGGTGCACTCCCCCACTCCTTTCCAGGCTGCACTATGGTCATTGCTACTGAGGCACTTTGTGGGGTTTAGATGTACTACATTTATCACACAGAAGTTAACTATAATAAGACAAGTAACTTACATGTAAAACACAAAAAATATGCAATTCCCTGCTGAATGCTTTTGACTATCACATAGCATGACTAACATTTTGGAAAACAAAGATCACCTCTGAAAATTATCATATTCACAATTATACACACACTAATTTCATGGCAAGCATCTTACAATAAATGCCAAAAAAAGGAGTCACTTGAAATCCATCATGATTTCACAGACTCATGAAGTACTTGCCAAATAGCATTAAAAAGTATGCCTGTAGGCAAGTTTGTCCCGATACCAGGATAGGACAAACAAGCCATTTGCATTAAAAACAAAATAGGTTAAAAAATACACTGCAGAAAAAAATTTCCAATGAAACCCCTTCATTGATTAAAATCAAAACCTAGACATTTAAAAAAGCTTGCAATTTACTCTTAACTAAGGCTTGTAATTTTATTGACATGACTTTTTATAAAAACAGTATGTTTTAGTGAGTGCAGTTGGCTACTATTTGTAAAAAAATGCTAAGAAGTATTTAATAGATTTAATTTTATAGCTGCAATTTAGCAGTAGTAGAATAGGTAAATTTCACATATTGTGCTGACATAGCATTCTGTTGATATCTGTTGAGATCAGAATCATTATCACCACAAGATTAACTCCTAATCCTCAGAGTTACCAAGATGCAAAACATTTTCTATACAACTTCTCTAATAAATTAATGTAAATAAATACCTGCCAACAGCTCACTGAGGACCTGTCTTATGCAATACAAAAGCTTCATTTTTATGTACCACATTACAAATGGTTTCACTCAATTATACATTTCCAAGACTTGATTTAAATGACATTTTAAAAATAGTACCTTGATTGGCTGTCTTAAGCAGTTACTTGTTTTGAAGCAAAGCTTATGTCTGAGCCAAACAATCCCTCAACCAGAAAAAAAATACTAAGAATATTATTAGAGGGAGAAAAAGTGGAAAATATTATCAAAATAGAATAATAATAATGATTTAAAAATCTAAACTAACCAACCAACCACACATAACAAGAAACCAATACCACACACAATTTTCCTCTTAATGTTTCAAGGAAATTTTGAAAGAATTTTTCAGAGAGCCTATTTTATTATGATACTCACATCCCTTCTCCTATACCGAAGAGTTCCTGGTATAAAAAATGTGATTTTTATGTAATCGTACCATTAAGATTCATTGGCATTATTAGCAAGGCAGAACACAATCACTGCCCTGTCAAAGCTCATCTTTGTAAAATAGGAGAATGCATCAATTAACATACATTTTCTATTTCAATGTTTTCTTTCTTTCAGGACAGGCAACCATTCAGACTTCCTAATATTTTTCCAAAGGCCTACATATTTCAATTCAATAAATTTAGCCTCTTTTAAAACAATCCCGTGTTTCTGAAAACACATTATTTTATCATTTAAAATTACAGTAGAAAACTACTTTTCAAATGTTCTTAATGATTACTTAATCACACAACAAAAAAATTAATCAGATCAAGAGTGTTGATTCTACAGAAGGCTGTGCTACATCCTCTGGTCTCCTCTTTTTCTGCTTTATACACAATACTTGACAACCACGGAAAAAGCCACAGTTGCATAGCATAGCAGCAAATAAACTGCAATGGTTTTAATAATACTCTCTAGTAACATAGTTGACTGTCAAGCAAACTTACTATTCTTTATTGTATTTGCTCAAAAAACAATCTGCAGCAGACACCTGATTGACCAAAGGGCTATCCCAAGCAGAAGTGAAATCTGGTACTGTTAGAAGCCATGAGTTTACCTCATGAACGACTTGGAGCTTTTCAGTTTATGTAGACAAAAGAGTGTCTAAGGACTATTCTTTGCTAGGGTCTATACATTCTTCTATTCCTGAAACATTTAAAGAACATAAAAAAATCCCCTTAACCCCATAATGTCAAACTTGGATCTGAATCTTTTATAAAGTGCTACATACATTCATATGGCAACACAGCAACTAGGAGTGATGTATATTTTTGGGGTGCTTCTAGTTTTTTTTGGGTTTTTTAAATAAATAAATAGATTATAATAAGCAATCATGTCCTACCCTCAGACTAGTTTTAAACTAGCATATTCCCATGACTCTCATTTTACTCTGTTCCAAGCAGGCATTTCATCCATTAAGATTCGTGTTATCAGTCAGCTGAAGACCAGGCCAATTCTCAAGGATAACTCAGAGAGAAAAATCATTAGCTGCGCTAACAAGGACAATTGCACAAAACCTCTGAAAACTGTAGTGGTTTCCGTGTGTGTGTGTGCGTGTGTGTGCATGTGTGTGTGTGCGTGCGTGTGTGTGTGTGTGTGTGTGTGTGTGTGTGTTTGTGTGTGTGTGTTTTGGTATTTAAAATAACAAGTACCATTTCCCTCAGATCCCAGCCAAGCTTCCAGTAAAACACCCTAGATGTGGTGGAAAATGGATTCTAAAAGTTCCAATTCAAACTGGTAATAGCAGTACATGGATTGTAAATTAGGAGTTCCGGAGCACTGGGTTATTGGCTCATCTTATGTCCTTTGTCATCCTACTTCGGAGGAGCCTGTAAAGAGCGACTGGTTCACAGTTGCAGCCTGCACGGGACTTGTGAAACCACATAAAAACCTTGAGAACAGAGAAGGTTTATCCTCTTAAGTTTCACCAAAACAGGGAAAACAAAGGTGAAATCATATAGGTACCTTGTATTTTTACATAAACCATATAGGTACCTTGTATTTTTATTCTTTGATAGCTATTAGACAGGAAGGTTTCCTGCTCCTCCAGTGTACAGCTCCCTGCATACTCAGTTTTTCATACTGCTATTCAGTGCAAGGTCAGTCAATCACTCCCAGCAAGGCCAACTCTGAACCAGGTGGTGCCAGATCAGTCAGACATAAATTTCCTGGTCTCAAGTCTATCTTGAAATAATTAGATTATTTTTTCATCATCCTTTGCAACCACTACCAAAGCAAACACAACAGGTTCCTTTACCAAGCTAAATGAACATTATGGGTTTTTGTCTGTTTATCCCAAAGAGGGCAGAGGAAGATTTAAAACTAATTTTAACTTAGCAACACTGAAAATATTTTCAGACTTGGACAGCATTCAACACATCAGCCTAATCTGACTAATTTAACCTGTCTGCACCTAATTCTGCCTGATATAATTCTGCCTAACCATTATGAAAACTTATGTAATATAGATGCTGCTTTCAAAGTACACATGTATAACACACATTCACATTTTGTTACAGCCTCTCATAGCACTCAGGTTTCTTTGTGGATCATTAACCATCTCCAAAATTTATATTCATGTTTTCCAAGAGGAGTAGCTTAATGAGAACAGCATCCAACAAAAATTTCTAAGCTCAGGAAGGAACCACTGATGCCCACAAGAGAAACTTGACAACACTGTGCCAACCAGAAGCAAGCACGTGGCAACAGACATGCTCTAGAGTTCATTATCCTTGCAAATGGCTTCCACATTTTCATTTCAGAGACCATGCATTTTCATCTTCACTTTCACACACCTTTCAGAGAGAGGAAAATGCTTCTGCAGTGGGGTATTACCTCACAGTCAGCTGCTTCATAGTTTAAGGTACTCCACATCAGCAGTGGAAAACAAACTGTTCCTTGTTGAATGCATAAAGGATGAAATTTTTGCCAGAGCTCAAGCACTTGAATCTATCAGGTTTTCCCTGAAAAAGATCTGCAAGCCAGCACACACACAATAAGGAAAGTGTTTCTTAACCTGCTATTAATCAGACAGCATAAATCCTAGGCTTTGATTTCAAAGCTGTTAAGATATGGTGTGACTGCAGTTTCACTCTGATACGCTTCTCCATTTAACTGCAGAATCAAGAGATTGAAAAAAAATTCCGACACTTTTAAAAAAATGTTGCATAAAAGCCAAGTCTTTTGAAAGTGAGGGAGTGCACACATGTGCATGCAGAGAGGAATTAAGGATCTCTCTGAAACTCATCTGAAAAGCTTATCCAAACAAATAACCTTTTTGAAGTTTTGTGGTGATTATTATCCAAAGATCTAACTATCATGTTCAAGGTCATGTTATTCCCACTGAATAATGGAAACAAGGGAGCTCAGGAAATAAGATCAGTAATCACAAGTAAGTTTTTTAAATGCTAATATTCACTTCCAATACACTTCAAACGGAGGACAGCACTAGTAAGCTATTACACAACAGGCAGCTGGAGGCAACCACACACACTCATCCTCATAAGAAGTTAGTGGACTTTTCTCTCTGACCTCAATTTTTCCATCTAAAAACTTAGTGTGAAGTCAGAATGTGTCTGCATCCTGTTCTTGCAATACACTTGCAAAAGTCATCTAATTATTTAGCATAGTGGTTTTATTCAGAGCATTCCTCGATCATGACACATTTACTAAAGTAACTAATCATTTGATAAGAGTGGACAAAAATAAGTAAATAGCAGCTATTTAGATATCTGTTCACTCTTCATTAAAAACACAAAATATAATAACAATAAAAACTTTATTAATCCAGGTAGAAATAATCCCAATAGCATATTCCCTAAACAAAAATAGGTCAGGCAAAATCTTGCCAACTGCTAGTATAAGCAACAGTATAAGAAGGAAAAAAGTATGCTGAGATTTGTACATGTTTTTTCCATGCAGATTATTCTAATATTACATTATGTGTTTGCCAACATGATTTTAACAATTAACTGCCTCATCCCTTACTAAAAACCTATAAACCACCCAAAAAGTTACATGTGAACAATGAGAGGAAGAGCATCCTGGCTGACACAACATTGTCCATGTAACTATGGAAAAAGACTATCTAAAGGCTGTCACTACAAGGTGCTGGGTTTTCACATCCTCTCAACTTTTCTCAAGTACAACATTTACTAGGCAGGGTTGTAATTTTTCTTTTTTTTTACCTCTTTTTAAACAGAAACAAAATGAGATAGAAGGAGAAGTTGGAGGAAAACGAAAAACAAAAGCAAGCAGTGAAACATTCAAGGGATTCACCAAGTATGCATTATAAGCCCCATAAACAGCACCAAATTATTTATTACTAATGTATTCTGAGTATATGTCAGTAAAGGTCTGGGTGGAGTCTTCCATGTACCTCATCATTGCCACAAAGCAATGATGTTTGCCAAAAGACAATGAATCAGTTTTACACTCTGAAATGCAGCAAGCTCAAAAAGGGGGGACATTTGTTCCATTTGTCCTTTTTAGTAGTTTATGTGCAAGCACACCTCAGAAGCTGGAAAGTGAGAATCCCCTCCCCACTTCCTCCCCCTACTTTCTGAATCATCAAGCTGGTTATTTCTCAGTTGTTAATGGCTCAATTTCCACACATTAAAACAAAAACCTTCTAACAGCCCCTCAAATATCTGAGGGCTGACTGCTGCCTTTGCAGTCAGCAAATGACCATTTTTCAAGAGTTGTCCTTATTCATGAACAAATCCATGTCCTTTTCCCACGCCCAAAGCTCAAACCATATATAACTGTTTTCAGTGTGAAGTTTATCCTGTCATTTTGTCAAACACTGATAGTCTGATCAGTTAAATCTCCAACTTACTTTTTTTTAATAAAAAACACAAACTTTACAAGTTGGCAAATGATGAAGAAATCTGCATTACAAGAGCTATTTTAACAATAATATTGCTTCTGGGTAAAACATGTATTTCCTACCGCTGACAGAAGCTCTCAAGCTCTGGCTGCACATTCCTCTCAGGAATCTTTACATCAGGTAATTTCTGGTCATGTGGATTTGCTATCACCTGTACTTTGAAGTTCATGCTACATTAGGACTTACATTTAAAACCTTTTTGCACTTGGCAAAACAGATGCCTTGAAATATCAGGATTTTTGAAAAAAAAAATAAAAATAGAAGAACTGAGAACCTACAGGACAAGAAGGAAAGCAAAATAACTTAACCCCTGACAAGTTAAGTCACTTGATGCTTCCAGCTCTTCAGGCAAAGGGTCCCTGTAGTGCTCCCAGTGACAGTGTGGGACTCACAGCTTTGGTTCCAGGAGAACAAAGTGCCAGAACACTTTAGGTGGTCTGGGTGCAATGGGAAGAACACTGCCATTAGGTTGCGGGAGGTGATCCTGCCCCTCTACTCAGCCCTAGTAAGGCCACATCTGGAGTGCTGTGTCCAGCTCTGGGCTCCTCAGGACAACAGAGACATGGAGCTCCTGGAGTGTGTCCACTGGAGAGCTATAAAGATGAAAAAGGGATTGAATCAGCTCTCTCGTGAGGAAAGGCTGAGGGAGCAGGACCTGTTCAGCCTCAAGAAGAGACAGCTGAGAGGGGACCTCATCCATGTCTGTAAGGATCTGAAGGGAGCATGTCAAGAGGATGAAGGCAGGCTCTTCTTGGTGGTGCCAGTCAATCAGACAAAAGGAAAAGGGCAGAAAGTGATGCACAGGAAGTTCCACATGAACATGGAGAAGGACTTCTTTACTGTGTGGGTGACCAAGCACTGGAACAAGTTGCACAGAAAGGTTGTTGAGTCACCTTCACTGGAGATACTCAAAAAACATCTGGACACAATCCTGTGCCATGTGCTCCAGGATGACTCTGCTTGAGCAGGGAGATTGGACCAGATCCACTGTGGTCCCTTCGAACCTGATCCATTTTATGATTCTGTGACCAACTTCATTAGAAGTTCCATAGTTGTAGAGCAGAAGGAAACAGCACCTGAAGAATAATTTTCGTTCTCACAAAGGCCTGTGCTACCTGACCTAACTCCAACTTGTAGAAGTCAGAGAGAGATTAATTTTTTTCAAAATTAAATTAAGCAAAAACCTGACTTAGTTTGTTAAAAATATGAATAAATTAATTTAAAAAATAATACATTTTCATATTAGAAATCATTCTCTATGACCTCAAGGGAAAAAAACCCTATCTTTTATGATTTTCCAATGTAATTTAAGATAACAAACTCAAGAATATATTATCCAAAGTGACAAAACACATTTCAAAGCATTGCCCTACTGGTTTAACTTATGCTTTCTCAGAATGGGATTAATTTAACCATACTCAGCAAGAACTATTTTAAAGCTGTCTTACTTTGCAGTAGAACATGCATATGTGTATGTAAGTACATAAAGTCTACTTTGCACTGATCAACGTACTACTTTGTGTCTCCTTCTGCTTTTTGGAAGTTTTCCAATAGCATCATATTTGGCAAGGGGTTCTTTGTAACTTGACATGCAAATTCTTAAATATAAAACACTACCCTCAGGCCATTTACTTCTCCATATTAATTCCACTTCGGAAATGAGTTTACGTTTATTGCTGGGCCATCAATGCTTTTGCTAGCAAGTACAATTACAGAGAAGTAAATGTGAAATAAATTACTATTTTGCTGTGGTCTTAACCCTGGCAGTAGTCACTAGTGTTCACGGCTTCATTACCGGAGATCCTGGGCTAGTCCCAGATTTGCAGTGGTTTAAGCTGTTAGCTCACAACTGGAGGTTAAATTGGAGACACTTACTTTTATCAGAAGCAGATTACCACCTTAGTTTAGTCGGTGGTAAAACAAACAAACACACCCCACACACCAAGCACACAGACAAATGAATTCCCATGGGAAAAAAGAGAGTGTGAGCTTGGTTGCACGAACCTTCTCTGCATTTACCACAGGGTAGGAGCACGCACAGGAATAGTTGCCATGGAATAGGAAGCATAGCTAGTTCACAGCTTTTACTAATTACCCAGCACAAGCTCACTGAGTTACCCACACGCTCCGGGCAATTCCACTGCAACACTACACCAGTTTGCCCCAGCAGATGGTGAGTGTGCCTGGTGCTGTTGTTGGTCCAGTGATTTTACTCGCAACAGGAGTTGTGTCCAGTGCAGTCCTATCCTACAGTGCTTTCTGGCAGCCCCACCTGAAGCCCCACAGATGATCTGTTTATGGAGAAAGGAAGGGATTTCCTCCACACAAATTGAAGAGAAACATATTTCCAAGCCTCGAGAGCTGCTCATTTAGCTTACAGCCTCGTCACCGAGGAGGAGGGCAGAGTGCAAACACAGCTATTAAGGAGCTTCAATGTTAATAAAATTAAATGGTTTTAAATAGAACATCTGGCATCAGCTGTTTCCATAAGCTGTTTTTATTTAAGTTTCCACCATAAAATATTGGACTCCTCAGCTATTTTCACATGTAAACCTGAAAGCCAAAATAGGCTATCTTTAAAAAAGTTGTCGAAGGAAAAACTGTAGGAATTATTCACACGCTTTTTGGTTTGGCTCTTTATTTGGTATGTAACAGGCTGGGAGAGAGCTAAGCACAACAATATTTTTGCAATACATTTTGCAATGGAAATTACTTTTGAAGAAAAGCACTCTTATTGCATTCATTTGCCAGCAGTAATCACTAAAATTCAAAAATAGCAAATCTTCAAATGTTTCCACAGGTACCTTGGTACAGATGTAGATTTTGCCCTTGACAACAAAGACGTCTGAGTAAATTCTGGGGCAAAGTGGGAGAGAAATAGACACAGCTGTTGCAGTATTGACAAACAAAAGCTATAAAATCATGAGTTAAGTTCTCAAAAACGGAAAAAGGCAGAAAAACATCCTCCCCCCATAAAACTACCCACAAAAATATCCCCATAGGACAAAACCAGACTGCAAGAACACTTTAGTACTTGGTATTTGAGCTGCAGTCCCACACTCTAAACTACTTTCAGGCACATGGGTTAGGAGGATTGTGTTCCTTCACATTTCAGGAGTGTTGACTCCAAGAGCTGCCCATCACCTGCCCCAGTCAGGTCTACCAATTCCAGGCTGCTGCTCTCCCCAAACCAAAACCACGCAGAGAGGAAAGAGCTCATGACACCTCCTCCTCCAAACCAGGGAAGGCACTACTATGGATGCTGGTTCATTCCCAGCTGGAAGGAGTGTGGTACAGTTTCAAAGACTGGGGCACTCGGAGAGAAGCAACACCAAGTCTGCTTCCCTTTGAAGGACATGATCAGAACATCAGTCAAAGTTAAGACTATGCAGCATCGCAACTTTTCTTGTGGCTACTTGCCAAAAGGTTCTCTATCTGGACTGGAATGAAATTGCTAAGGTGAATGGCTGCACCCCCTGTTCTACAACCCCAGACTTCAACCACACACCATAGATAGTTGTGAACACTGAAATTTCTGTGCTTACAGTCACGATCCAGCTTCCTGCTGGACAGCCAACTAAAGCAGGGTTTCACAAGTCCATGTATCTTACTTTTTGTGTCTTTTGGTGTGAGCAAAGTGCCTTGCAGTGTCTGACCTGGATATATGTAGAAGAGATCTACCTCTACACCATTAAGCCAGGTTAAAAGCTGAAACTACGTGAGAAAACAAGCCTTGGTCTGCAGTAGAATTTATTGAAGTTTGCTACTATTTATGCAGATGCTTGTAATCTAAATATATTTTATATTCACACATCAGTATTCATTCTTAGCTACAAAAGCAGTAGCTTTTCACTACAAGTAGGAAACCTTAATTTGACAACCATTTCTTCTCAAGATATTGCATCAAGGAGATCCACTGACAAGAAATCCTTATCTCATAACTGTTCAATAAGTTCCATGGTAGAACTTTCAACTGTCAATTGCCTCCATCCTGCTTTCAGAGCACATCCTTCAAGTTGCATGTCTCATTTGTCAGGCCTACAAAATATATGCTCATTTATGTAATTATTTTGATTACATGCTCTGAAAGTGTAATGCTGAGAGATGCCTTGCCTATTGTTCTCTAGCAGGGAAAGCTTTGGTCACCTGTAATTTTATTTCATTTTGCTGTCAAGAGTTATAACAAAATAACTGTGAAAACACATTTCTAGAGTTCCATCTAAAGATTAATTTCAACATTCTAATTTTTTTTGTCTTTTATAAGGAAAGACATATTATTAGGATTAAAAATTAAGAAGATTAAATGCAGTATAAAGTATAGAGAACACAGGTAGTAATAGCTATTACCCACCAACTGTGTGAAGGAATTAAAAACGCATCAACTTAGTCATCCAGAAAAACAATGTATTTCATTCAGAATGTGACATCTGAATCTTTACGGCCATTTATTCTGCAACAGTAAAGTTTTAGCTAAGCATTCACTTCAAAATGTGGTTTGACATTATAATCTGATACATTGTAGACTGATATACTGCTATCCTGTAGAAAGTCTTACACCTTCCAAAAATTACCATAATCTCTCAGCTCAGGTTTTTTGGTTTGCTGCTTTAGAGGGTTGGTTTGGTTGTGTGGTTTTTTCTTGCTATGTTGTATGCTTGTTATTGTGACCATCCATTACATTTTTCAGCTTGAGTATTTGGTCAAACTAAGAACTAAATATGACAGAAATCAAAATATTTGGGTAGACTAATACATTATTCACAATATGAGTAAATAATGTCAATAAGCACTCCCAGTCTCTACTGTTTGTAGTAACACAATGACAGTTCCACAGGCATTCCCTTATTTTTCTTGCTGTTAGAACTGAGAAACATTATGGAAATAACATCAAGACAAAACATGGAGAGAAACCTATCATAAATTGAGAGCATTTTCCAACAATGAACAAACATAAATACACTCTGTTCAAACTAATACAAAATTAGCATAGAATCTGCTAGTTTGCAGTACTGGTTCAAGAAATGAGCCTCACCATTTATTTCTGTTACACAAAAACCAAATTATCCTTCAAATGCATCCCCAACTTCCTTACATAAACAAGGGACAAAAAGTTTTCATGCTCATAACTGTGCTATTTGCAGGCAAAATACAGTTCATAAGCAGGAAAAAAATATTAAAGATCCCTGCCAGACTCCATTGCCTTCAACAGACACTGAATCAAGCCCCAAATGAACAGCAGCATCAAGAGGGAAAAGGTCTGTCACCCAACTGAAATGGGGTCACCCAGCTGAAATGGCTCGAGACATGGCATCTTGAAGGAATGCAAAAACATTAGTGCTGAAGTGATTTGTCAGAAGTATTTTAAAACAATCTCTGTGCTGAACAGAAGTCTTGAAAACATATTCCCTGAGGAAATCTCCATGGCTCAGAACGTACTGTCTGAAGAAACTTGTGTTCTGCGTTTGAGGGCTGTGTTACCTTGTGGGCTACCATTAGGGCCTCTTTAGACACGTCCATAAAGAGAATATGGGCAATTATATGGTAATTTAAATGCACCATCTTCTTGACAATTCTTGCTTGCTCTGTAAAATTACAAGGAATAAAGGAAAGTAGCATTACTTGGCACAGACACCTCAGCAAACACCTTAACAGCCAGCCCACCTAAACTACCTCCACAATTAGGCATCCACAAAGTAACTTGAGTTGGAAGCAAGAGGAAAAAGAAAACAACTAACCAACCCAACAAGAAAACAAACCATTCCAGACTTGAAAAGAAAGGTAGTTTTCCTGCATGCTCTTATTGCCCCTCTTCCTGGTTGCAACACCTTCTGTGGGGCCAGTGTCACCATTTGGCGAGATCCTGACTGTTCTAAAAACAACCCCCATATTAAAATGATCTGATTCTCCTGAATCCCACAGCTATTCCCAAGGGTGCAAATGGCAGCAGCTAAAGTTGTGGAGTTAGGAAAGCAGTGCCATCCCCAGCCATGTTTTTGTCAGAGTTAGCCCTACAGGCCACAAGGGCATGTGTGTTGGGTTTTCTCCTTCCCTAAACAGAAGTTTAGATCCTGCTGTAGTGGACAGCAACTACCAAATGCCTCTTTTCACTATACTCAGTAACAGAAGGGAATTAATTTGAAATTGCATCAGTGCGTGTGTTTCCTATACCAGCTATTTACAAATACACATTATGAACCTCCAGCCTGTCACCATCCTCTTTTTATCTCTTGAAGAAAAACTCTTCACATTTTTCACCATGCTCTTCCAATCCACCCCAGAGAAAACAAATACCTGCAGTCTCTCAAATCAATAAAAATTTTTAAGAATATGATTTTGCTTGTTTTGTTTTTCTTATAAGTCACCTTTCAACAGTGATTAAAAAAAATCTTCATCATTTTTCTCTAGGTACATGGGAACTTTTGGTAAAAAGATGCTGAAAACAGTCAGATTGCAGGACATTCTGGTCACTTTGAATGGGAGTTTCCACAGCTGAGGTTCTAAAATTTTAAAATGCCATGAATATCCAGCTACTAAAGCCTTCACTCAGAGTTCAGCAAGCTTCAGTGATCCTGATGAGCACAGCAGCTTTGGCATGGCAGAAAGGCCGGTCCTGAGGTAGCCTAATCTCAGAAAATTAAAAGCTTTGAAGATTAAGAGCAGGACCTTGAAATGACCCAGACAGAAACAGAGAGATCAAGTGGTTTCTGCAGCCAGTCCCTCCCAGACAGCAGGCTACTGCTGAGCTCCCAGTGTCTGCAGCCAGAAGTTCCAGCTCAGGAGCACTCCAGGCTCAGTGCTTTGGTCTCAGAACTGCAAGGCCCAAAAATGAAGTTTAGGTTGCTTGAAACATGGGATAGTGCAAAACATTACTGACTGCATTTGCTACTCTACGTCTAAAATATTCCATTTTTCTGAGTAACATCACCCGAGTTGCATTTACCCTGAAGTAACAACGTAACTAAGTCACACAGAGAAGGGAGAGCACAAATTTCTAAAGTTCTGGTCGTTCTTGTTTATCTTTTCTTCTCTTGGAAAACATGGATAAAAATGGGATGCAGAAATCCAGCTGAATCCTCACCAATATTGAAGACACCAAGTCCATTGCATTTCAACAGATAAATTCCTTCTTTACACCCCCATATGATCCCACACCTTTTCACAGCACCTTATTCAGTGATTTGCTTTCAGCTCACAGTTCCTAAAAATGTCAGATTGTTTCCTGCCACACTGCTGACAAGTCAGATGCCCTCCTTTCTTCATGTTCTGCCTGACAAGTACTTGCTTGTTGTTAGCCATTTCTCATGCATCCCATGGCAGCAAAGCCCTAAAATTTCAGGGTTACAACATGCAAGTTACCAGGTGTGTGCATGTCAGGGAGGTAAGACAGAACCAAAGACCCTCAACCTCACAACCATCAAGTTAAAGCTTAATCCCTGTACTGCTGGGTTAGCACAGGCTAGAATTATTCAAGGCAAATACATTGCTTGTACCTACAAGCACCTCAGAAAAGGTGCTGAAAGTACCATATCCCCTGAGCAATCTTCCTCTCTTCCCTTCACTCTGCAGAAGGACATGTGTCTTTTTGTTCTCCTGTGTTTCACTTGCTGATTTCCTTCCCAGCATAGCCTTCATTCTTCCTTCCTTCCATTTTCACCACTTCAGCCTTTGCAACTCCCCCTGCCTATGTGATTTCTCACAGAGGTAAGAAAGCAGGATCTGTAGGAGGACTGTGGCAGGAAGACACCAAAGAAAGATGGTTCACTGCAACGGTTGAGTGGGGTTCTCCAGGTCTGGGGGCTTAGTTCATTGCCTAGAGGGGTGTGCTCCCCCTGCTGTTCCCCACCACATGGCCCCCAGGGAGCCTGTAAGGACCCACACAGAGACCACAGGAGAGAGACGAGAGAGAGAGTTTATTGCTCAAGGGTCAGGGTTTATAAGGGCCTTGAAGGAATCCAAAATCCACCAATAGTAAGAAAAGGGAGCTTGGCTCTGTTCCAGTAGGAATAAGGGGGTTACAACCAAAAGAAAGGGGTAGATAACATCCAATCAGAACACTTTTCGTAACTTCCTTCCAGACTACCCTCAGGGGTGAGATAACAGTTATCTCAAGGGATTTTGGGAACGAGAAACAGTGACTTTGCCAAAAGAACAATAGAAACCATTTTGTACATTTAAACAACATTTAAAACCTCAGGTTTTAAGGCATGAGAGTGAGTTTCTTCATTTTCTTCACAAGTCCACTTCTGACAGGACTTTTCCATTCCAGATACTGTAAGTCCAATGCTACAGTTCACAACAGATACAATGGCAGCATCAAACACAGCCTGTCCTGGTGTTGCACTTAAACCAGGCAGCTGAAACGTGAAAACACAGCACATCCTATTAACCCACAGCTCCCAGGGAAAGGGACAACTTCAGAGAGAAAGCAAAGACCAGTGAAGGTGACGGCTACATGTATAACGACAACAGACACAACAGTTACTCTCTTCCAATTCACAAAAAGAATTTCAAAAAGTAATTACAACAATAATTTGTAGCCCAAGATTTTGTTACGCATCTTAGTGGCCCAGTTTCATACCTCCCTATTTACCTTTGCATAGGAATGAAGGATGCCATGGCAGACTTCACATTACCCAGCAGGACAAACCACTGGAAGAAGCAACTACTCAAATGTCAACAGGCTGTACAATTAAGAGGAAGTTTGTGCACACATGCAAAGTACATAGAAGTATATCCTGATTTTTGAGGTCAAAACAACACAATAGACATACAACTCTAAGGAGCACAGTCACTTCCACATATTTTGTTTCTTTTTCTAGGATAACCACCACAGAGAAAATTAGAATCATGTTTCAGGAACAATTCATATAATTCATTTTATATGCCCAACAGCAGCATAGAAATAAAACAAGGTTGGACAGTAGCTTGCCATTTCAAGTGCAAAGTCTGGCAGGATGTTATGGTTTCAGCCAGATGGGCCTGGGTTTGGGTTTTGAAGTTCAGACTAGGCCTGAAAATTGTCAGTTGACTTGAGCTGGGCTGAGCTAGCTAACAGCTGACTTCCTCTAGCCAATGATATTGTATTCCATACCATACTACATCATCTCATAAGGGGTAGAATCCAGTATGTGGGAGTGGCTTGGGCAGTTGCTTCACAGCTGTGGTCCCAGCAAGACACGCTGCCGTCCCAGGAGG
>JAWWLZ010000082.1:83381459-83407763 GCA_035041345.1 Poliocrania exsul | reverse complement strand
GTGTGTGTTATATTGTAGTCTCCTCTTAATTCTCTCTTTTCTGTATAAATATATGTAGCTCATTTAAGCATAAACCTAGTTTTAGAGGGTTTTTTTTTCCCTTCTCCCTTTTCTCAGCCAGAGACTAACTCTGTCTTTGGGCAGTTGGTGTTTTGCCAGCTCAACCCAAGACACAGGAAAAACACCAAATGGTCTCTGACATGCCAAATTGCTTGGTGGTGAAAAATTGCTACTGTGGGGTGTCAAAGGCAATTAAAATTACTAGAATTATCACAGATACACCAATGGAAGGGAAAGAAAATGTGACAAACATATTGCTACAAAAAAATATCCAAGATTTTTTCTTCCTTCATCTTACTTGCTTTCAACTCATTCTAAAGTTAGCTGGAAATAAGAACTTGCTGTTCTTGGCAGTGATTTTTACCACCTCTGGATAAAACTGAGGAGTAGATCAACTTCTACACTCAGTTCAGCCTATATTGGCTACCTATCTATTGAAGAACTCTCTTCTAACTGGTTTCTAACAGAACAGAAGAGTTTATCTTCCAGTGGTTATAAAAACATGCCTCAAACTGGTATGTGTGAATAAGACATGAACAACTGCACACACAAGAATACTTGTAATATATTATTTAAAATTCTTCTCCACATAAAACAACTAAAGGAGGCACAGCTTAAATTTGTAAGAATTATTCAAAGGAAGATTGCTATCAGAAAACACAGAGAAAGCAGTATAAGCAAAAGGCCTGTATTTCTTATTGTTAAGAAGGCCTGACAATTCAGAATGCAGTTAATTATCAGGAAAAACTTTTTCACCCAGGGGGTGAACTGGAAGCCACTGGAAGAGGCTCCCCAGGAAAGTTGTCACAGCACCAAGACTGTTTGAGTTCAAGAAGCATTGACAATGCTCTCAGACACGTGGTATGATTCTTGGGGTGTTCTGTGAAGGGCCAGAAGTTGTACTCAATGATCCTGGCAAGTCCCTTCCAATCCAGCATATTCTGTAATTTTATGATTTTATGAATTTCCTTCTGGCACAGCTCACATGTGTGAAGTCCATGCCAAACACACCCATAAAATAATTCTAAAAAATTCTAAAAATCTACCCAGTCTAATATAGTAATCAGAAAGAAAAAAATAAATCTAGACTGATCATTTTACATCTTAACCAAGATAGCCACTGGAAAGGTCCAGAAAACGAAAATTCCTCAGAAAAGCAAATTTTATATATGCAGTCACACAAACATGCACTGATGCTAACTTTTGCTTTCACTTTCAGTTCTCAGGTGATTATGGAAAGCTCTCTCATAGCCATCTATGTGGGCCAGCAATAATTAAATAAAAAAAGAAGCAAAAGAGAAAAATATTCAAAAATAACACACTTCCTGGGCTGGCTAAATCAATACCAGGAGGAAAAAAAAGAAATCAATATAAGTTTTTTCTTCAAAAAATATAAATGGAAAACGTAAATATCAGGGCACAAAGAAATTCACTTTATAACTTCAGAAACACCACCCCAATATAATACTCTACACCAACTATTATTGTGAGCAAGATCTCAGAGTTCTCAGAACTAACGATCCTCATTTATCAAGTTCCAAAGAAATATAACATCTTACTAGACTACCCAAGACATTCATATTGATAGATTTATTTACAGTATACCATCTTCTTTCAGAGAAACCTTAAGAGTGAACATAGAGAAGTCTTAAAATTCTTGTTCATACAAAGAGGCAGACATATGGGCATACAAAGGAAATAAATTTATCTTTTTATCTCTTCTGTTCCTATGCTGAGCTGAACACACTCTCTTGAAAACTCAATGCTTATTTATCTAAATTTAGTTAACATTTACTTACCCAGCATCCTCCTGGAAGCCTTCTAATTCATCTCTTTGTTCTGCTAGGGTGGATTCTAGATCCAGATAGGTACCATTGTGAGACAATTGCAGGGTGCAGTCATCAAGCTGTAGAATAAAATTCAGACCATTAGATTACAGCAGGCATTCTCTAGCATCACCTTCCCATTTTCCAAGTCTCTAGAAAAGATCTCCCTAAAACAAACCATGTGTTATGAGCAGATAAGAAAGATGGGTGCTGTTTGGCAATTTATGTAATCCCAAATCCATGTTCACTAGACTGCTTGGTTACAATAGCAAACCAACTAACAGAGAAATTTATTTGAACGCGTAAGAGAAGACTAGAGAGTTTTAGCATGGTGCCTTTAAAATGTAACACGGAAAGAGAAGTTAATTTAAATGTATGTCTAAGATATGAATGTGTGTTCTCTGCTCTTACAGTACATTTAGAAGCAGAGTTTCTGGGCCTCCAGATGAAGGTAAAAGGAACAAGGAGCTTTTTTGTGAGCTTCTAAAGAAGGATACAGCCAAGGGACAGTGCAAAATGTTCCATTAATTGTTCCAGCTGTTGTTAAAAAGAGCCAGATTTAATCAAAGTGAAAAAAGAAATTTTCTGGGTTTTTTGGCTTTAGTTGATTGGTTGGTTGTTTGGTGTTTTTTTTTTTTTTCCAGGGAGCTCATCAGAAAAGAATACGGAGCAGTGATCACAAGACTACTCCCAGTTGTTTATAGAGTATTTTGTCTGCCTGTTCATTATGGTTCGGTGATATATAACAGACTCCTACCAAGATACCTGCCCTGTTGGCTCTCCCAGTGATTCTTACCCATAAACACTGCACCTTACAGTTAAGACAGAGACACTCCCTAACATACAGAGCTACCCCATCGCCTCTCCTTCCTTGCCGGTCCCTTCTAGACAGTTTAGAGCCATCCACTGCAGCACTCCAGCTGTGTGACTCATCCCACCAAGTCTCTGTGGTGGCAACTATGTCATAGTATTCCTGCTGCACAATGGTTTCCAGTTCCTCCTGCTTGTTGCCCACACTGTGCATTGGTGTAGATGCACTTCAGCTGGGTAATCAATCCCGCTGCCTTTTCAGGGGGAGAAGCTCCAATTCCTGCTGGACCATCCTCAGGCACCTCTGCATCTACCAGCACATCAATAAACCTGCATCCTTGCTGCGCCATGATCTCCATCCCATAATTCTAACCAGGCAGCAGACCAAAGGACCTCACTACTAGCACAGTCTCTCAAACAGCAGCATGCCACCTCCAGGCTTGTCTTCAGTGATCAAGATTTTATACCCATTCCCCCGCAAATCTCGTTTAAAGCTCTCCCAATGAGTGAGACCTGCTAACTCTTGTGCAGAGATCCTTTTCCTGCTTTGAGACAGGTGTACCCTGTCTGTGGCCAGCAGGCTCAGTGTCATGTAAATTGACCTGTGATCAAGGGACCCAAAATGAAGATGTTTCATTCCTCTGCATTTAGCAAAAACACACCAATGGGTTCTTTGCTTGCCTCCATCTACCAAAGGGCAACCATGGCAATGGTGGTGTAACCATACATCCCTGCTGCAAAGGCCATGTTGGGAAGAGGAAAATATTTACCACCACACTTCACGCGAATCCTCTGCCACAGGTGGCAGCCAATGACTTTCTGAAGGGATAAGCAAAGGTCTGAAACAGCCAGAGCCAATGAAAGGAAACTGCAACCCTTTATTACAACCATGGCTTTTTATTCTGCTCTTTTTAACACTTAGAAAGAAAATCAATTAAAATCTATCCTTGATGAATTACCTCTGTTAACTTCCCAAGTTTTGATTCCCAGTAGCTGATTCAGGAAAAGCATAATAAGCGCCTACTCTTCTTATCTGGCAGTCAATATCTAAACTTAGTCACCAGTTTCCTGTCACTGATTTATATATACAAGAAAAGACAAATAGTGAATTCTGGATTAGTTACACTGGAAATACTGTAGAAAAGCTCATTTATAATTAGTGATAGAGTGCAACTTTTGGATTAGCCTACACTACTATACTTTGCACTGTTTACAATCTGAAAAAAAGGTCACCCACTGGAGAAAGGGGAGACGGGAGGTCAAGTTGTGTTTCAAATTTGTTCCATTTTTTTTGCTTTCCTTTTTTGTTTAGTTTTCTGGGTTTTTTCACCTGGGGAAGGAATAAGGCATTAAATAAGGTGACATAAGTTTTTACTCTGATTCCTGGGGATTAAAGAAAACAAAAAACCAGCAAGAAGAACAACCTTCTGATATTAATAATAACAACAGTATTACTACTCTGTCTCTTTCCAGTTACAAAGGATATTATTAACCTATAATAATTCAAAATACATTCTTTAGATAAGAAAGACTAAATACTACTCTGGGAAACTTTTTTCAAGTAGTTCAGGGTATATAATGAAATGCTAATTTATTCAAAGTAATGCCAAAAGGCAAACTACTAATTAGATAAATGTTCTGTTCTCACTGTGCAGATTAGGAGATTTGCCCACAATTTCCATTTATAGTGCATAATTAGGAAAAAGAAACTATGCTTTACTAATATCTTGTGACTTTAGTGTATAAAAAGCACAATGGGAACAGGAAGTCCTTCATGTAGAAAATAAATAAAAACAGTACATTCCACCTATGTTTATCTCATTTTCATTCAGACTTTAAAGTACTCTACACTGCATGCTGTATCCTTTAATGGGAATTAGGGTAATGGGGGAAATGGCAATATCTTTTATTTCCAGTACTTAATGCTGAGTCTTGCCAAAAAAAGTTGGGTTTTTATTTCTCTTGTATGTGTACACACAAATATGGAAGAGAGCAAAACAACGCTTTTAAAGTTGAAGTAAATACTAAGACAACAAACTCTAAAATCCTCCTTCTATAGGATCATTTTGCTACTCTGTCTCCCAGCTTCACTTGCATACATATTTTACAGGCAGAATACAAAAAGAGAAGCCACCTTATGCATTATTTTTAATTAGTAAATTGCCTGCCTTTTTCAACACAAAGGACAGCTGATGTTCACTCATTAGTGCTTATTAGTAACAATTCAGAATGTCAGACTCTCCCCGCTGCTCAATGTTAATCCCATGTTTATCTGCTACACATCATTTCTCCCGTCTCTGGAGACCCTCACAAACGGCCCCAACTAGTTCATTCATTACATGCTTTTCCCATTGACTATAACTCACATTAAAACCCTTATTAACAAGCACCTTCTCTTAGAAAAATCAAAAGGCAAAATCCATAAAGACAGTCTCAAAGAACATTTAACTGTTTTCCATCATCACGAATGAGACTGCTCTTCAACTTTTTAGAAATTAGTTTTATTTACTTAACTTTTTTTCTTTACAATTCTGTTTAACTTAATTCTGTTCAACTCTTTGTATTCCTTATTGGTCCCAAAATTCCAGTCTGCATTTTGTTGTTACTGAACTGCATAACTCATAGTACTGCCAAAAGTGGAGATTCTCCAAGATCTTTTCAAAATCTTAAAAAACTATATTTGTTCTAAAAATCTCTTACCAGTCCCTTCAAATAATTTCTGATTTTTTTCATTACACTTTACTGTATTGCCCAGAAGAGCTAAAGGGTTCATACAAGTCAGTTACATGTGACTCATCCTGTGAGCTTTACAGCAATTTTCCTTATTTTCCTATAGTCACATTAAAAGAATACTACAGGTACCAAGGAACCATGAACAGAGACACACCATCAGATGGCACAAATGTAATGCTACTTCTCCGAGTCATTAGTCTTCTGCAAGATTTCAGGTTTTTTGATATTAGCTTAAGCATCAAATTATATCACAAGCATCTGTAAAGCTATATAAAAAAACCCCTTGTGTTCAATTATACTCTCATTTTCTCAAATTAACAGTTTCTTGAGAAAACATCCGTGGCATATTTTTAAATCCCTATGCATATTTTCAAAATCTCTTGTCTCTACAAAGAGTCGGTCTACCAAGGAGTAGACTCTATCATAGGAGTGAACGAATAAAAAGACATGTAACAGTCAAAAAACCAAGTGTTTTAGTCAGAATCATCAGCTGTGGATAGTCAGAGCTATTCCTTGAATTTACATGAAGGAAGTAAGGAGAATAAGACTGTCTTTATGTAAGTCTTCCTCATTAAAAGTGTAACTGATGTGCTAATTATCATCTTCATTTTCATACTGAACTCTGTCATGACAAGATAGCTGTCTGTTTGGACAAGAGGAGAACCTGGAAAAAAAAATCTTAGGCAGCACTGACTTCACTAGCTACTCATCGATTTTCCACAACTGACTAGAAACATAGAAACAGTGAGACAACCAGATGTTTCTATACAACGGTCTGGACTACAAGTAGAGCTACTAAAAGCAGTTTTTCTGTAATAAATATTCCGAAACAAGAATAGAGAGTTGTTTGGAGTTTCTCAGATCATAGTTACAGTGGTAACTGACCCACATCATCCAAACACTACACTACTATAGCACCTTTGCTGCAATCAAACCAGACACAAATGGAAGACAATAAAAGCATCGTGCACACACAAACCTAAACACCACCATCCCAACAGTTCCATATATATATATATATATATATATATATGAGAGAGAGAGATATATATTATATATATATATATATATATATGAGTGTGTATATATATATATATATGGATATTTATTATGCATGCATTTTAGGTATTTTTCCTGGCAGTTTTAAAAAAGTATCAATTGCCTGAATTCAAGAGACACATCCCGGAATCAAAAGTTGAGCCAGAAGTGAAGATACAGCTTTGTCAGAAAAGTCAGAGTCAAACAAGTTTAGATAAAGGCCAGAACTTCAGGACAGCATCACCCACTGTCTGTAATCACAATATGCTTTTCTCTCCTGCACATTCCTGCTTCAATGATAACCAGAGACAGGCATAGCAAGAGTCAGAGCTGCAGAGCCTGATTCTTGCGCTGGTTCAAGGGTCATCCCCACCTCAGCAGCACATGGAGAGCCCTCAGCAGCAACGTGCCTATGTGCCATGTGAACATATACAGGCTGGAGAAAGATAAGGAACCCACTCATGCATGTGTCCCTTATAGGCAGCCAGTAAATCAAGAACATTGGGCAGAAGCTCAGTTGGTCATCTTCTGTCTTAGGTCACCAAATCCAGCTACTAGTAGCTAGTCCTTCAACCTGTGGGGCCAAAATAATTCATACTACAAGAGTATCAAGCTTAAGAAGACTCAGAATAGTTCAATAGTAGTACACCAGTGATGAATTTTCTCTCGTTTCAACTACTGACCCACAGAAAGAAGTAACACTCATTTTTCTTCCTAAAGCAGCGCTTCCAACAGGAAAGCTCATGATTTAATTTCAGAGTTGAAGCATATGACCAAAAGAAGCAAGAAAGGGGGGGGGGGCGAGAAGAAAGAAAAGGTGATAATCAACCTCGTATCAGTAAATGACTAATGCTATGTTCAGAAACCAGTGGAATTAAAATAAATGAATGAATCAATCAATCAATCAATCCATCTGTGTTCAATCATTGTTTTCATCTACTCCCTTCAGCTTCTTACAAGAGAAGAAACAGAGGTTGCTGGGAGTGAGAAGAACAAAGCAACCCACACATCAACCCACAGACTGAGCACAGCCAGTAGCTCCTCCTCACACACACTTACACATGCTCCATGTACACACCTGTCTCCTCACTCAAGAAGCTCAGGGGGTGTGTAACTCAATTCAAAGGCGGCACACACCTTACTGTGCCAACCGAACTTCCTGCAAATCTGTTTTCTCTTCCTCCAAAAGGCTTTGTTAGATCAGCACTCATCCAAAGTGGACTTTCCTTTGGTTTAATGTCTGTGTCCCTTATGAGCAGTAGGTTGGCAGAGGTTAAGGGGGGGAAAAGCCAGATGCACCCTCCTTTCAAAAACCACAGCAGAGCCACAAGCCATTCTCCTCTTCCCTGTTTGTTCAAAGACCACAGAGTTGAATTTTTTCTAAAAACAATCACCTGCTGAGAATTCATTAAAAGAATGCCCTGAGAATTCATTCAGAAGAACATATTTTGGACAAATCTCTCTAAATGGCATGACCACGAAGTTTAGGGAGGTGATTCTCCTGCTCAGCCTTTCTGAGATCCCACCTAAAGTACTGCATTCAGCTCTGGGGTACTCAGCACAAGAAGATTTGGATCTATTGGAGGGGTCCAGAGGAGGGCCAGTAAGGTGGTCAAAGGGCTGGAGCCCCTCTCCTGTGAAGACAGGCTGAGAGACTCGGGGTTGTTCAGCCCAGAGAACAAAAGGCTTTGGGGAGACCTCACTGAGGCCTCCCAGTACCTAAAGGGTACTTATAAAAAGAGGGAGAACAGCTTTTTGTAGGGGTACATAATGATAGGACAAGGAGGAGCAGTTTTAAACTAAATGTGGAGAAATTTAAGTTATATATTAGGAAGAAATACTTTACTCAGAGTAGTGAGGCACTCAAACAGGTTTCTCAGAGAGTCTGTAGATGTGCCATCCTTGGAAGTGTTCAAAGCCACATTGGATGTGGCAGCATGATCTAGTGGGTGGCATCAGTGCCCATGGCAGGGGGTTGGAACTAGATGATCTTTAAGGGCCCTTCCAACCCAAACTAACCTATGATAAATGCAAAGAAATTGTTACCAAATCAGCAGCCTGTGTGTGCCAAGATCTAGCCAAACTTTCTCTTTATATTAGCTTCTATTTTCAAAAAGCAGGCATCTTTCAAAAACACAGTTCACACAGTGATCAAAGATCACATTCCTAGGACAAAAGGCCCTAATGTATGAGATGGGAGGATACACTTGTTTACTGATGTAACTACAAACCACCAAAACCACCTAACTTTGCAGCCACTAGCTGAAAGCACAACCAAGCTCACCAGATTTCCAGTAATTTGAGCTGGACCACGGGACAGATTATTTTGTTCATTTGGCTGTTTCCAAAATTACAGAGAAAGGGAATGAGAGAGGAAGAGATTAGAATAATCCAGTACCAAGCTGCAGAAATTAAAATCCCTTTTCAATTCTAGCTTCTATAACAGCCTCTAAAAATCCTTACCTTACTCAAATTTCTTAGCTCATCTTTCATTTAAACATTATTGGGTTACAAATGTCATTAGTGGTGGAGTGCTCCTCGTTCACCCACAGCCTTCTTTGCAGAGTAGGGTTGATGAGAAGCAGTTTCTTTACCTTAAGTTTTCCTTTTCTAAATCCAAGGCCTTGTTTCGCTTTGCACATCACAAGTCTGACACATTCACACACTTGAGCTGTGCAGTTCTTAAACATTCTCCCCTTCTGGTTCAGCTGTTCCAACACAATGGGAATCCTGTTACCAAGGCCAGCAAGTCTCAGTTTTCGCTTTGCATTGCCATATCCTCCCTTCTTTACTAAAACCAATTAGTCCAGAGCAAAAAGCAAAAAAGCAGCTCTAACTGTTCACCAGTCCAAAAATATTCTGTATTTCCAAGCAAACAGGTACAAACTGATTGGTGCAAATGAATATTCAATACTTCACACTGAGAATGAACGTGCTATTTTCAGAATGCACCATATAATGCTTTTCAAATTTTATTGCAGATCAGCAGACACAGGTTTTCTCAACTTGCATGTGGCCTGTGCCCCTTGGAAATGCAGCAGGGTTGCTGTCACTGTTGTTCTCACAGAGTAATAAAAAATGTGAATGGTATAATTGCATTTCACAGATCACAGCAAATCCAACATAATATCTATCTGGCTTCAGAGTCACAACCAACTGCCCTCTTGATAAGGGCCTTGGTCTCTTCCTTCTCACATGAGTAGGTGCTTGCTGATCTGTGCCATCTCGTCTTCATTTTGGGCAACATGAGGGAGAAAGAACAAAGCATCTAGCCCAGGATTGATGGCACATGACCCTCTTCAGGTAAAAAGCTTGACATTGATGAGATAAAAGGAAAATAATCTGTATGTAAGGCACATGTCAGTGGACAAAATTAGCAGTGTACAGTAAAAACTGCTCCCACATTCAAGTATGACAGCAACTCAACACTCAATCACTGTCCTGACCTAAAAGTCCCTATGTGCCAAGTAGCTCCACTGCAATTACTTGAAAGAAAACTATATTCCCTCCCCCATACCTTCTCTTTCTTTATAAAGATAATTTTGTAACTCAAAGTATTTTCAAAAAAAGAAAAAAAATTCCTTTAAAAATGCAATTAAACCAATACTTTCATGAGGTCAAAGTTTTAAAAGTGAGGTCAGAGTTTTAAAAGTAAGGTCAGGCACAGGCTCTCTATAGGAGGTCATTTTTGGTGATGGCAACTAGGCCACCTTCAGTCACCTATGTTCACAGGTCAGAAAGGTCTCTGAACTCTACCAAACTCACTATTCCACATTTATTTAGAGGCGAGTGGGAAAAAACCTAATAATTTCCTAGATCTTAAACTTTACATTATAAGAAGTAATACTGGACAAAAGTATCCCGAAATTTTTCAGCCTTTGAGGAGTGGTTAAGCATATCTTGTAGGAGTAGTCATTAATGTTAATGCACATCTGATTTATTTTTAGCACAGTAATTGCCATTGTCAAATTACTTCATAAACTTTGTGTGCTTTGCAGAGCTTATGGCAGTTGCATTGACAGAGCCAACCCTACACACAAAGTACAATCCAAAGGGTTGTGCAGTTGGGCCTGGGGCCGTTGTCAGAGCACAGTTACTTTAAAAGGAACTGCTACTCTGATATGGAAATGTTGGTATTTTGAAAGTAGTCTGCACTCCTAGTTTGAAACAGCAGCTTTTATCTCTGGCCTGGTAGACGCCACAAAATACTCCTGGGGTCAGGTAATACAGTGCGTGAAGTGAAACAAATGCCACATTAGATCCTCAAGAGCCACTGGAAAAATACACTGCCAATAAAAATATTCTGCTGAAATAACAAAGACATTGAAAACAAACACAGAAAGCTGTAATATTAATATTATGGGTTTGACTTAAGAATAACAAAAGGAAGTTCAGAGTTCAAAATTTCAAAACTGCTATTTTAGGGGTCTCTGAAATACAGGCAACGCAGCCCAGTGAACATGTAACACGAGGATGCCCACCTGTTGCTATTCTTAGGCTGTTATGTCACTGACTGTCAGAGCTTTTGCCTCACGATTCCCTTTAACACAGTACTCTGCAGAGAGCAATTCAGAATTTACTAGAGAATCTGCGTCCAAGTGTGACACTGTGGCTTCCAACAGCCACCTACAGGCACTGTTAGAAAGGATATGAATGCTCAAAACATCAATAGCCATGGAACAAGAAAGCCAAATTCATTTAGAGATGGGTGTTACTGAAATGTTTAATATAAACTAAAAAAAAAAAAAGCTAACCGAAACACCAAAAATAATTGAATTTCTGCATGTTGGATGGGAAACTTACACACATTCTTTCCCTCCCACCTAATTCAGTCATTTCAAGTTACTTAAATGTAAGCTGACACGCAAACCAAACAGGCAACAGACCCTAGCAAAGTCAATTTAGACCAAAAATGCTCAAGCTCTTTAACTCAAAAAAACTATTTTTCTCACAGTAAACACAACAAACCTATAGCATGAGAATAACGTAACCTCTGCATCCTCTCATAAACTTTTTCGCACCTAGATCCTTCAGATCCCTTTAGCCTCTGAGTTCAGCTTTTCCTAACTAAGAAGACAAAGAGCTACTTCTCCTCACCTTCATAGTTAAGGACATCTTCAGTGGAACAGAAAGGAGAGAGACCATAAGAATAGGATCCTTTATTTGAACGTATATACGGCTTTTTGGCTGACATGCAGGGGATGCCTACAGCTGAGAGACTCTCATTACCATTTGGCTGGAATTACTGTGAAGGTATCCAAGGAAATGGAAATAATCTCAAAGAAGGAGATAGGTCAAGAAAAGTGAGAGGAGGAGGAGGGAAAGGATTAGCGTCAATGGAGTTTATCATCTGAGGAGTCTTTTATTCAGAGTGTGTATATCTGTGTGTATGAAAAGCACTGAGTTAAAATCTAAGAAATCATTCTTTTAAAGGTAAGCCATGGTCCAGGAAGGCAGAAAAGACAACTCCTTCATGATAATTCCATCTGGCTTCTTTTGTATACCTGCTATTAAACTGAAAAATGAAGTATTTCATATTTGACAAAGGTTTTTTGAAATCATGTAGCAGAATGAACTTGTAACTTGCAGCCTTTTATTCTTAATGCATAACCCTGAAAGAAGTTATCTATTGGTATCCTCCACCTTGCTTGAGCAGTTAAAATACACAGGTTGTACTAAGGATTGCACCATTGCTACTCTGCATTTGGGACATCTGAGAATGCTCACTATTCTATCACAACTTCAGAACTACTCATACCATTTACAGACATGCAGCAAAGGACACAGTACGTAATAAGTGCAATCACCCATCTTCAGCAGTGGTGGTTTCATTGCCATAAGAGGTCAAACACCCACTAGACAATATACCACAAAAAGAAAGACACCAATCACTAACCTAATGTGCAGACTGCTTTTCCATCCACATGACCCATATCTGCATTCTTTTAAAAAAATATTGCAGCTGAAATGTCAGTCCTGAGATAAGGTGTACTTAAAATGAAGATTTGATAGAAGAGGTTATTTGTATACATGAGCACTTCTTTATGAAAAATCAAAATGAAGGAAAAGTGAGAAAGTAGGGACAAGATACCAAGCCATTTGAAAACCTAGAGCAGGGAGGTTTTGGGGAAAACAAGACAGATTCAGAGGGAGAAGAGTAGGCAGCAGTTCTGAAACAAAACCAGTTCGAGTGTAATTCACATATTTTTAAGGGTAGGGGAGCTGTGGAGATGAGAGTCAAAGATTGAGAGTAAAAGACACAGAAAGCCCAGCATAAAGTGTCTTATGTTGTAATCAAAATTTGACTTAGAGGCTTCTGAGTAGGTGTCTGAAAGATATAAGAAACAAACCCCAACAACAACAGCAAGAACCAAAACACTAGCATAAACCCTTCTGTTAAGATATGGGAAAATACATTAAACATATTCACACGAAGTATTTGTGTGAAATATAAAAGAAAATAAAGTATGGTAGGAATACCAAAGAGAACATCATACACTTGTCAACAGAATCATTTTTCAGACATAGCCTGAACCGTAGAGGTTTAAATTAAAGATCTGGTCTAATAACAATACTCCAATGAGTACAGTCATCACCTCTGCTTAATACTCAGTCTGCTTCTTAAAGGCTTTGTGGATTGTCAACCAAAGACCATCTGGGATGTCATTAAAAGAGCATGATTAAAGTTTATGAGAATGAAACTCAATATAAGAACATTGAAAAAATGGTGAAAATACATGTACCCTGCAGACTCTCTTTTTAACTCTGAGATGTTATAAAAGCACAAAGGATCTCAAGTCATATTTTTTACCCTTAAGCAGAATTTATTTGGCACTTGTGCTTCACCATTTTTTTTTTAATCATTCATTTCTTCCTTGTTTGATTAGCTGCCAAGTAGTTTCAGCCCTTAGCTTTAAAACAGTTGTCTGGACTAGAACAGGCAAACAAAAAACCTTCTGCATTCGTTAGGATAACATCTTAACATCTGAGTAACACAGAAACAAAAAACCCCTGCACTCTTAATGCAGTTACAAGTAAAATAATAACTTTGTGGGGAAAGAATGAATACAACACTACCAGCCATATTTTAACAATATTTATTCCTAGCTTACACCCTGAACACTCTGTTTTAAAGAACACCAGGAAAATAAGTAAAAACAAATGGCTTTAGTAAGAAACTCCTGATCTATTTTCCTTGGTAGTGGACAGGTTGTAAATGGTACCAAAGAGAACAAAAAGACTGAAATAGTTTGGGGAAATAGCAAGAGAGAATCATGGTACTCAAGAAAAACAACACAAAGTTAATTATGCTTTTAGCCTGCAAGAAATGCAAAACTGTTTAAAAGTGAACATTCAATACAGTACATAATGAGCCAATAAAGCTCATAATTAGAGTTCAAAGCTTAGAGATCAAATACAATTAAATATTTCTAGGAATAGGAAGACTAATTTTTTGTAATTAAGAGCAAATTAAACATGTATGTTTCAAGACATCAGCCATCCAATATGTATTATTTAAATGGGTACATTAAGGTGGTATTCAGTATAGATCACAAGAATCATAGAATGGTTTTTGTTGAAAAAGGCCTTACAGATCAGCTTAGTTCCAATCCCCTGCCATGGGCAGGGACACCTTCCACTGTATCACATTGCTCAAACCCCCATCCAGGCAGGCCTTGAACACTTCCCGGGAGGGCATATCCACAACTCTGGGCAACCTGTTCCACTGCCTTACCATCCTCACTGTAAAGAATTTCTTCCTAACAATCAGTCTAAGCCTACCCTCTTTCAGTTTAAAGCCATTCTTCCTCGTCCTATCACTACAGGGCCTTATAAAAAGTCCCTCTCCAGACTTTTTGTACTCCCTTTCGGTACTTAAGGCCTCCTTGCAGCCTTTTCTTCCTCAGTCTGAAAAATCACAACTGTCTCAGCCTGTTTTCATAGGAGAGGTGCTCCAGCCCTCTGATCATCTTTGTGGCCCTGCTTTGGACTTTCTCCAACAGATCCATGCCCTTCTTATGTTGGATGGCCCAGGGCTGGACACAGTACTCCAGGTGCGGTGTCACAGGAGCAAAGCCTGTCAAGGTCCCTCTGAAAGGTATCTGAGAGAAGTCTCAGGCATGTTGACCACACAACAGAGCTGGGTGCCATCGGCAAACTTGCTGAGGACAGACTTGATCTCCCTGTCCATGTCACCAACAAAGATGTTGAACAGTGCTGGTCCCACTACCGATATTTGAGGAACACCCCTTGCTGCTGGTCTCCTCTTAGGCACTGAACCCCTGCCCACAACTTTTGAGTAAGGCCACCCAGCCAATTCCTTATGCACTAAGTGGTCCATCCATCAAAGCTATGTCTCTCCAGTTTTGAGAGCAGGATGTTGTACGTGAGTTTGTTGAATGATTTGCAAGTCCGGGTAGATGACACCAGCTTGACCTTCCCTCATCCACCAACGTTAGAACCCCATCCCAGAAAGCTAACAAATTTCCCAGGTACCGTTTGCCCTTGGTGAAGTCATGCTGGTTGTTACCAATCACCTCCTGATCTTCCATGCACCTTAGCATGATTTCCAGGGGAAGCTGCTTTATGATCTTGCTGGACATCAAAGTGAGACTGACTGACATGTAGTTCCCTGGATGTTTTTTTTTTCCTTTTTTTAAAAATGGGGGTTTACGTTTCCCCTTTTCAATCAGTGAAAACTTCACCAGACTGCCACAACTTGAGACATGATGGATAATGGTTTAGAAACTTCAACACCAGTTCCCTCAGGACTCATGGATGCATCTCATTAGCTTCCATGGACTTGTGCACTTTCAGGTTCCTTAGGTGGTCTCAAACCTGATCTTGTCCTACAGCAGGCAGTTCTTCATTCTCACTGTACCTGTATTGCTCCCAGTTTATAACTGTCCTTTCTTCTTGAATTTGTCCAGGTGCCCCTCGCTCATCCTTGCAGACCTCTCAGTGTTTTTGCCTAACATCCTTTTTTTGGGGATGCATTGCTCCTGAGCTTGAAGAAGGTGAACCCTGAATATTAACCAGATTTTCTGGGCCCCTCTTCCCTCCAAGGCTTTATTCCGTGGTACTCTACCAGATACCTGAAGAGGCTAAAGTCTGCTTTCCTGAAGTCCAGCACAGGGAGCATGTTGTAAACCTTTCCTGCTGCCCTAAGGATCATGAAATCAACCATTTCATGGCCACTGGAGCCCAAGGTGTCCTTGAGTTTCACATTCCGCACAAGCCACTTCTTGTTGTAAGAACAAATTCCATCATAGCACATCTCCTTGTTGGCTCCTCTCTCCCTTGGAGAAAGAAGCTTTCATCAACATATTCCAGGAACCTCCTGGAGTGCTTATGCCATGCCATGTTATCCCTCCAACACATAATGGAGTGGTTGAATTCCCCCAAGAGGACTGCAGACTGTGAATGTGAGGCTGCTCCCATCTGTCTATAGAGGGCCTCATCCACTCGGTCTTCCTGGTCAGGCAGCTTGTAGCAGACCCTCATGATACTGTCACCTCTCCTACCTTTAATCCTGACCCATAAGCTCTGGTTTGCCTCCTCACCCACCCCTAGCCAGAGCTTCATGCACTCCAGCTGGTCATTAACATAGAGAGCAACATCTCCCCTCATCTCCCCTGCCTGTCCTTCCTAAGGAGCCTGTACCTATCCATTCCAGTCATAGCAGCCATCCACCATGTCTCATGCAAGTGGTTGGTTCCTGGAGGGTCTTGGCATTCCCCTGGGATTTCCCCATCTCAGAAAAGCCCCCACATATGCTGTGATCCCCCACTCCACTGTGGAACCTGCACTGGAACTGATCTCCTCAGAGATCCCTCTAAAGCAGCTGGTATTAGCTACTGTAGATCACTGACATTAGTTATCACTTTCTTCTATGCACAAAAAAACTGCAAAGTACCTGGTACTTTGTTATAAGCATAAAATCCCATATAGACCAATGCACCTGGGGGCTTTGCTTTCAGTCTTGCTCCCAACATTAAAAAAAAAATGACCAAAATAAAGTATAAACAGCAGTTTTTATAGGTAAAATAGGTCAAACCCCACTAAGACTGAACATGTTTTTCTGCAGTACTTGATCAAACTTACAAAAGTGTAGCTAACTGATTCCAAATGGATTTGCCTGCAAAAATAGATGCTGGGAATGGTCACAGACACCTACAAGACCTACATTTGTACACGGCACCTTCATGCAACTACATATTATCGTCAGCCAAGCTGGCACTTGTCAGCCTCAGAGCAAACAGCCCCATGTGTGTACTCTAGCCTCCTGTCCAGTAGTTCCAACTTTTAGCATAGATCACTTTGACAATCTACCTCACAACAAATGGTTGGGTTTCCTCACAATGCAACTGGGCATCAAGCTGTCAAAAAAGCCCAGGACTAGCTGTTTGGAAGTGCCACAAACCCAAGTATTACAGCAGAACTAGATTTTAGATACCTGAGAATTAATGAGGAAGGGGAAGACACTAATTTGAACACTAAGCTGTCAAAATTATTTTTGAGAAGCCTAGGGCTCATTGGACAGATCTAGTCCTCAGGGGTATGCTCTTAGGAGCTGGCCTAGGCTACACACATCTCTCCATTCCCGAATTTATTATGTAACGTTTAGTATCATAGATAAATATTCATAATAATTTGGTTGGGTTCAGATCCTCCTCACAGCTGCCTATGCCTTGAAGCTGTATGGACTATCTGGTTTGGTATTTCCCAGAAGGTACAGCAACACCACACTTGGCACCTCACAAAACTAGGGACCTCCCAGTGCTGTGAAGCAGGACTTCTCTGATGAATTTTAAAAAAAATCCTCATTAAGCACACTAATTTATGGTTTTGAGTTGAATGAGAATGTGGATGTGGTTTCTGAAGGGAACACCAGTGCATGTAGACACCTTTAATAAAAGAGTTGAAAGATTTTCACATGGAGAAACATGCCCAATACTTGAAGTTTGGAACAAAGCTAGGAGTAAATTTAAAACAGCGGGAAGAATTACACTTCCCACAGCAGAATCAACTCTAAGGTGATTAACCCACAGTCACACAGCAAGCTTCTGGCACATTCAGAAAGAGCAAATGTTCTCCCAAGCCTTAGATCAAGGCATTCATCACAAGCTCATCCCCCTTTTCCAAACATGGCCTTTTGGTACTTGCTTTTGGTATTTGTTTTGAGACTCAAAAGTCTCAAAATAAAAGTATATGCTTTCTTCTGACACGAGAATTAATTTTACACTACCTTATGCTAAAAAAGCATAATGTTAACTAATGACGATGAATAAAGCAAGTTTCCCTTTCAAAAAGTCACTTTAATCTCACTACAAAGTATCTGGCTCAAATGAAATATAAACCTCACCTCTCCGATAAAAACTGTTCATTTTGAGCAAGTAGTAAGAAGGGGAGAGACAGGCATGTCTCTCACTTTGCATATTCCCTCTATAATCACAATACTCTCTTCACTGACTGAAAAAAACCAAAACAGTAGCACAGCCCTAAAACATAGAAACAAGTAAACAACACATTCAAGAAAAAAAAAAAAGAGCCATTACTCTCTCTCTTCAGTATTGATTTTACTATGATTTACAGGAAGAACTAATTTATTTTCAGAGTGAGCTTAACCACTATTATACCGCAATGACATAACTGACCTTTACCTTGGAGCTGTTGCTATTCATCCTTCCAGTTTCATTCACTATGGGCAAATGTCTCACATAGCTCACACTCTCCAGCAGGAGCTACCTACAATCAAAACCTCTGAAATACGAAGCACAACGCTCTGTTTTATTCATGGTGCTTTTGTTTGCCAATTAATTTGAAAGCAATTCTTACAGTGGGAAGAGTAGCGTGGCTTGTTTAAGCTGCTGTCTTACACTATGCAGTAAAAGGACAGAGGCATAACACTTATATAAGGAAAAAAAAGCATATAAACAACTGCAGTTTGCAAAGCATCGAAGTCTTTAGTGCCATTCTATACTCACAATGTATACACCGCTGTAACTTTATCAGTTCTGCAGGGATGATGTCATCTTCTCCAAGAGCTTGTAAAGTGAAATAGGAGACTGTTTCTTTCAACATGCAAGAAGGCCCAATCTTTTCGTTTGGCTTTCACAGAATCATAGAATCATTTATGTTGGAAAAGATCTTTAAGATAACCAAGTCCAACCATTAATCCAGCACTGCCAAGTTAACCCCTAAACCATGCCCCCAAGTGCCACATCTACATATCTTTTAAATACCTTCAGAGATCGTGACTCCACTACTTCCCTTGGCAGCCTGTTCCAGTGCCTGACCACCCTTTCCCAAAAGAAAGTTTTCCTAATATCCAATCTAAACCTCCCCTGATGCAACTTGTGGTCATTTCCTCTTGTCCTGTTGCCTGTTACCAGGGAAGAGAGACTGACTCCCACCTCACTACCTCCTTTCAGGTAGTTGTATAGAGCAATCAGGTCTCCCTGAGTCTCCTTTTTCTCCAAGCTAAACAACCCCAGTTGCCTCAGCTGGTCCTCATGAGATGTGTGCTCCAGACCCTTAAACCAACTCTGAATACGCACCAGCACCTCAATGTATTTCTTGAATGGAAGGGCCCAGAACTGGACACTGGGCTTGAGGTGTGGCCTCAGCAGTGCCCAGTACAGGGGAATAATCCCTGCCTTGGTTCTACTGGCCACATTACTCATGATACAAGCCAGGATGCCACTGGCCATCTTGGCCACCTTAACACACTGCTGGCTCATGTTCAGCCACTGTCAACCAGCACCCTCAAGTCCCTTTCCACTGAGCACCTCTCTAGCCACTTCACCCCAAGCCTGTAGATCTATGTGAGGTTGTTGTGACCCAAGTACAGAATCCAGAACTTCATTCACCTTGTCAAACTTCATTGGTCTTGGCCCATCAATCCAGACTGTTCAGATTCCTCTGCAGAGCCCTCCTGCCCTCCAGCAAACCCCACTCAGGTTGGTGTTGTTTGCAAACTGACTGAGGGTGCATGCGACCCATCATCCAGATCACAGACAGAGATATTAAACAGGACTGGCCTCAATACTGAGCCCTGGGGAACTCCACTTGTGACTGGCTGCCTGCTGTTTTTTAACTCCATTCACCACCACCCTCTGGACTTGACCACCCACACAGCTAACCCTTTTTTTTTGTGTGTACAAACCTTCTCCTGTTGAAACACTAGCCCTTCTCTATTTATTAGGGGCAAAACAAGGACTGAGTACTGGGGATGCATTCAAAAGACAGTCCCTGAAAAAGCAGACAGTTTTGAAATTCTCTACAGGTGCTTTGCTGTTGTAGTTGGTTGGTGCATGGCCATGGCAACCCCGGGCACGCAGGGGCATTACTGTGGCCATGGATACTCCCACTTCTCTCTCCTGCAATCCCTCTGAAGGACCTTTCACTTTCCAGAGCAAAAAACAAATTTAAAAAAGTCAAGAGGCAACATTCAAGCCATCCTGGCAGTGGGCCAAAGGAAAAAAACCCCAAACAAAACACAAGCCAAAAAACAAAGATCCACAGATTGGAAAACTGCTGACAACCTAAGTAGCAGGAAGTTTTTGATGATCCTAAAGCCATTGTGAAGCCCAATTAAAAAGAAAACAACATGGTTGTTCAGCTTGGCCAGGCAAGGAATAGCTGACTCAATCATCCTAAAACAGGAGAGGAATGCACCTTTTTGTCATGCATGAAGAAGGTTCAAAGTAAGAAATTAAAACTACAGTTTTCCCTCCCACCAGAAAAAAAAAGAAATTCTCTAAGCATTGGCTCAGTGCAAAAAGCAACTATGCAAACAAGAAGACTTTCCTACTCTTCCTTTATTTTGAAAATGATACTTAAATTTCTATGGCAGAGGTATTTCAGGTTGGGCTTTTTTGTCCTTTTTTTCTGAAGGATTTCATTGCTCTTCACTGGTAGAGCAAATATCCTGCTAGCTATTATGTTTAAATACATGCTTCAAACAGTTTTCAGGTTATTTGATTTTAGACAGAGAAATAAGCCCCAGATGTTTCACTGAGAAAGTTTTCCACCAGGAAATTCATGGCCCTTCCAGATGGCTCAGATATCTAATAGTCCAAACTTGTTTTTTCTATGTGAAGGGCATGAATATGTTCTTTCCAACAAGTTGCTTACGAAATTGTTATAAATGTGTCCATAGGTTATGGGTGCAGACTGCACCAGATGGATTTAGGATCATTTCAAAGAGTGAGCAGCAATTAAGTATTCCTAGTCCTTGCCTCTTAGAAGTATTTTGCATATTCTGTATCCTTGCTTGGCACATTAAAGCAAGAAAAAATTGACAAAAAGAATTAAAAAATGCATCGTCTGTATTTGTAATTACACGAAGGAGGTCAAAATGAGGGCTAGTTCTCATTTCTATAAGCCTTGGACAGTCTTCTTGTAGCTTTAATGATGTGTAGACTCATAAAATATCTTTAGGTAGTAAGATGCAGAACCCCTGATGGTCGTGTTATTTCAGCAGAGAGAATTTCATGTCTCTCTCTGCCTCTGTGTCCCCAGGTAATCAGTCATCTTCCCTCTCAAACTGTTTATCATGTTAACATGATCCAGTTAAGCTATCAGCAAGTGCTCCTGACATTCAGGCCTCAGAACTCCTACTTTTATTTCAGTGAGAAGAGGTTCACATACCCATGCAAGAAAAGAACACTGCTCTTTGCAGCTTTGTCTTTTTTCCCCGCAAACAGTGGCATAAGAATTTTAAGCAAACAACTCTGGGAATAAAAATTAATACCACATGCTGGTTTTTTAAACAGGAAATATGTCAGGTGCCATCTTGGGCAGCATTATACAAGACCATGTTTACAGGTTTATTGAACATACTCTTTTGGAATTACTCCAGCACCTCCTACTTCTCATGGGTATACAGGCACAGTTTCCAAAGAAGATACTTGGACTCTACATGGCCACCTGTACAGACAGATTTTGCACACAAAAATTTCTAAGACTGCTACAAAAATATATTGATAATTATCAAGCAGGAAAACATGAAGGTCCTGATTTCTAGGGTGCAAACAAAAAAGTGTTCGCCTCAGTGGAACAGGACTTGGGTCTCTGTCATATTCACGGTTATACACCAAGTTCTTATCCTCACTGTAAGCACAGCTCTTCCAAAAATCTCCATACACAGTCATTCATCTTCAAACCTCCTGCATCTCAGAGTAAAGTTGCAAGTTCTGGCAACAGTGCTTACAGGGATTTTCTTAGAGCATCTTCAGAGCTGAGAAGGTAGTTTATTCTTGTTTCAATTAGCTTTTTTCCTGAAGATATTCAGAGCAGATAATATTTAACTGATTGGTATTTTTTATTAGACTAAATGTACGAAGTTGTATCTTGAGCTTCACTAGCAAAAATTTTAAAATCTTGACTTTACGTTCACTGGGGCACAAGCCACTTTTAGTAAGAGTATGAAAGCTATGCTATTTCCCTTTTACTCTCTTCTTTTTCAGTTAGACATCATGTTTATGATATGAAATTGCATTATGTTTACAGCAAGAAATTGCACTGATGAGTAACTGGATGTGTAACTGCAAGCCCTATGCACCAACAGAAAAGTTAATAGACACAAATAATCTGTCCTGACTGCCCTTCCAGAACCATAAGGAAATATTGATCACTAGTGAATAAATAGTCCTTTAGAAATCGAGGCGGGGGCGTTGTAACAGCCTCGAGTATAGATTGAAGTCAATTTCTACTATCCTTTGCAACTGTGACGTAAATGGTAACTTTGTCCTTACACTGGAGGGGAACCACAACTCCAAGACCAGCATTGAACACAGAAGCCCAGAATGCTGCAAGTGAAGCTTTGCAATTGAAGCTTATTTAGGATCTCTCAGCCCCAGCATTAGGCTCCCCTCATTAGCTTTGCCAATGCTGTTTCTCCAGCTGTAACAGATGAAGGAAGCAAAAATCCTCTTACAGATAGTATTTGCAATCTTGGCCACTACAGGTCAAGTTTCAGTAACTTGCCTGATCTCTGTCTGCCTCCTTCCTTCTTCCCCATTGTTACACCCAACCTAGAAATATGGCCTGTGACCACAGGTCCCAAAATGCCAGAAAAGGGGAGGTTAGCAAGACCTGGCACAGACCGCCCCTATTGCAAAAGCAGCTTTCACATCTCCAGTGTCATCACAGACTGCCTGGGCAGAAGCCAGAGCAGCAACCCCCACCTCAGCCTTTAGAGGATGATCAAACTTGGAGTGAGAAACAGTGCCAGGCTATAAAGGCACAGCTGGATGCTTCTACAGAGAGACAGCCCACAAGACAAGGGTGCAAGGCCACATCAAGCTAAGTAACACCAAGATTTTTGTTTGTGTGTTTTTTAATTCATTTATATTTTAGCAGACTCACTTTATTAGCTTGAGTTGTAATTTAAACACCTTATGCGGTCACCAGTGACTCCTGTCAGTTCTTACAGGAGTGGCTGTCAGACATCAGTCTATGCCTCAACCAGCAGACTGAGGGCTCCTCTAGAAATCTAAAGCATCATTGGATTCAAGATTTCAGCCATGGGGCATATACAGTAATGTTTTCATCCCAACAGTGCTGAGATGGTCTAGACTGTACAGGTATTTGTGCAACATAATGACCCTATGAGATGAAGCATGAGTAGCATTCCCTGCTAAGCAAAGGCAACCATTCAGGCGAGGATGACCAAAACAGCTCTCAGTCACGCAGTTTGGTGAGACACCAAACCAGAAAACTGAATCCATAAAACAACAGCAAAGCTTACACAGCTTATGGGCACAGAGAGTCATGTTGCAGAAAGGCAAATAAGAGCATCTTAGCACATAAATGCATAACATGTCAAGGGCTAACCCAGGTATCCGTGATTCCCACCTACTACAGCTTTGGTTGGAATTTAGTATTAGATGACACGTCACACTTGAGATTAGTGGTACATTTTGCGCAAAATACCCAGGAGAGTCTTTTCCCTGGTCACAGACCTTTTTGGTACACTATGATCATCTTTCAAAGAGTATAATCCAGTCATTCGGTAATTTCCACTCCAGAAAGGTCAGCCCTGATTGCTAAACAATAGTGTCATGATAACGAGCTGACCCTCCATTGGCTCAAACAGACATAGTGGTTACTGAAATCTCATCAGGACGTGAAGAGAAAGGAACCCTATATTCATTATGGTCTATCACTGAACTTCTGCTGAGAGGGCTTTTGGCTGACAAACCACTCTGCTGAGTTACCCTTAGACATGTCCAGCTTCATATAGTTCTATAATCTTTGGTAGTATTTCATCTGTTTGCAGACCTAAAACAATATAAAAAAGTGCAACAAATTCCATATAAAGCCCACAGCAGTTGCTGGATGACTATTATTACAAGCCTAAATGATGGCTTATGACTAAACAGCCATTTCAATACCAAATAGGGTATATTTACTTTTTCCAGGAAAAAGAAAAAGCAGAACTATCAAGTTCAATAAACAAGTACAAACCAGAAGCTGCTTGGTCTTATACTATGAATACTGAAAAATTTGACAGCATGATCAAAAGCCACCAATGAAGGGGTAACAAACAACAGAAACACCTAATCACAAGAAAAAGCAAAAGAAAACATGCATAGGAGCTATGCTCAAAAGGCACAATGTATTTCGAAGAAGTATCTCGGGTTTGGATAATAAAACAATTACTGTAATTTACACAAGGATAATGTTACCACTGAAACTTACTGCTTCTGCCATTACTTCACTAAAAGAACTCTTGGAAAAATAACATTTTAGAGTCCAGCTGAGCTGCATTTTAAGCCTGTACTCATGGCCCACTATTCCACTGCATCCACTTCAGATGATTCAAACTTCCAAGAAAAATGTCTCCTCTGACCCATATCTAAAAAATCTCAGTGGAAATAGCTAAGCAAGTAGGAAAATAGCTTCCAAGTATCAGTCACTCACTGTGCTATGGAGACACATAGGAAAATACCAAAATTACTTATTGTAAGGGCTGGAGTCAAAGCATTAGCCAGCACCGTGTCACGAAGAACATGGAGAAAATATCCCCACTTCTGACAATCATCCCATTACAATCTGGTAAGTGAGACTAAAGTGAACTAAAATGCATTGGTAATGAAAGCACCTTATATATCAAAAGTCTGTCACTACAAATGCCAACATGGTGTGTTAGTTCAATAGCAAGTATTTTTGCAAACAAGTATCTTCTCATCATTCATTTCCCGTGGTCTCTTCCAAAACGTGAAGGTAGCTCAAAAAATCTCGTTATCAAATCAAAAGTTAAGATCAATACAATATCTTTATTTAGGTTCCCATTTGTATGTTCCTTTTTTGATTTCTTCCAATTTAAATGACTTAAATGGAATAGTAAAAATGCATACTGTTTTTTAAACTGAGTTCCTGGTCATTAGTACCATTCCAAAACCCACTAACATTCTAAAAGGAAGCACAACAGTTAAAACACTTTTAAGCTGGTTTAAAAAAACACATCCCAAAGACAAGACTCATTAACACCTTCCCTGTGTGAACGATAGAATTCAACATATCAAAACTAGGGTGATTGCAGCATGGGTCACATCATCAAACATCATCACTGTCCTGTATGTTGGATTCCTATTTTTAATACAAATGTGGCATGATCCACATTTAACAGTGACAGCCCTCTCCTGAGAGGCAAGGAATGGAGAGACAGGTCCCTCTTCAGGCAAAGGAGACTGAACGTTGGTAAGAGCTTGATTCAAATATCAACTGCTTAAGCAAGTATTGATATGACTGTCCTGACAAATCCTCTGAAATGTTTCATCCCCAAAACTTTTCCAATAAGCATACAAGTAACTACTTTAAAACACATGAAGTTTATACTTGAGAAAAAATAGTCCATCTAGATGCAGTTTTCTTGTACTAACTGGGCATTTTTACCACATTGAACTAGTGTATTAAAACCACAGCTCAAACATGTTTCACCTAAGATACAGCAAAAAGACAGCTTTCCTCACAGCAGCTTTAGACACTCACTATTCTAACACTGATGAGATTGAGACACATACAACATTTTTTCTCCAGACCAATAAAACAACTGGACACAAACTCATTAGTGAAATAAGTTGTCAAAGTCTCTCAGAGGCTGGCTTAGATCAGGGAAGTTGGATAGACTTCATATTCTTTGTGCCAGGCAATAGACATACTTCTTTAACCTTATTTTCACTTAGAAAATCATACACAATTTAAAGACAATAATCACCCCGCCTCCAAATCATAAAATAATAGATTAAGTACAAATCTATTTTTTCCTAAACCTGAACAAAACAAGATGCCAATAGAGATTGCTCATTCAGCTTAGTACTTTGCTTTGTATGACTTGAGGAGATTAGGCTGAGGGCATAATACAAGACTCAAAAGAGAACTGCATAAACAAAACATTAACTCCACAATCTGCCAGCAGCAATGTTGGTACTTAAAACTTCATGCCAATTTTGCCATTAGGAGACATCAGCTAAAATGCTTCTCCTGGAATCCCAGGCGCTGCTCTCCTCCACCCACCCACCCACTGCACCCATAGAGCCAACAGTCCATGCTCTAAAACCACTCGTGTTCCTGGGAAGAATGAATGACTAGTTTCCAAGAGTTGATACAGGAAAGAATATTTGTTTTGCATTCTTCATTCTGCCACAAAAATACATGTGCCTACAAGAGTGATGTAGGCTTTGTCTGTATCACAAGGCTTTTTTTTGGCTTTTCCTTTTGCACTAGCATAGCAGCTCTGTACCAGTTCTGCCCTGTCCTAGTTTAGCAGGTGGGACCAGTTGGCACTGTGTGGGGGTGATCAAGGCTGTGTATTCTACCCCCTCTA
>JAWWLZ010000082.1:83327871-83381359 GCA_035041345.1 Poliocrania exsul | reverse complement strand
TAAATTGTAGCTCTGATTCATAATCTCTCTCGTGTTGAGTTCATTTCTCCCGCTGGTTTACCTTTAAACCAGCACAGCCCTTAAACATACATGGGGCTTCCAAGCTCCAACTCTCCTCTGCTTCAAGCTCTTCACTGAGTGACCTCAAAAAATTACCAAGTCAGCTTTGTGTAACCCAGTGCAAGCACCTCGGCAGCTAACAGTAATTGTTTCCCAGCCATAACTCAGGAACATGGACATGAGTACACAAGGCTTTCAGTACCAGATTGTACTGCACAGCTTAAATGTCATTTCAATAATAGCTTATCCTTTTTGTTAGCACTGCAGGTTTTGGACACACCTTTTTCATAGACAGCCCTCCAGAAATTGCTTCTGGGAATCAAGAAATTACTGCTACTATTTGAGTTTTAAATAAGCAATTTTCTTTAAAAAGTACAGACTTTCTTCAGGATAGTTTCCTTCCAGTGTTACCTGCTGCACAAGAAAGGAGGAGGCTCTGGTTATTTAAGACAGGTGTCCCAGGCACAAAATACCCACCACCATGATTTCACCCATCAAGAGTATCATCAACAGCCAAAACCTGTTTCCTTGAGGAGGCTGATTCATAGGGACCCACAAACCACCATCAGTTTTAAACTGAGCATGTGCCCAGTGCAAGCTGCAATACTGAAAAATAGCAAGGGGAAGGTAGGAACAATGAGACATGGCACAAACCATATAGCCTGCTCTGCTACACAGGCTTTTGTAATTGCCCAAATACCTTGATGTGTTTGTATAAACATTATGTGGTTGGGGATTTGCACTCACCTTGCTTCTCCACAAGAAAAACAAACTAAACACAGTAATTAGCTTCAATAGTATCTGATTAGGTAAATAAGGTTTTCCGTTTCCATTAGCAGCTCATAAAGGCGGACACTAATATGAGCACCACTCAGGTCACTGCCCAGTGGTGACAGCTTTGCAATCAAGCCAACACAGGTTCCACTGCAAAAATGAGAGTCAAATTCCTTTGTAGGACAGGCTCAAGTTTACACAACTATGCCTTTACAGGCTACAGTAAGAACATACACACCAAATCACTCATACTTCCCCAAGCAGCCAAATACAACTTATCATAACAAATCCCATCAATATTTAACAGATATCAAAAAATAAACAAGAGGTTTGGTTTGCAGTCTACGAAAGATACAAAGTTTGGCTAGCAACCTGCTCATGATTGTATTCTTGTTTCTGGGCCCAGAAAGACTTATGGACCTTCCCTCTTTTTTTCCTTCTAGTGTACCATCATGCAACTTCATCAGTCTTTGGTGCTCTCAGAATTCTGCCTTCAGAAATACCTCAAACCATACAACTTATTAATAGCCACATGAAAATACAGCACAAAATCACTTCTAATTTAAACTGCTAAACGGCCAGCCTGTTAAAAAGTAACACAGGGGCAGGGCTTCAGCATTAACCTCCTATGACTCACCTATAGGACACACTTCAGTCTTGACTTATTTTGAAGAAATGAACAAATAACTAACATGAGAAAACAAAGGCAGGATTAACATTACTTTGATTGTATCTACATATATGCACAATCATCCAAGAAAGTAATCTTTTTACGGTAATTATTTGTAGCTTATTTTCCCTTCCCTGATTTTAACAACTAAACACAGAGACTCAGTACCTATCAGCCTGCATCCCATGCCAGTTGCTTCAGAATTCACTGAGGAAAAAGGTTGTTATTTTTCTTTTGAATATTTATTCAAACCATATTTTATGAATTAGTGCCTTAATATCTCAGACATTTAAATTACTGGTTTTATTTCAAGAAATCTAATTTGGTGGATGAAGCACAAGAGAGCATAATTTTAATCAATCAATCTCCCTTGAAACTTCTTAAAATATCACTAACTGATGACTACTCAAAAGACAGCAAGCTATTCTCCCCTCACCAGCTGCATATATCTTTCTGAAATATTTGGTGGATTATCAGTGACAAACCATAATAACATAAAAGAAGTAAATATAGCTCAACTTACACTGCATTCAAAAATATTTCTAATCTCCTTTTTGTCACTCAAATCTTACCTAGCTGTAATGATTTCCAAATGCTATGGTCTATTACTAGTGGCTTTCCCACAGAAGAAACATCAATTTAAATAATGGTTTTAAGGCAAGGGCATTCTTTCAACAGCCTACCAGAACTATCAAAGAACAGTAGAGTAGGTCACTTATTTGAGCTGTAACCATGTGAGCCAAATGCATCAAGTTAAGAAAATATCTTCTTCAAGCATGAAATCCTAGAAATCATTGGGCAGCATTCTGCCTATTGCCTTTGTCAACTTTTAATTGTCATGTTACCAACAGACTGCCAAAGCAGAGTGCAACTGATAGCACACAGTGTGTCTGAGTACAGCCTATTTTTAGCCTGCAATTCTATCAGCACTCTTACAATGGCTAGGATTAAAGTCCAAGACAGCCACGCTGCTGTTTATAGGCCAATGCAATTACATGTTAAAACATGTTGAGAGAACATGATGGTAAGCTGGAGTGAATGCTGTGAAGAGCAGTGTGAGCTGGGCAGTCACTCTGCAGTAGAGGATGTCTTTACTGGCAAAGAGCACACTCACATCTCCCATCTGTACTAACAGTCTACAAAGGAAAGTGTAAAAACAAGCGACAGTTTTACTCCAACACCTTCCAATAAGATTCAGTGCTTAGAAAGACAGACAACATTTTAGCAACCTTGAAAATCAATATCCTTTCACCTTCATTGGCAGCTGTTCAGATGCCTTAGTCAACTCTAAAGAGTCCACTTCAATCCTGCCCTAAGAATACTGCCAACAAGGAGACAACTCTGTCCTCATCCTGCATTCTCCTGAGCTTCTGTGATGAGGTAGCAGTTACAACATTTGCAAGGATGTTTTTAAACACCTGTTTTACATGCAAAATATTTTGTTGAAAAAAAATTTAAATCTTCAACTCAAAACATTTTTACACATTTTACACTTAATTTGAAATGTTACATTCTTACTGGGTTTTCCATCTTCAGGAGTCTCATTTTCAGGCTTTTCCCCTGCAAGTATACAGAAGTTTTTTTAAAAAATGAAAAAAAAAAAATGATGTGTAACGCAGCATCAGACTTAGGACCTATAGGACCTAATGCTTTGAGGCTATTAAAACAAAAAAACCAGTTGACAGCACAATGCAATCACATCCTTTAGGATATAGCTAAATGATCCATCAAACAGTAATGACTTTCATACACTAAAACTAGGACAGAATACTAATCAATGATGTGAGGAAGCATAAGGCTGTGGTTCATTACCAGTTTCCCACGACCATTAATCTTTTCTGATACAGCTTCTGAAAACTAACCTAAACAGTATTCTGCTCATCTTTGTGCATATGAACATCAAGAGATGCTTCCTCCCAACCCCTTGACAAGAGAGAGCAAAGACTACAAAGAACACATACATATTCTGAAGATTTTCAAGCTCAACACACAGAGAAATTAAGGAACCTCTAATTAGCAAAGAAACAATTTCTGTATCTTGAGATAATTCTCTCCATTATCACAAGCTTCCAGATTTCAAACTTAATACAGGTGGTCATTTCTCCAAAGGGAACTTTTTCAAGTGCTGATCACTTCTCTTCAGCAAGTTGAAATAAAGACATCAGAAAAAACAAATTCTGATAATCTGAATAGTAAGTTCAGGAACTCAAAGATTTAAGCTTAACAAAAACACATTCATAACTGATTGCTTTTTTCATCTTCATTTGAAAACCAAGCAAAAAAAAATCCATCAAGAAGACAGGAAACCTAAAAGCATAATTCATCAGTATCTGAACTGAGAGACACAGCTTAAGTCTCAGAAACCATACTTCTTTAACTAATAAAATATCAGGATTTTCTTCTACCACTTCCCCCACAACTTTCAGATTTGTCAGAAATGGTTCATTTTCCTTTCCAAGCCAAAATTCAGTCTAGAAGAAGCTTCTTAACCACTAATGCATACATAAAGCAGAATAACACCCAGTAAACCCACCATACTGTGGCTGAAACAATACTGCAGACAAAGTAACTTTTTAATTAGGCTAAAAAAGGGAACAATTGAACTCAGCATCCAAACAGGAACATGTTACTGTCTACAAGGCAAGTATAACAAATTTAAATGCATTACTTGCAGTAATTCATGCTTACTTCAGTGCAAAAATATATAAAGGAGACAAAACCAAGCAAAAAGAATGACAAATACTACATTATAAAATGAAGGCTGTGTAAGACAGGTATGGAATGCTCGACTCACAGGCAAACAAAACAGTGGATATTAAACCCACACGAACTGCACTTCTCTCTGCCTTGTACAGCCACAAGACAAAAACACCTCATGTTTTATAAGCAAACCAAACCAAGGAAATTCACAGTAATGTAAGAGCCCTTCAACTGTGACCAGTAGAGATCACTTTAATACATTAATCATTTGGAATGATGATATAGGTTAAATAAGTTATGTCTGTATGAAATAAAATACCACTTTTTACTTATACCCTGCTTTTTCACTTGTGAATGAAACCTGCCTACCTTACTCATAATCACTGGAAAGTTACAGGCTGCCTCATTTATAGCTGAAGCTCAAACCTATTAGTAGCATGGTAGAGTACTTGAAATAAAGAATGATGAAAACATGGAAAGAACACATGTAGAGACTGAAAAGCACAAATGCTGTAATTTACCCTAACAGTATCTTTTCTTCCTCAGGAACATAGTTTTTTTAAAAAATACCCAGTTTTGAATCACATTATAGTTTCCTATAAAGATGCCTAAAAGAAAGAGTTTGATGAAGTGTGTCTCATGAGGGGAACTTTTGAAATCCAGAAAGCACCAGCCTTAGGACCAGCACAATTTCATAACCAGACACAAGAATCTGCAGCTCCTTGGCACTAACCACTATCAGACTTCCTAGTCCTCACACCTTTTGAAAGTGATCAACTTCAAAAAAAAATCCAAACAAATAAACTCACAACAAAACAGAGAAAATCCCACAAGTTAACTTGCTTTTGATAGACAATAGTCACAGATGTCCTTCCTGCCTGTGGGACAGGGCAGCGCAGACAAACCTCACAGCTTTAGGAATCTGAAACAAGTATCCTTAATTCTCTGACTGGCAAACCTGGAAGGATCTTTCCCGACAGAGACACCAAGACCTCCTATAAAGAGGGCAAAGGACTCCAGATTTTCGCAAGCCATCTCCTTCACAATGCTAGAGCTGAAGGGGAAAAAAACAACCCTTTGTGTGTGGAGTCAAAGGTCATGCTCCAGGGCCAGCTGCTGCAGTATGGTAATAAACAGAGGGTAGATATGTAGCTTTTTTGATTTCTTCACTTCCCATAAAATGCCAAGCGTTTCCAAGCACTAGAAGTCTATTTATGTCTACGTCAGAGCTAGAACAGGGTCATCACTAGTGCTTTGGAGAAAATTCAGAACTTCTATTCCACTCTGACAAAAACCAGGCACAAGGCCCCATTTGGCATTTCACTAGCACAGATGAGATTCCTGTTGGTTTCCTGATTGCACACCCCATTATTATGCTCCTTCCCTGCAAGCCTTGCTGTAAAATAGTCCTGTAGTAATGAAGTAAGAAAACAGACACAATGTGCTTTTTCAACAAGATTTACCTTAGATAATGAACCTAGGTAGCACAGCTATGAAAGCTACCATTGTCTCCTTTGCCAGCCCCCAAACCATACCAGGCGGTTCACATCAAACATGCTGAGAAACTCCACCAGAATGTCCAGGAACTTCATCTTCTCCTTGACAGTAACACAGCCACCAGAAAAAGCTAGATGCAAAATCCCCAGGCATGTCACCAGCAGCTGAAGCAGCTGTTTTACCTCTGAAGCTTCCACATGTGGCTACAATAGTATATTTACAATTTTTAAGAAAATACTTTTTTCTCAATTTCACCTACAAAGCTTGAAGGCCTCATTAGTAAATCTAAAGCAACTAGCTTTGAACAGAACTGAAATGTTTGACACTTTTATTTTTTAATCAATACCAAAGTTATTTAACTTGGTTGTAATAATGCCAAGGTCATGGGTTCAATCCCCTATGTGGGCCATTGACTTAAGTTGGACTCGATGATCCTTGTGGGTCCCTTCCAACTCAGAATAGTCTGTGATTCTGATTCTACATTAAATATTTACGATTATCTTTTTAACTGGCATAGTTTGCAGTTTCTAAAAGAGGAGACAACACAGAAACTAAGGTGAAGGCAAACTTTCTTTCCTAAATAGGGAAACTGAAGCTATTTTCAAGTGCATTTTATTCCAATATAATCATGCATGCTGTGTACTAGAGGAAAAGTGTATTGCTTTATCTGTATCAATAGAGTTAAAGCAATAGGACTGGTTTACTTGCACAAGGTACAGCTTACTACTTTTGTGGCTGATGAACATACATCTTCAGACTATACAGCCCCCTCCACTACTGCATGTAATCACATGTACCTCACTTGTTTATTTACACAGCCTTCTCTTATCAAGATCAGCTTTTTCTGATACCAAGAGTTTAACTGTTAGTAAACACAAGACAACACTGTCCAAGTTTTGTTTTTCTAGGTATATATACTTTGCCTTTAAAACCATTCTAGAACTACAACTAAAAGGAGATGAAACTGCTTTTCCAGTCACCCCATTCTTTGCTGTTCTGACTACTGAGCACTACCATATTAAATGACGACCAATATGACCAAAAGATGAATAATAATGCATTGCCCTTCTTTGACAATAATAACTAGGCATACAGAATGAAAATTAGCAAATTTCCAGGACTTTGTAATTCAAACAAATATTCTCTTCACAACATGGATAGACAGTCAGTTGAAAAGTATGACTACTAAAGTCAAGTAGTTGTACTGAAAATAAAGGAAAAGGCCTAATCCTTTTTTTTTAAAGCATTCTTAAAATTCTAGGAACGACAGAATTACTTCTTTTCAAGTGTCTGGAATTGGAAACTGCAATGCATTTTTTTTTCATATATATGTGTTAAGCTGATGACACGTGAAAAGTGAACTTTCAAGTCTTGCTTACCTTTACTTCAATAGTTTCATAGTCCAGATGGTTGCAGATGTTTCTAGGTAGCTGGGCCTACTAGGGAGCTCACTACAACTATTGTCCCAACTTGTTCCTCTGTTAAAAATATGTAACAACATTCCTTGCTGTCTTATTAATAACTGTAATACAATAAAAAGTTAATGTTAATATAATGCAATCCAGGTGGTGGGGAAAGTGATGACAGAGGTGTAAGTAGCTGGCACTCCGTTCTCTGAGCTGGTAAGGAGGTAGTATCTTAGCACATGGACACAGCCTACTAAAGCAACATTTACCAAAGGAGCTGTACAGCCCCAGTCCAGACCATTTGGGGTCACTGAAAAACAGAAAACACCTTTTGAAAGAGGTACCAACCTGTCATGGCCACATTGCAGTCAGAGAAGTGGAACGTAAAACCAAGTTAGGATGTCATAAGTGAAAATATGATGAATGGGAGACTTACAGCCCAGCTGCCTTGCATACTTGCAAAGGGTTGTAATGCTCATCCTCAGAACCTAAGGAGTGAAATCAGACAGGAAGAAAAGGGACTCTCATTTAGACCCTAATTACTGGAGAGGTAGGACAGCTGTGCAAGCACTGGAAAGAGAAAACTCTTCCTGAAAGTTTTTAGAACTTTTGTTCTTATTTAGAAGAACACATGAAGAAGAGACTGCAACATGCCACATTTCTGACCATTCCTCCACCAACATAGATATGGACTGAAGTAATTTTAGTCTCTTGCTAAGTGAAGACATTAATAATCTTCATACAAGAAGAACTTGGAAGAAATTAGCTCTCTACAAATTGGTTTTGATAAAAAACAGCAAAATTTGTAACTGCAAGTACAAGATTTGTGGTATGATAACATCAAGGTCAAACTTCTTCCTATTCATCTCCTTTGTTTGATTACAAGCCTACAGGAAACACAGGGTGATCCAAGTTTCCAGAGGTTGCATCTGAGCAATCTGTGATTTCAAAATTTAGCAGAATCATGAGAACTTACAGCACATTTGCTCCCACTATTCTTGAGACTGAGCTCTATAAAGACTCTTGAGCTACAAGCAGCCAAATTGAGGGACTTCTGAGAGCAGTGTCAAAGCAAGGAAATGATTCTCTGGCATAGATCTGTGCCCCTACATTTACAAGACAGCTTTTAAGCCTGGATCAAACAACTGAACCAAACAATAACTTGTCCAAATCATAACTTGTCAGAAGAACCTTGAAAGAACTCCAAAGATACCTTCCATTAAACTGCCTGAGATAAAGCCCAGCATTTGACTATTACTTTGTATCTATTCTATGCCTATCTCTGCTCCTTTGAAGGCCCGTATCGCAGAAGCTGCTGGAGACTGAGGAGCTTCTCACAGCTGTGCTTTTGGGGGGTTGTTTATACTCCCCCAGAAAAGTGTATTTCACACAGAACTCTGATGCAGCTCATCCTTGAAAGTCAGAACACAGAGCAGTATCCTACTCCCTCTGCCCTCATAAATACTTCCCTATAAAATTCAAGCACTCCTGAATACTACAGGGTCAATCTCTTGAAGCACAGGAATCTGTCAGCTCGAGAAATACTTGACTAGAGTCAGAATACTTTGGAAACCTGTTGGAAATAACTCATGTTAAATCTCCTGTTCTCTCAAAGGATGAAAAAAGGCTGATGTCCACATGCCTCAGGAAGAATATGAAAGACCTATGTGCCTTGTTAGCCCTCAACTAAAATATTCCCCAGTCCTCAGCAGTGACACCTGCAGAAAATATCATCCAGCTTCCCCTCCCTATGGGTTCATTTTCACTGGGACAATGACAATTGTTTCCATGTTCTATTCTTCAGTTCCCATGAAGATCATAACAATTAACCCAAAAATGCTCTCTTCAAAGAACAGCTGCTCTAAATAACAGTACCTCCATCAGGACCAGGACCCAAGCCATCCTTTTTATTTCTGTTTCTGCCTAGCCTCTATGCACCAAGGCATTTCTTAATGCCACTGTGCTTCAAGGAAATCCAGGGAAGAGGAGTCAGTTGGTAGGTTTTCTGCTCTCAGATAACCTGAGGTTGATGCCAGGATATAGCCTGGCACAGAATTCAATGCCAGAGCTGAGTTCCCTGCCAGGATACAACCAGTGGAGCAGCCCCTGCTATCAGTTTACATCACACCATGCCCCAGAGTCAGCCCTGACTTTCATCTAGGGCTAAATCACAGCAGCTGAAGATGGAAATCTGGATGGTTTCTTTATGAATGAAACTCCTAAATCCCTCTAGTGCTCATTGGATTTATCTGCTTATACCACTGTTTTCTGAATGACACTTCCTAATTACAAATTCTTGGACGGGATTTAAACACAGAAGTTGCCTCCAGTTTTCTCAGAGGGAATAGGAGGTCAAAGCAATTATCCTTATAGCACTATATCTCCCCTTTCACCATCACCACCAGTACACCATGTGCACTGAGAGATTTTTTTTTTGTTTTCCCTTGTTACACAAAATATTTCAATTATATTTGCTTGATAAATTAGACAGCATGGTTTCCTATATTATTGTAAAAATGTATTTTTATAGACCTGCCCCAACACTGAACAGTACTGTGGGATGTGAAAACAGACAATGGCAACATAACCAGCATGCTGTAATTATGTGAATAAGTTATAATGAAGAAGATCTCCAAAAAAAGCACATCACTTGACATCGGCCACGTATATATAGAAACTCTCCTGAACGACCCTGTGTCAGCAAGTCGTAAGTATCAAGTAACTCAAAGCAATTCAAAACCAACCAACCCGATGTACTGAATTAGATTCAAAGTGCACTTATTGGCACTGGGTCTGAGCTACAAATTTAGATCCAGTCCTGAATTTTCCCAAGGTTCGTAGAAATGGGCAAAAGGGACATCTGAATTCAGAGTCCAGACTAGATCCAGTTCTTCTTCATACAACAGACAGTAGGAGTGACCTAAAATCCTTAGAAACAATATAAGTCAAATTCAAAATGGCACCTTAGGCAGTCAAATCAATATAAGTAGCCCAGAAAAGCTCTGCAACATGGCTTAGTTACTCCGCAAGAATTTGTAGATGTGGCTAAAAATCTCGTAACAGAATCTGTGGTACTTCATTGCATTGTCAACTAAGATGGTGTGTCACCACGTGGGACCAAAGCATACAAAACCATGGGGGATACCCAAAACAAGCATCCCTGCCCCCTGGGGCTCAGTGTAGAACTGAGAGCATGCCAGGTAGAACTGAGAGCAACCCAGGGAACAGCAAGCTGCTGTATCCAGAGATATGGATGTAAGGAAAGGCGTGTGCAGAGAGAGAAGAGCGGAAAGAAGAGGGAAGTAGGGGTTACAATTAGGCACTCGGTTCCAAGCAAAAGAAAGATCGAAGACACCTTTCTTATGTTTTCCCTATCAACCAGCTTAGGTCCTCCACTTTACCAAGGGTGGTAAAGTCCATCTCAGACACTATTCATGGAACTCAGTTTCTTCGCTGCATTCCTCTAGAAGGATCTAAAAATATTGCTGCTCAGAAGACATTGTGTAGATCTAGATTTGTATCCAGACTCAAGCAAAATTTTAAGTTTGAAGAGCAGTAGGAAAACCAACATGTGAAAATGAGAGTTATACTTCCAAAGAAGTGGACTGAAGAAATCCTGCCCTTTGGAGTCAAACTATAGCATCTGCTGGTTACGAAAAAGCTACTAATGACATACTATGACAGGTCAGAATGTCAAAACATTTTTCAACTTTTTAAATGGCTTTCTTAATAACTGTTTATAATGTTTAACTTACAAGGACTTGCAATATACAAGTTGTTTTACTAACTACAAAAATACCGTCTTCACTACTAATTTCAAGACAGCAATGGCGAAATCTGACACTGACTGAAATGAGCTGGATTCCCATTACTGACTTCATCCTCTCAAGTACATCCCACAGCAATACATCATCTGCAAGATGTACAAACCCCTTAGTGATTTGAAGGCAACAAGCTGGCATCTCTGTTCAGAGAATAAGTGAATATTCATCCAAGTCAACAGATGACAACTTAAAAACTGATGAAAAAAACCTAGCACTGATCATTCAAACTCGCTGACAAGAAGGCCAACAGTTTATAAGGTTTCAGAAATTGTTTTGACACTGGTGTTACTATGCATTTCATTATCATCATAGAATGGCTTGGGTTAGAAGAGACCTTAAAATTCCAACTCTGCTGCCATGGGCAGGAACACCATTAGAGCTATAAACTCCTATGCCTGTTTCAAGATATTTTGTGCTAGTCACCATGAAGATACTAAATGGACCATCAAACCATTAGCTCACTAATTTTCAAAGTAGTTAATCAATCAAACCTCAAATCTGTCAATGTGAATTGACACCTGAATTTCAACTCATGCTCCTCTGCTTTGACAGCTGCATTTTTCTGAGATCGCAGTTTGCCCCGATCTCTGGGTAAAATGGAGCAAAATTCTTCTTCAGCAACTAATGTGGTTATCTTCTATTGACCAGGTGAATACAGTCTTGAGGAAAAGCTGCAGAAACAATATTCCCACCTCCCAAACAGAAAATGGAAAGCCTGTCCTTAGAAAGCAACACAAAGCAGAATCACAGAGATGTAACGCCAAACACAGAATGCTGCCCTAACTGCAAGAGCACACAAGGAATTATGCTCTCAATATAACGAAAAAAGGTAAAGAAGTCTAATCAACACTTTTTTTTTTTTAACTTCGTAGAAGCCAAGTCACATAATTAAGCTACTCCAGCGACAGGAATGGCTCTGCAGTCACAAAGGTAACTGTAACAATGTAGGCAGATTTCAATGAGCCTGTCCACATCCTTATAACAGCAGAAAAAAAATGTTTGCAAGAGCCAGAACCTCAGATTAAAAAGTCACTGGGCCAGGATTTGCCTCTAGCAGAGTAGCTATCGTTCAGCAGCTGGGTTTTACAGCACCTCTAAGGACTTAGCACATCTCTCACCCAAAGTATTCAACTCTTGTTTCCAAACATTAATTAAACTTGAGAAATGCTGCATGTGGAAACACTGGGCAGGAGCTAAGCATATAAAAGCAGTCAAGGATTTTGGATGGCTCCTAAGACATTAAATCCAGGTGGGGGGTTTGTACTGGTGTTAGTGTAAGGCTATAAAAAAATGCCAGGACAGTATTCAAAGCAAAGTTGACGAAAAACCCAACACAGTGAAATATGTTTGAAAACGAGGTTGAATAACTACAAATCCAGATTTTAAACTATCTCTTTACTTCATTAGGTGTCAGAATCCATCCTGCCTTTCTTTTAATTAGCTCTAACTCCAAAAAAAAAGCCTCCCTTGAAAACAATGAGACCACTCTCTGAATTGGGGACGACTGAGCACATGAAAACAGAATTGACCCAGTGCACCAAGAGCTTCCAAAGTTTTTGTGCATTAGGCAGAGCTCTGTTCGCTGGATGCTGTATCCTTGGCAACTATTATGTGAGAAACCGTTCTACAAATGCAAAACTTCTGTCTGCTCCAAGAGCTTTTCTCTGAAATACTTTTATGGGGTTTTGGATATCCTTAAATCCAAGGGGACACACAGCCCTTTGTCATCTTCCCGCATGCTCCCATGAGCAGAATGCAACAAGCGATGTTAAGAGAGTATTTTCCTCCCACTTCATCACAGAGTGACTACAAGTTTTACAACTTTTACTTTACAGAAAGAAAAAGATGTGGGCATTTTTCCTTTTTTCTTTGGTACACTCTGCATAACTGATGTGCTGATACAAGATAATAATGAAAGAACATTATTATTATGTCAATCAATGGCACTGCTTTGAAAACTAAAAATCCAAAGATCATGCCCGGGTGCCTGACTTCAAGGGCACATTAACAGATGCCAGCATATGTATTAGAAGAGGCATGCAAGAAAAGAGATAGGTAAGATTTGACAAGGGCCATGCTGCAGTTCTTCGCAAGAGGGACTAATAGCACCGATTGTTTCAAGGGCAGCAGACACGCTGCTATTTTTACCAAAGCCCTGGCTGGATCTGCCCAGCTCATTAAACCTCACCACGGCTAAGTCCGGGTCCTACCGGCGCGCCCCTGCGAACCACTTTATCCCTCCGTATCCCCAGACACTCAGGCAACGCTAGCGAAGGGCAGGCACGTTGGATTTGATACCCAGCTAGGGGTGATGAGGTTTTTCTTCTCCTGAGGAACGCAGAGGTGGTAGCTGTCCTTGAGGGCGTTTGGGAGCACAGGAGAGCAGCGGAGGGAGCCCCTCCGCTGTTCCCCCGGGCCTCTCCCCAGCACTGCAGGAAACACCGATACTGCTGGGGTGAGGGATAGCGCCGGCGGGGACACATGGGGGGCACAGGGAGGCAGAGGGGGCACATGGGGACCAGCAGGGACACAGGGGAGCAGAGGGGACACACGGAACCAGAGGGGCACACAGGGATCGGAGAGGGCACACAGGACTGGCGGGGGCACACGGGGATCGGAGAGGGCACACGGGACCGGTGGGACACACGGGGACCGGAGAGGGCATACAGGACTGGCGGGGGCACACGGCGCCCTCCCCGCCGGAGCCGAAGCTGCTGCCCCGCAGGGCCGGGCCCCCCGCTGGCCTCTGTTCCTGCTGCGGGGCTCATGCGGAGAGGCCGCTGCGCTTCGCACGGTACCCCCGACACACACACATCCCGCTCCCCTCCCCCGGTACCTTCTGCGGGGCGCGGAGGAGGCGGTGCACCCCGGCCAGCTGGGTGGCGAGCGGGATGTCCTCTCGGAAGGTGTAGAGCGGCGGCCGGGTGGGCTCGGGGAAGTTGGTGCTGTTGAAGGGGTCGGTGTCATCCAGCAGCTGCACCCTGCACACCAGCGTGGCCATGGCGCATCCATGCACCGCCGCGGCCGGGCGCGGGCGGGCAGCGGCACCCCCGAGGCACCGGCACCGAGGTGCTGCCTGCGCGCCCGCCCCGCCTGCGAGCGGCACTGCCCCTGCCTCGGCGGTCGGCCGGCAGCCTTCCCTTGCCTTCCCGCGGCTCACAGCCCTCGCGCCTCGGGAAGGCGGCCCATGGCCCCTTCCCCGCCGGGATCCACGAGTGCGGGAGCGCTTCAGGCCGAGAAAGCGGGAGGCGGTGCCGGAGCCGCGGGGCGCGGGCAGAGCTCCCCCATTCCCGGCCGCTGCGCGCCGAGCGGGCAGCGGGAATGCCGCGGCTAACACGGGCAGCGCCGGCAGCGCCGAGCGGCACCAGCGCCCCTGCGCGGCCATCGCCGGCCCAACCGCGGCACAGAGACCCCCCCCGCGCCGGGCGGGAGGAGAATCCCGCCGGGATAGCCCCCCACCCGCGGGAAAGGAGGGAGGAGAGTCCCGCCGGGATAGCCCCCCACCCGCAGGAACAGAGGGAGGAGAGTCCCGCCGGGATAGCTACCCACCCGCGGGAACAGAGGGAGGAGAGTTCCGCCGGGATAGCCCCCCACCCGCGGGAGCAGAGGGAGGGAGGGATGGAGAGCGGGACAGCAGGGTCTCCTGCGGCAGCAAAGGAGCGCCAGCGACCCACCCGCGACTCCCGGCAAGAGTTCAGTGTGCTGAGTCCAGTCTTCCTGACACGAACATCCCAAATGTCACTCCCCCCAATAAAGTTTTAGAAACAGATTAGCTTAGTTGATTGGAGACTGGTACTAATAACACCAAGGTTCTGAGTTCAGTCTCTGTATGGGCTGGAGAGTTGGACTCCATGATCCTTGAAGGTCCCTTCCAACTCAGAATACTTTGTGATTCTGTGACCTGAAATCAGGGTACTCGATATAAGATTGTTGGGTGTGTTTATATGTATTTGTAAAAAACCCTCTTTGTCTTTAGGGTTCTGTGTACTTGGGATTCATTTAGCTTCCCAGGGAGCAGGTCCTGGGCTCCCCAGACCCGAGACATGCCAAGTGCTGCCTGGCTTTGCACATCGGCTCTCCTCTTGCTTTAGGCCTTTTCCTTCCTTCCTTCCTCCACTCAGGGAAGATGGGGATGAAGTGCCAAGTGCCTGGGTAGACACAGAGCAGAGCACTGCGCTCTTCAAGGTACACCCAAGCTATGTTACCCAGACTCCAGCGTTGTTGTTGGGGATCAAGGATGCACACACCCTGGGGTTCACCCCTGGGGGCACGGACTGCAGGAGAAGGGCCATGACATAAGTTAGAGGTGAAATACAGAGAACAAAGGGTCTGGCTGTCCGGGGGTAATGGTAGAATTTGCACAGGCTGAGCATCTACTCAAGAGGATGCACTGTGCTTTACAGCCATGGTTCATAACAACCTATCCTTCATGGAGAGGGCTGTGAGAACTGTGGGATTTATCACAGAAATGTGTCTTAGGCAAGAAAGCGTGAGCTCTAGATCATAGTGTTTGCATGAAGCAACAGTTTCCTCCCAAAATGATTACTGGTTTGGGAGTATTTGTCAGCACTGAGACAAAAGGGGATTTCTGTCCACACATGGTCTGTCCTTCTGCTTCTGTTTTTCTTGGGAATAACTTGTCATGGTTCAGTTTTGCCAGAAGTTATGCACTTCTTCAGAAAAGTTATATATGGTGAAGTCCTGATTTTGATTTTTGCATCTAATCAATTTAAAATTCCTATTTTACAAAGAAATACATTTTTGCATCTCCTTTAGTACCAACAACTTAGTTTCTAGAGAAAACAGTATTGTTGCATTTCTGTCTGCTTATTTATGTTGTGTGTTTTTGACACCATGTGAAGTTAAAAGATTAAACAGGGTATTTTGGGTTTGTAAATCAAGATTTACAAAATTACCATTCAAATTCCATTTCTGTAAAAAAATTTTACATTTACTGCTAGTCAATGATTAATATGAGGTAGCATTTTCTGCTAATCAATGATTAATATGAAGTGGCATAAGATTGTTATTCTTGCTATTCATTGAATTAATCCTGACTTTTGCTAAATTAATATAAGGCACTTGCCTCATTGCAGAGGCATTATTACTTGGAGGGCAGTTATAAATAAATTAGAGAAGCCAAGATTTCATATAGCATCCATGTGACAGCATCTGTTTATCTTTGCTCCAATACCGGAAAATAAAAACAAAGGATCAGTGCAATCCTTGGAGCCAACAGAGATCAGATAGCTCTAAGGCTCGACATCTAGCCACAGGCTTTAAACCCCTTAAGGAAGAATTAGACCTCATCTGTTATGGTCTTCAGCTGGATTTCCAAATACTAGGTGGTTAAAGGAGATACATTTTACATTTTATGACCAGGACAGAAGGAAAATAGAGCGATACAAATGTGAAAAGATTCTGAGTTAGCCAGAGCTTTGAGGTGCATCTTTTTCCTGTACTTCCCATATATATGTATATATATTATATATACACATATATATACACTTTCCTATACTTTTACTTAATTGTAGACCTCCCCAAACCACTATAAATCTATGAATTTCAGAATCTGGATATTACTGTAATTTGAATTCAATTAATACAAGTAGAAAGAGAAAACAGATTTGCTGGATGAAACAATAACATTACACAATCAGTGAGTGTGAGTGTAGAGAAAGAGATATGCATCTAAATTCCATGTTTTAATGGGTTTTCACCTTTCTACATACTCTTCAGAGGTCTTCTGATTCTGCAGTCTCTTTGAATCAGCCTGAGCCAGGGCTGTGTATAGTTTGCTCCTTCCTCCTCCAGTCTCCAGTTTATGCTTCTGCTGCAAAGCTGTACCTTGTCCTTTGAAAAATCCTTCCCTCATACCCTGTCTGCTTTGCAGAGTGAAGGAGAGTGCCCTCTCCCCTATCCTCTCTCCCCTCTTGTTTCTCTTCTGTCTCCTCTCAAAAGGTTTTATTTATTCAGTGCAGCCGCCAAACCAAAGCAAAAAGTCAACTTTCCTTCTCACTGTCCCACTACAGCCTTTCAAATGAGCATGACATGGCTTTTAAAGGACCTTAGCACAGTGTTAAATGCGAAGGAACAGCCAGACACTGCCTGCCAGAAGTACACAGCATGAGGCACCATGGGCATTGCATCAGGAAGGACAAAGACATGACAAGAACAGCACATGTGGTTGCCTCACCCCATTTCTCATCATGGAAGGTAACGCCTTCTTAGAGAGCAAAGGCATTATCCTCAGTCGTGCTGAACGAAAACAGCATTCAGGAGCTCCGAGGAATCCTCGGCACAACCCAGGCTGTGTTCATTCTGCCTTCAGTGGTATCATGGACTAGCGAGTCCCATTCCTGGAGAAGGCACCTGAGATGGGCTGTGTTACTTGCTGACCTTGGGGTCCCCAAGTCCATCTCACATGTGCTTTGCATGAAAACAGCTTGCACATTATCTAGTAAAGTCCAGTTTCAAGATCCCAAGTTCTTTTTATGAAACTATAAGGGAAAAATCCTTCATATGCACACATTTCTCAGGAATGAAATATAACTTAGGAGTTTTCATTTAAGGCTGATTTATTCATCTTAACTCCTCCCATTATTGGCATTTCTTGAAATACATTGTTGAATAGTTAAGATGGTATGTCAAGCTTAAATTTGAATTTCATTATTGTTGAAACCTCAATGTTAAAATAACATAGGTTTTTTGTCTTTAATTTCCTCTTTTTTATTAAAAATAAAAAATATATATTTGAGGGAAAGTTATTGAAAGCATGTTCTTTAACCCAAGGACCACCCAGCTGCAATGTAAATGTGCATTTAAGCAGTTTTAAAAAGTGATGCTAGGTATCTGAACAATTTTGGCGCAGCTCCACAGGAGTATTATTTTTTTCTGATATATCCTCATGTCAATACAGATCTAGACACACGATTGTGAGATTACAAGGTAAGTATATGAAGTGGCCAGTCCTTTGACTTTATCTCTCTCTGTCAGATAAATTGAATTGCTTTCCCAATTTCAGTTTTTGAACTTCAAGCCAATTTTAGCCAATTTAAGTCATTTTAACTTCCATGATTTATTCACTTAACATTAATAAAGCTGAAAAATAGCAGTCTGTTTGGTAATGGTAATCAAAATGGGCTTGCAAACCACTGGAATTAAAGTATAGTAATGAAAGTGCTGACAGATCCTTTACTGTAGTGATGGGAATGGTATTTCTGCCTTATCCACACTATAATCTGTAAATAACGCTTCATTCTCCTAATAAGTGTGGAGAGTGATTTATTATCATTGTTAGCATGGACAGACAAACAACCTAACACACTTCTCAAAATAATGGTGTGTAAGTGAAATCCAGTCTGTCACAAGACCAAAAATAATACTGTAGATTTTGGCATCCTTCATCCAAGGATCTCAAAGTGCTCAGCTACCATTAAAAGTTGCCTGCTTATTCCCTCCCTGAAGATAGGGAAACTGAGGAGCTGACAGATCAAGGATGCAATTCTAATACGATGGTTTTTTCTACAGAAGTGGTTTTTTACTGATTGCAATGGAACCTGAACTGGGTGTTATAAATTGTGACACAGATCACAGAAAACATCCACAAAAATGCTCACTTTAACAAAACTTCTTCTTTGGGAAACAGGACTTGCAATGATCCCAAAGACTGTCAGTATCTTCATCAAGCTTGAATTGCAAAATCACACATTCCAATTCTGTTTAGTTGTACTGAAAATTATTCTTTGGTGGTTGCTGACTAACACTTAAGATGAAGTAATACTGTATGCTATTAACACTGGCTAATACTGCAGTTTGGTAGAGAAGGTGAGCTCAAGGTTCACAACTCCAAAATCATTCAAATGTTCAAAGATGCTGCACAGATCTGTAAAAACCAAGTCCTGAATCCATGGATCATACCACCCAAGCAAATAATAATCTGTTAGATGTTCTGATGGTGATCCTATAGATCACCTTCTGCTCTACAAGGTCTTTACCTGAGGTAACCAGGTCTTAAAGATGTAACTCCTGCTGAAAGGGCTGGAAAGTGAGGTTTCTGTGATGTGCATGCTGATCAGAGCCATTTAATACAGCTGGTTACACAAGACTTGTGGTCTCTTATAGGACTCCTGCCCCTTTCGGCACGCAGGCAAGGGCCTTAATTCATGCACACAGGTATTTTACTTCACTTAATGCTCAAGGCCTCCTGCCATATCCATTGCACGCTACTTAAACCCTATTCTGATGACAAAACTAATTTCCTCAAAAGATTTGCTCCAGTGCTCAGTACAACAACAGATGATTGCTTTACAACTATTTATCAATTTATTATCTCAGCACTGCTCTACAGGGAAGAGGTCATTTTGTCCCCATTTTATGGGTGGAGTGTTACCAGACAAAATGGAGATGAAGTCAAAATTTACCACTGCTATTGGCTGTCCAGTTTGGAGCTACCTACAACCAGATTCCAAAACTTCTAACAACACTGTGTGTAAGAAGCACCACTAAGAGTGACCTCAGCTTAGGCTGACTGGATGTTCTACAGCTGACCCCAGGCTGCATAGAAGAGAAGGAAATGTGTGCAGTGAGACTAAAAAAGTCACTTGGAGTGACTTTAACTTTTCTCTGGAATTTTACAATGGCAGCATGTACCAGGCTTAATCATGAGATGTTCGTACCTGAATCCTCCAGCCACTGCATTCGTTCCCTTTAAGTACCTCAGTAAGTGAGGGGGTGAGCCCGCAGAAACCAACCCTTTCTCCTACTCAGCCCCGATTCTTTCTCAGAAAGAAAACACATATACTATATGAAGCTCTGAAGCAAAATTTATTCTGAAAATACTTTATCCTACATCCATGTAAGCCTGTATATACTTGTGCAGAGCTATTTTTTCAGATTCTAAAGAGAATGCTCCCTACTGATTACTCTTAATAACCCTACACATTTAACCTCCAGCCAAGATCCATCCATGCTTTATCAAATTCCATTTAACTGTAACTGCTCAAGCTCTCAAGCACATGGATATTAGTAAGGTGTATAAGGACACAGGTGTGAGACAATGAGAACAAAGAAGTATCACTTAAGAGCTATTTCTGCTTATGGGATCTTTTACCCTTCGTAATGTTACAGGGCTGTAACCACATGTGATTTTTGAAATGGTCACTGATTCTTCAGAGCTGGCCATTAAAACCAGACAAAAGCTCAATCTTTAAGTCTATATTCTCCTTCTATCACTGAGGTCTGTCTTTTATAGATGTTCTGTCCATTTTTCATTATTCTCCTTTAAAAATGGAAAGGTGTGTGGATCCTCCAGGTGATAATAATGCTGCTCCTTTCCTCAAAGTGCTTGATTAGGACAATGTGGAGAAAGTTGCACAGATTGAAGAGTATGGGAAGGCAGAGACGGATGGTCCCAGGAGAGACCTCAGAGACTGCAGGTCATTATTCTAACACAGTCTGACTTTTGACTTGAAAAGCCTTTTGATCCACTTTGGGAAGTGTATTTTAGGGAAGGGGGTAGACAGAGCTTGCCTCTCTTGAGTTCTGTCCTTGTTCTGTGATGCATGCTGTACACTAATGGAAAATAGCAGAGCAGTAACAGGAGTTTCCTGGACTTTTTCTTCAGAGAGGACATGAGGCAAAGGCTGTTTTCAGAAGCAAGGTGAGACTATGATGGACCAATTGTCTGTCCCAGTACAACAAATTCTGTAAGGGCTCCCCAAAATTTCAGTAATTTCCTGCCCAGTAGTCAGCTGAAAGCATAATTCAAACTGATTTTTTTGGCTCAGCAATGGAAGTTGATAATTTCTCTTCAGTGTGATAAAGAATAAAGCACAATCTTTCTTCTCTGTTATAAAAGGGCACATGAAGTTAAAAAAAAAACAAACACAAAAAAAACAACAAACCACAAGCAGTAGTGAGAATAGTTGGTAAGGTGCTTCTTATTCTTTGACATATGAATTTTGATATAAGCTGACATTTGTTTTATCAAATATAATGATATCTTGCTAATATGAGATCTTATCATAAAACTCAGATAATCAGTCTTTTTTTGGAAAATGGGAAGACACTGCCGTGGATTACATTACTTAACAAGCAAATTTTATTTTCAAATGTAATTCATGTCACTGTTCTTTATTTTTTCTAAAGCAGAAAAGCTCATGTTTCACACACATTTGTATAGGAACCCTCTATCATTACAGGACTAAGAAGAAGAATGAAACAGGGATAAAGTAACCTGCTTACAGCCATGCTGTAGCTGTGATGGCCTTTTTAGCATTTTCAGCTCCATAGAAACAAACACCAGACTGGGCACAAGCAGTGCAGACATTTAACAGAGAGCAGCCGGTAACACCATGGCCATTTGCTGGTACATAACTGAGAACTTCTGAAAAACTACCAAGACCTAGTTAATTTTTAAAGCATTTTCTAAGATGACTAAGAATAGCCTCTCCTTGAGGTAAACAGAACAGTTTCAGTTTGAAATCTGAGCATATGAAATTTGCTTTAATTTTTATATTACCGTCAGCATTAACCCACTGATTAGTTGTTATCACATCATTTTATTCTTATAAAGTAGTGCTGAGCGTTGCCTTGGTGACTTGTTTAAACTAAACTTTGAAGGAGAAAAAGTAGTTCATCACTTTGCATTTTGGGTATCCACTTTTCACTGTGGATGCTTATTTGATGCAAATTGATGTAGAAACTATGAAGATTAAAATAAACAGATTCAAGGGGGAAAATATTTATGGAAAACAACCACAAATACTTGAAGGTGTGCTTCACAGTTTATCAGTCTTGCTGTCAACAAAATGAGCTTTTACAGCTTTCAAACTTGTCTTCAGAGTTGGGCTTTTATACCTTAAGTTAGCTGCTAATTAAGATACTACTTTTAAATGTATTTTCCCCAGTGACTGTGTACATATCCAACAAGTGTATTCCAAGACTGGACCAAGAATAAATATTTGTGGTTTGATGAAAATACAGAAGACTGTTGTATCAACTTTTATAAACAATTGAAGTGACTGTAGGTAATCCAGCATTATTTATTTTGACATAAAGTGTCCTATGCTAATATAAACATCCTCAGTGCAAAATTACTTGTTACTACTTATGTAAACACAAGATCATAAACAAATTTTTGGGGACAGTGAAATTAGGAGAATATTAGGCTTAGTGATCAATATCACCCAATTCAGGATGAAAAGCAAGAGAATTCATCATAAGAAATGACAAGAAAATTTGTACATACCTTTTTATTGATAAACACTATTTAGCAAATGATTTTGCATATTCCACAACAGTTTATTTTGAAATATTCTTCTTTAATACAGTTTTCTAAATTCATATGTGCTTATCAGTATAAGCAATCCCTCCATTCTTGAATGCAGGCATATACCTGACCTCACCACAGTATCACAGTAATAAATTCCACAGGCTAAATGTGGATTTTTTTTTTTTAAAGCCTTCCCCTTCATCATTTTGGAATTGCCCTATTTTCAGTTTTCTTGACAGCTTGCATTATTATACAACTGCATAGATACTAATACTTTTACAGCATTCATTGTTTTAAACTGTTTTCTCACCTTAATTTTTATTCAATTCCTTTGTACAATAAACACATCTTTTATTTTCTTCCTCTCTTCCAATGGAAGTTTTACATTCCTGTGCTATTTTTCAGTCTATCTCTGAGCATGCTGCATGTTTGGCTTATATTTTGGGGAGTGGAAAGTTGAAAACTGGACAGAAACTTGTGAGAGTAAAATGAAACTATCTCCATAAAGCCATTGTAATGTTTTCTGTATTAGTTTTTATCCCATTCTTCATGCATCCAAATATTTTTATTTATTAATTTTTTTTACTTTCCAGCCCCTAGTGTACACAGAGCAGAATTTTCATCTATCACTTCAGAATAAAGTAATGTTGTTTTCCTGGAATGGGCACAGTTACTATAGAACCTAATAAGACATTGTACCAGATGCATACTGCTTCTTCCAATTTATAGCCGAAACACATTGCATATTTTAAGTTTTCTGCATAATTTGGTGTAATGACTAGTCTTACCTCATCTCTCTTGTGTGCATCAATGTGCTTGTAAACTTGATCATAAATATTTGTATACATAGGCAAACAGAGAACTCCTGCATATCTGATGCTTATGGGAGCAATTAAATGTCTTTCTCAAGATGCAGGTGGCCATTTTGAACATTGGCTTTTTGAAGACTTGCAAAATAGTTCATTACCAGTATTCTTAGTTAGAATCTCCTACTTGAGGGCTGACTGACACAAGATGGTCCAGCAAGCTGCTTTCTGTTTTGCTAATCTAAAGTATCTTCTACCCGGATCATAGTCTGAGGCTGTGATTTGCAACTCAGTAAATGTCCATTTTTTTCCTTGAAGAAACAAGAAGGCATCCTTATATATTCAGACTGGATAGAAAGTCATTCTGCTGGTTAAAGCTTGCAGGCCTAATCCTTGGACCTGTGCCACTTAATGCCAGTCAGCTAAAGAGTTTGCCTTTTGATATTACTTTTCAATTCTGCCCTTTGGACTTCTGCTAAGCAGTACAGAAAAAAAACCTACATCTGCAGAGAGGCTGGTTGTCTGTCTCCTTGAATTGTGTTAGATTAATAGGGAAAACAGTTGTACTTCCCTTAGCCATTGGCAGTACCAGACAGTTGCAACCACCAGGCTCTTCTCCAGCAGACCCTTCACTCTTCAGTCCCCACAAAGTGGAGAATGTGGCCCATCCTTCTTCTAGGCTTGGGCATGAACTCGATGTTAGAAAGCTTTTGATATGCTCTGGGCCCAAAACTTGGAACTATTCTATTTGTGTGAGAATCTTTTATCCTGGTGGGCTAGTCAGGCTCTAAGTAAAATGCAGCAGCAAAGTTTGTAGGATCATAAATATCTGATCCTGTAGGATCAGCCAAATTCATCTCCTAACAAGAAAGAGTGATAGCATATTCTAACTCCTGTGAGTACTTCATATGTACAGATCTCACTTTTTGAAAATAACCTCTGATTTTTATAAGCTTTTTTAAATCAAGAGAAAGAAACTCCCTGAAGAAGCTGTTTGTTTACTTGGTGCTATTCCTGAAATTCCTCTGGGTACCATTATAACCTTCTTACCACTTGAACTGTTAAGTCAGAAGGCACTAAACCCTATTTTTTAATGTACCGGTTTCCTCCCTTCCACCTTCTGAAAGCACCCTCAAATCAAAACCATGATGTGTAATTCTGATGGTCACCCATAGGCATGTGCCAGCATCTGAGGCAAGGAGCAGAAAATTCAGGAGGACAGAAGGTATTTTCTTCTCTTGTCATGGAAACATGAATTCTACAAAATATTTTGTTACTAATATTGAAAATGTCCTCTGTTTGGAAACTCATTTGCATCAGCATGCTGCCCTTTGCTTGTTAGTCCTTCACTGTAGAAAGGTAGTTCTCAATGTTATCTGTATGAAAAGCTTTTAGATTTACTTTCTTTAGTTTGTGGATTTTTTTTCCCCTTAACAGCTCAATAGTGCAAATAACCTGTAGATCTATGCTGAGATAAGGAGTAGTGAAGGGAATTTTTGCTCAAGGCCACTGTGCTCAAACAGACCTGGGCAGCTCCTACAAAAACCTGTAATCAGGACTCAGAAAATGACCTTTACCTACCTCTCCCTTCGAGCCCCTGAGTGAGTGAGTGTGAGACTGTGGATATTGGAAGTTAATGAGGCTGCAGCTAGAATAAATCGCATGCAAGGCTGTGGATGAGGCAGATGGCTGAGGAGGATCACAGGCAGCTTTCCTGTTGGATGGAAGGATAGAGAGCCAGCAATGAAGTTCAGCCAGGACCTGGGTCAAGGTGAGGAGAATCCTGATTCCCCATGGGACACGGGAGTTAGGCTGATGAGCCAAGTCTATCAGTTAGCATGAAACAGCTCATTTTCAGCACCGTGTTAGCTGTAACAACAACCCTAACATTTGCACTCTCAGTGCCTTGTGCACAGATTTAATATGGACTTCTTATGAATGTTGTGCAGAGGGAAAGTATTGGGTCAGCCAGGTGACTGATCATGGACTCGGGAACTGCAGAATCAGTGACAGTCCTTTTTAACTCTTGGCACTAGGCTGAATCTTGGTATTTACCTAATACTGATTTTCTTTGATTAAAAAATAGATTGAGCTATCACAGACATCTTTCCTGTCCTCATCTTAACTTGAACTGGTTATGTCGCAAAAATGAAATCAAGTTAAAATCCACAAAGGACAGTATTGCAAAACAAATCATTGGGGGAAAAAAGTTATAACCTCCTAATAATGCATAGTTTTTTCTCTTCTCGATTGTGAGACTGGCTTTCATATCCACAACATGAACCACTATTTTGTTCTGTGGTATTCAAGGTAGTCGATAGTCCATCTTTTGTGTATTGATAATCAAAAACATTTTGGAATACTTTCTTAGATGTGGTCATATTGCTTCCAAAAGAGAGCAAACTGAACTTGAATATGATTTTGTAGTGTTTAAAAAAACCCTAGATTTGTCTTCCTTCCTTAGAGCACGATCTCAGTACCATACTCAAGGACATCTGCAGTCAGATTCAATGACAACAGAGTTCAGCCTGGAAGAAAAAAATAGGACCTTCCGAAAACTTGCTGAGAGTTCCCTTGTTACAAAGTGCAAACAAAGCAAAGAACAAAAGCTTAAAATATGAATGTGAAAGTAATGCAACATCAAGAGTAATAACAGCTTATGGATATAATTTTTTCCTCTGCAACTGGTAATTATGATTTGTGATCAGTAAGTTTTCACGCTTGCCCTCACTGCTGTTTCTAAAAGTAAAGCAAGGTTAAATGCAGCTGATAACTCTGAAGGGAAAGAGACAATCTGTCAACTGAATTTAAAAGGTTGACAAAGCAGAGGCACCATATCAAAACAATTAGAAGATCCACAACACTTAATTGTAAAGAATGTCCTTATAGCTGAGCTCAGGAACAGAGTATTGTAGTATCTGTACAGTCATAGTGCAGGCAATATATCCTAATGGGCTTTTCAGCTAATGAAGAATGACACAGAATGCAAATCTCTTATTAATCTGGATTAAGCAGAGAAAACAAACTTGTTTTAAACCTAGCCTTATAAACAGAAGGTCTAATCCTGAGCCTGCTTATATAGGGGTGTTAAACTAAATACAGTAGAAATGGTGTGTTTGCTCAGTGGTGGAGAACAAAGCAGGAGGCAGTCCTACAGACTGCCAGTGAGGGGGTTACTCTTTGCAGTGAAATATGAGTCACGGGATCACACAAGCAATTAATAAGCCAAAATCAACACAGGCGGGGAACATTAGGCTCATTTGTTTAATTATTCACTACAAGCAAAGTCTGTTGTTCATTTGATTTCAGAATCTAGGCAGCATCATTTTACGCTGGATCGGTCCCCATTCAGATCTGCCTCTAGACCAAACAAGGGAGTTTCTGATCCAAGCAATGGCCACATCTAAGAACTTTGGATAAAGTAGTATTTAGCTTTTGTCTAGGAGTTATGAACTGTCTGCAAGGTATAATGGCTTAAATTGACACATGCCAAAGGATCACTAAACTTTCAACAGCTGTATTATGTATCAAAAAGCATTTTTATATATAACATTTGCAAGAAAAACAATAACATACTAAAATGAGATTCATTCAAACACTCAGGAATTTAGTGAGAATCTTGATTATTTTTTTTTAAGAATGTTTATGTCATTAACATACACTAGTTTGGCTACATATAAACATTTCATTCAGATGTGTCAGTGTAAACAGCACTTTAAATGGAGCATTTTATCCCATTTCATAGGAAAGTTTTGAAAAGATAAAGATTATTAGGTTTGACCATCAGAATTTGTGTGGCTGCAGAGAATTTTATTCTGTGACATTCTTCCAAAGACTTGCATTCAGCTCACTGTGAGCAGAAAGATGCCCACACTTCCAAATCTGTCAGGATTATTTTGCACAAAGGGGGACTAAGGTATCATTTATCTTTTGACTACAAACCAATGACTGATAAGAAACCAGTGCTGAATTTGACTATTAATTTATTTTCTAAAGGAAAGATGAAATCATCTATCATCCCCCAGGTATTAACAGTGGGATCTGGCCATCAAACTGACTCAACATTTGGATGAGGAAGAGAGAACTGGTGGCAAGTGTCAGGCATCAGCTTTTCTGCAACAATGAAGAAAATAATGATTAGCTAAATAAAACTGTTGCTAGCTCAATATATACACTAAGCAGAGTTAAAAGGAAAGACTCTGCACTATGTTCCTGTGAACATACTCAGGCACTTAGTGGATGTCTGATGTTCAGGAATCCTGACCTCTTTCAGCTGGTCTGTGGATTTCAGTATTTAAGTAGCTGAGCAGGAGCTTGCAGGCTCAGCACTTCTGTGCATCAGGCCACCTGTTGAAGTGCCTAAATATAGTCCTCTGAGCTTAACCTCAGGCTTGACAACCTTGGCTATTACAAACTGCTATTGCACCTCTAGCAGTTATTCAAAAAGCAGTTCAAGGCTCCCGTGGGTCAGGGAATTAGCAGGAAGACAACCCCAGCTCTCTCCGTGCAGAGAGAAAGGCAAAGCTGAATACATTAGCAAATAATATAATGAGATTTGGCAAATAGCTGAAGCATGAGGAACTGCCGTGTTACCACTTAACACTAAAGCTGATGCCCAGCTGAAGCTTGCCACTAAATTGGTGATGTAAACTGAATTGTACACACTTCTTTAAGTGGCTGTATCATGTTTATGCTATCAAAGGATAAAAATCTAACTGCAGTATATAGCTCAAACATGAAAACTCATAGAATTTTTCCAGTACGGCTACATCTCGTTGTCTTGCCTTGTAAACATTGATTTGGTTTAGGAGCTGCAAAAGTGTTTGGAGAACAGATTTCAGTGACTAAAATTAATCAGGTACTCTTTAATCACTGAAAATTTAATTATTATGCACAGGGATGCTTGTATGTGACCATTTGTTTTTCAAACAAGATCATTGCAGTATAAGTAGATAGATCTGTGTATGCAGCTGCAGAGTAATTGAGGAGACTCACACCACCTTAGTTATTCCAATGCTGTGGAAATGACCACCTGCAATCTTAAAAAGACAACAAACAAACCTTTTATATTGCTAGGTCTGCAGAGATGTGACATTTGTGAACATTTCTGTGTACATTATGTAAACAGCAGTGCTACCCTCTAAGTGAACACAACCCTTGGATTAGCAATTTCCACAAGATCATCAGGAAGCATCTTGTCAATAGGATTAGCTTGCCTCATTTTCAGAGTAAGAGAGAAAACAAGAATCTGGATTCTCAGAACACTCGGTAAGCGTAAACAAAAATACCACGGTGGGACTATCACTTTTCAATGGAAAAATAATACTGTTTTTCTGTCCTGAATGCCAGGGGACCTATTGGGAACACATGACAGAACTCAGGAAAAGAATAGAGTTACAAAATGAAAAGCCAGTGGAGTTACAGTAATCGACGTGCTGCTCTGCTGGGGGTTTTGGTCAGACACCACAAGTCCTGGAGAACACTTTCAGCTGGTCTTGACTAAGCAAACACTGCCAGCATAAGCACTGAGATCTGTTTCCAGTGAGATCTTTGAACCTTGTTTCTGCCTAGCTGCCCCCAGCAACAGCCACCTGACAGTCGGTGATGTTCCACCAGCCCCTGCCGAGCACACTGGATACTTCGTGTCACCCAGCCAGGGAAGCACAGCGTCCATCTAGGGAAGCACAGCCTGCAGCCAGGGCAGCACAGCCTCCATTCAGGGAAGCACAGCCTGCAGCCAGGGCGCCCAACATGACCACGGGGAAACAAGCACTGGCTCCTGTGCTGTGTGCTCTGACAGCTCTGTGCCTCACATCCATGGCCACCGTGTTACTGCCGCAGGCAGGGTGCAGACCAGTCATACAATATCTCTGGTTTTATACCCTATAGATCATTATAGGAGAAAGTAACTCCTCAGAGACACGTTGCACTCACAAGAGGGCTGCTGAACTGTTAGACAAATAACTTCTTTGCTACCAACTTTCATATGCAAATGTTTTTAAATGAACCCTACACTTAGAAAAGTTGAAGATCACTCAGAGTCAGGCTGCAGGACCTTTCTTGTCTGATGGATTGCAATATGCCTGGAATAGAGGTTTTGGTCCTTTTTACCTTCAGTTAATTGATTACCAATTAACTTGAGTTAACCAAATTCAACATTAAGTGCTGGTCTAGACATGCCACAAATGTTTGTTCCAGGACATTCAGAAGAAAAACCACAAGTATTTGAATCCTGAAGGAAAAAATGTGTGGAATATCCAGACTAGCATTAGCAATTGTACTATTAGGTCAAGTGAGCATTGCAATTAATTACTGTGGGGTAAAGGGTACTAAAAATGCTGGCACTGACATTACCTAATAAATTTGGTGTTCTAGATTGTCACTGACAGAAAATTAATTATTTCATGTCACTGGGAGCTGGTCAGTATATATGTGAGGATTCACTGATCTCAGAGTATACGGTTATAATAAATATGTAAATGCCTTGGGTAAAATAAACTTACTACACAAACATTAGCAACTTTCTTGTTTGTAATTTCTATGTGTTACTTAAAGTACTAACAATGTATTTACATTACATCTTTGCTTTGGTATGTTAATTAACTTAAGCTTAACAGTCATAAACCACCAGGAATGTAATGAAGAAAACTAGTATTTGCTTTACTACCTTTTTCCATACTTTAAAATATTGATGTAAGCTCAGTTTTTACATTCTTATGCTTTTACTGTCTTTTAAGTCTCCCCACTTTGTCTTCTTGAATCTTTGTTCTTCATGGGTGGGAGCAAGCAGCTCTACATCTCAACCTGTTCCAATTAAAGTAATATAAAAAACAACATTGTAATATTTTCTTTGACTGGCATCTTTGAGAAATAAGTGTTATGATCAAACGATAAGACAGTTCCTGCCTCATGCACAGCACATTTATGTTCTTAGTCACAGCCTCCCACAGCTCTGCTGCCAGCTAAGTGGGATATCTTACGGTATTTGCAGTTTGCACCTAACATTTTATCCCCTGCCTTTCCATGGGCAAACCTTTTAGTTTCCTTGTGTTATGTGAAAAAGCAGTGGCAGATGTCTGGCCTTTGGCTCTGCCACAGACATGTAAATCATGGAGTCTCACAGAGGAGGAGTAATTAGCATTATGCTGCTCTCTGGGGAGTGGGCCTTTGAGAAAGGCCCTTTGAGTACAGGGCATGAAGGATCCTGTTGGCAGCCACAGTGAAGGGGCACAGTGGCTCTACCATCCAACACAGTGCTTGTAGAGCAAACCATGTGAGCCTCATTTCAGAGTACATGTCCTCATGAGTTTGGGAGAGGAGGCTGTCAGACAAGTTGCCTCACATCCAGGCTGACCTAACACAAACTAACACATGAAGATCCCACCTGTGATGCCAGCTTCCAAAACTCTTTTCTGTCTCTGTCCTGTACAAGGCAAACTGTCTCAGAAAATCGTATCACAACGCCACATGTAAGTCAGATGTCTGAAGAAAGGGATGGCAGCACCTTTCCATATTTAAAGGGGGCTTATATAAAGGAGAGAGAGGGACTTTTTACATGGGCAGATAGTGATAGGACAAGGGGGAATGGTTTTAAACTGAAAGAGGGCAGGTTTAAATTAGACATTAGGAAAAAATTCTTTACTGATGAGCAAGTGGTGAGGCATTGGAACAGGTTGCCTAGAGAAGGTGTGGATGCCCCATCCCTGAAAGTGTTCAAGGTCAGTGGGGCTCTGAGCTACCGGGTCTAGTGGAAGGTGTCCCTGCCCATGGCAGAGAGGCTAGGACTAGATGACGTTTAAGGTCCCTTCCAACCCAAACCTTTCTGTGATACTGTGATGTACAATGACAATGGATTCATCAACCTGTGGTAAAAACAAGACCACTCCATAAGGAAGAACAAGCTGGGAGCTGAGGATGGCTGTAACACAGACAAGTCTCACCAACAAAAGAGCCCTTGACTGGGGCAGTCAGAGAACAGGAAAGTTACAGGCTTCAGCAGCACCCCACTAAGCACAAGGAGGTGAAATAAAAAGTCAACTCCCAGATCATCTCAGGAAAACTAGTAGTAATTTGGAAAGACCAGAAGTTGAAAGGAGGCTTGCTGTCAATGAGAGGTACTGGTCAAGTCTTATTCTGTCAGCTGCTGAGCTCCTGATGAAATTAGTTGAAGTAAAAAAAAAAAAAAAAAAAGTATTTAAAACCTAGCTGCTCATGCCCAAGGTTTTGGGGTGTGGGAGATGGGCTGGTGGTGGAAAAGATCTGGGTGATATCACTTTTGCAGAGAAATATAGAAAAACTAGATGGATTTGCCTGGACTGTGCATGCTCAAGGAAATTTGTGACTAGGCTGGTGTCAGCAGTGGGATAAGGCCCCATATAAAAACGGTCTGGTTTGGCAGATGATTGAATAATCAGGCTGCCTTTGGTGGCAGATGTCTGGGAATGTGTGCCTGCTGGCCTCTCACTGATTCTTCTGGCCTTATTTATGAGGAGAGTTTGAGCCTGGTGAAATTGGGCAAGCAGACTATAGGAATGTAGGGAGGGGCTGGAATACTTTAGTTGTTGAAACTGAAATTAGCCAATGATGGAGCTTGTGGCATGGGAATGAGGATGTTATTGTCAGAGGCAAAACTTACCGTTGAGGGGAGGTAACCCAGCCATCTTGGAGAAAGTTGGTGTGATGCTAGAGGTCTTGTTACAGGATTTCATTCACTCTCCTTACGAGTGAAACAAAAATAGGTTAGAAACCAGTCTTCCTGCCTGCTGGTTTCACAGACCCAAAGAACATCTGAGATGGAAAGAGGCCTTTGGCAGTCATCTCGTCAAACCCTCTTGCTCAAGAGCATAGGTCCGCGTCCAGATAGCTTTTAAATATCTCTAAGGGTTGGTGCAATGACAGGGGAGTTCACACTTGGAGGAGACCCATGAGTTTCTTCCAATATCTGGCTTTGGTTTGGGCCTCATCAATCCTTCATGGTTGGGAAATCGTTGCCTATTAGGACCTTTGAGGCATTGGCAAGAATCTGGGCTTCCCCAGAGTAAAATGATGGTTATGAAGGAAAGATAAATGATGCTGATGGCTCTTCTTTTTTTCTGAAAGTCAACTGAAAAGTGTTACCTGATTCTATTCTTTAAAGCTCTCATGCATACATTATATGTGTAATCTGGGAGATTCCTCCCCCACTGCCACCTTTGAGCCCATTGCCGCTTCTGTGAATTGAGGGAGATCAGCTCCCTTGCATTTTTTTTAGTACTGTCCAGATCAGGTTACCTGTTTGATAACCTTTTCATCATATCAAATTAGTAGCTGCAAGAGCCATCACATCCTTTCCCTAGAACATATTTGCTGTTATGCATCATTAGTTGTATAGATGTTTTTCTTTGAAACATGCCTCTTTCAGAAAGCGAAAAGGGACTTTAGACCTTTGGTTGTAGCTTATAAACTTTTTAATTACCAACCAAAGTTCTTATTTAGTGTCTAAGTTTATGTCATCTGATAACTGTGCTTCCTGGAGGCATTGTATCCATATATGTACACTTACTGCTTATTTTCTATGTGATTTTTTTTTAGACTCTTCTGCATTCTGAATAACAGGTTATATGAATGCAGTGTCTTACTCTTTTATCTGGATTTCGATTTTCTCAGATTTTATTTTACCTATAGAATGGTAAATTAAAGCCTCAGATGGATTCAACTCATTATGAATCAGCTATTATTTTTTGAAAATAGCAAAAAAAGCAAAGTTATGGAAACATCTTCTTTCCCAATTGCACTTTTCACGCTTAGTTTCATAATAATACCCAGATATCTGTGAGGAATGAGGTCCCACTCTTGTAAGGCTTTATCCAGCTATGCATGAGAGTGTCTCCACTAAAGTGATTACAATATAACAGCTAAAATAGACACAGAATGGGGAAAAAAAATTAAAAAGGAAGCAGGAGCTCTTTCTGGAGCTCAGCAAAGTTGGGAAGACCTGGCAAAGGGGGTAACAGAAAGCTGTCACATCCTCAGGTAACTGCCTAGCCATGAGGTGGGCCAAGTAGTCTCCTTGTTTAAACTGCTGGTGCCTCTAATTTCCAAACATACAGAAAAATATTTTAAAAGACTTAGATGCTCTCAAAGCTTCAACTCCTCAGTATGGAAGCAACAGGTTTCTTAACCTAGAGAAAACAAGGGCTGATTTTCATCCAGGTTACTTCAGGTCAGGGAAGTGCACAGAGTAGCACTACATGTAAGATGGCTGTGATAAGTTCTTTTTTTAGATAAGGATCATTATTTACTATTTAAGGGATCCAATGCAGGCTTTGTGCAGCTACTGTGCTTGGAAGAAAGGGAACCAGTGAGGCCTTACTGTGCTAAAGGTGACTAATTTCTTTACTAGACGTAGAGTGCCACCTGCAGCACCAACTTTGAAGATGAAAATGAGATAAACAAAGCTATAGCCATAACTGAAGTGAATGTAACATTGTTATGGAAAATCCACAGGACTGAAACTGGAGAGTATTTAAAGAAAAATCAAAACAAAACAAGGTGCCTCTTATTTGTCTTTGAAATGAAATAGAGAAATTAATGAATAATCCAAATGAGCAAATGAATTGAGAAAGCCAGTACATCAATTAGTAAGAAAATATATTGTGAATTTTTAGGTGGGATATATCCAAAAGTATATGTGAAAACACATCATGAATACCAAATATATATTGCAATTAAATTTGTTTTAAGGATCCTTAATAATCATTTAAGATTCCTTAACACTGGGAAACTTATACTTTCATTAATACTAATTTAAAAAGTGTATTTGAAAACATTTGGTGAGTACTCATCACTGAAATGGATGGAAACTCCTTGATTCCCAAGTAGTTAGACAGGATCCAAGCTTTTAAACAGATTTCATAGTTGTTTATCTCTTCATGTGGGCAAACTACCATCCCATATTTCCATACATTTGAAATCTGAGCAAATTGCAGCTATTAAAAACCTTGCTTTAAAAATATTTATAAATTAATTGGGAAACATCTCAAACATATTTTACACTTCAGCAGAGTAGTGCATGCAGTCATTAAAGTAATCTGCAGATGGAAGGTGATCTTTCAAGAACTCAGAAGTACAAGAAATCTGCAAAGGGAAAGAAAAAGGCAGATGGTGGTGGCAGCTCTGGCATCTTTACACTGATGCCTTGTAACCATCGTATCTCTGGCTTTGGATGCAAAGCTGGAATGTGCCTTAGAAAAGCAAGAAAAGGCACTGAAATGGTATATGCACAATGGGCTGCAGCCATGGCTCCCAGATACTGGCAGCACATTGCTAAGGATTCACACAGAACATGACAAGGAAACTACCATGCTAACCCTGAAAAACCCTGGTGGCCTTGGGAATTGCTCTAAAAATTTCCTTCAGTTACTAGCAACCTGAGTTTATAATAATGTTGTTTAAGGGCCAGTGGAAATTTTACTGTCAAGGTACAAGGGCAAAGGAATTAGCCTGTAATTTTAGGACTGAATGGAATCAGAATTTTTAGGCAAAACAACTTATTTGCTGCTGTACTGAAAGGGAAAAAAATGTAAACTAGGAAACAATATAAAAGCACTCAAAAGTTCTCAATTTCAGAGACAAATAGCAGCTTTGATGTCAAATGATATTTGTAAGAATGTTTGTTGTAATCCACTAGCCTGAGTGACACTTTGTGCAAGGTTTTTTTGGTGTTTGTTTTTTTTTTTTCTGAATTATCCCTTGCAGGATTTTAGAAGAAGATAACACTGACTCCCCCTCTCAATATTCCTCCTGGCTGCTGGGCTAAACAAAAAAATCCCCAAACCTAAGCTGAGAAAAACACAATAATTAAGATCATCTTGGGAGGTAAGTGTTGTGAATAAGTCAAGAGGACACTGGAAACATCAATATTCTTTTGATTAGAAATTTTTCAAATTGAGCAAAAAAAGTTGAAAACTTTTATTGAAAATTAAAATGAAAGTATAACTAACTTCTGACATATGGATTGTTTCTAAAATATTTCTTAACTTTATTAGGCACAGAGAATTTAATCAAAATAGGACAGTCATGGTTAACATGGTTATCAAGAGTAGAAACACATTTTACAAGTTCAGTTACTTAAAGGACAGAATGAAGACTCCTAGGTTCTTAATGAAGGATCTGGAGAACCGATGGCATATTTTTCAAAGAAAACAGTAGGCAAATAATTTTCTGTCACTCATTCTGAAAAAAAGCTTTGAAATTATAGGAATTGATTTTCAGCAAATACAAAGTATTCAGTGCAGCTTACATTTCTGTCCCCTTATTAGTGGTTTTAAAATGTGAAAATTCCTACAATGCAGTAAAGGTAGATTTGAAGTGAAAGATTGAAACATTTATTGTTTTTCCCTTCCTGTATTTTCAATTTTAGAATAATTCTGATTTCTTGTATATATACATTCTTGCATTATGTTGTGTAATATTCAAGAAACCTGAAACTGCAAAGTTTGAAAGTCTAAGATAAAATATTAAAATCTAAATAGCTCATATTAGTGTTAGAGCTCCATCTCTTATACTACAGGGGGAAAAGTTGGGGGAACTCTTTTACCCTGTAGGACCTTACAGAGGAAAACCCTAAATTCTGGACAAGGACATTTTGGTCATGTCTGACTGTGGCATTATTTGTACACTTGTCTTGAATTTGAGTTTACTTAGTGGAAAGGAGATGAGTCTGAGGTAGCCTAGAATCCTAGCAGACTTTTCTGTTTCTTTTTCAGAAGATGCACAGTTTAAGGACTGGCAAGGCAGGCTTGGGGAGCTTAAGCCACTTAACCATAGATGGGGAATAATTTGCCTTTATGCCACTTGGCCTTCCCAAACCCAGACTCATCAGCAGTGGTGTCCCCATCTCTTCTCTTTCACATTACCTGAGGTACAAGGTGTTCCCAAGTGTGTGTGAGAGGAACCAGGCATTGCTGCTGCCAGGAAGCTTGACTGGGTCTCTAGGGAAAAAAAGGATCCCTCTGAGAACAACTGATTTTTGGCTAAGTCTTAAAATAAGAAAATCTAGTGTTAGAATCTCCACAAGAGGGCACTATTAAATATAAAAATACCATTAGTTTCCAAAGACTGTGTATGGAAGTTCTGGTAGCAATAAGATTCACCAGATGCAATTTATTTTCACTCAGTTCTTCATAGCGCTACTCAAGTTCTGAGATTAAAAACTCCTAGAACCAAGAGAAAGGTGAGAGGCAGCAAATATCAGTCCTCCATGTTATCTATAGCACAGATTATGCACATGCCAGCTCCTCATCATCTTGGTGGAATGGAAAGAAGATTAGGAAATGAGATCCTGGAGGTCAATGCTTCACAAAAAAATGGAAGGAATAATTAGGAAAAATAGGTTGTGATACGTGGGAGGGAATTGTAGCAAATACTGAACAGACAGTATAAAAAGGGACAATTAACCATTGAAGAGAAATTAAGAGAAAAATACAATGAAAATGGTGCCTTTGGTATTTTAGTTACTGCCAGCTACAGAGGAGCAACAGTAGTGTTCAGTGATGGGCATAGGCCCTGGCATGGATGACAAAGTCATCCTAGATCTGCTCAAGAACCTGATGTCTTCACAGCCCTGTGTCCTTCCATCCCTCAGGTTCTGTTTATCTGCCAGGGCTGTGCATTTTATTGCTACTCTGGTAGCTCAGCCATGTCGAAGGGCATGAATTCAGGATTATAAGGAGAAGAAATAAACAGAAGTGATTATAATAAAGAAAAAGGGGCCCAAGGGGCTTGTCTTTATAGAGACTTTACAATGCAACCATATGGTGCACTCTGCTTGTAGCAACTGCTTTATTCCATGCGGTAAAAGTTGCTTGTAACACCCAAGATTCAGCCTGAGATCTGCCACTAGAGTTTTCTAAATGGCAATACCTTTTTCTCTTGAAAGAAGTCATCCAGAAAAAGCAAAGACATGAAGCTAGATTATTTTCCCCTGCCAGTGAATATGTGTACACAGAGAAGCACTGTGCTGTATATCTTGTTGATCTGGTGATTTCTTCTTTAGAGTACAGTTAAAGCCACTAACAGACTCACAAAACCTGAGGAAAATGTTCCCCAGATCCCACACCACAATATCATTATATTCAATTGTGCAGAAACGGCTCCCTACTTTACTTTGCTATTGGATCTTTGTTAAAATACTCTATTTTTATTGCTCCCTCTCCCACCTGATTTATTTGTTTATATATTATTTTGTTAAGTTGGAGGGTTTAACAGCTTCTAGTGAATATATAGGACTGACTGGACTTGAAGTAATTATTTTCCAAATGAGTTTTCATGCTTGAATGATCCCCTCTTGTCAAGAACTTCCTATGGCTCTGAAATTTTTTTACTTAAAACGCATCAGAAAAACAACTTGAGAGAAATGATTGCACCCTTCAAAACTGATGCTGTTAAAATGCTTCTAGCAAATTTGCTGTGGAGGAAAATTGTTAGTATTCTTCTGAGAGAATTAAAGTGTATAAACCAAACAGGGTCTTTTTTAATGGGAGAGGAAGGAGAACACTTGTGTTCTGCTAAGGGACTGAAGACAGGGAATGGATACTTTCAGCAGCTTCAAGGAAAAGATGGGGCTGGATGCAGCCAGAAAAGTAATCATCACAGTGGTTGTAAGAAACCAAGAATGGGTCAGGCAAAAAAAAACACAAAACAAAACAACACCTTAATCATCATCTTAATTCTAGAAGAATAATAGAAGGTAGAAAGACCTGTGTCTTCCACCTCCAGATAAACCTCAAACATCTAGTGAGCTCTGACCGCAGCATGTGGTACCTGAAGAAGGTCACCAAGGACCCGCTCACTGGACTGCCCTGAGGGAGGGATTACAGCCCTGCTAATCACTGCTGTCCTCCCCAAGGGCTACTGGGAAGTTGTGATGAACCATCAAAGAACCTTAAAAGACAAATGTGTTCTGCCTGCTTTTGCTGTTCTTGCATGATTTCTGGTGCCAAACCTAAAACTTCAATTTCCACAATTCCTGGGATTTGCTACTCATTTCTCTAGTTGTGGCAGTCAGTCACTCTAAACACCATTCCATGTACTATTACCCAGGCACAAAAAAAGAAGAAAGCAAGATACAGTTCCAGAAATTACATTAATTATCTCATCCTTCACTGTGTTTTTTCCTATTCATTGCATAAACATAGCAATGTTAATATTTTCACTTTAACTTGGAATTACCCATGTATAAATTTAAGTCAAGCACAAATGTTTTTAGTTGTGGCCATACTGGTAGCCTTTATCTGTCAGGTGACTTAAGTAGTTTCTCACTTCGGGCTTTTTCAGGAGGAGGCTTCAGTAGGACAGACCTAAAAGTGTGTCATGGGCACCGAGTGTTGGCTGCATGAGCCTTCTTGTCAACCTTGCTCATGAAGTCAGCCTATGGGACTGCAACAATGTACAGTTTTACTGAGATGTAATGGCCGTAAATGGGGCCATTTGGTGCCCCTGAGTACTTTTTGGCTTATCCTAATCCTTGTGATCTGAACATAAAATGTGTGTGAATATGTGCAAGAAAATTAGCAAAAACATGGGAGCCACATTGTGGGAGGAAACTTTTATTTGTTCAATGTACAAGCTAAAAATTAGAAAGGACAAGAGTTACTAAATGAAAAGAAGAATAGTCTAAGTTGCAGAACATGGACTGGGAACTGAGCTCGTGCTCAGTTAAATCTGTTTGGTTTTTTCTAGCCGTGAAGGCCAGTAACAAAATTCTGAATTGTTTCTGAGGACGTACCTTCAGCAGAAGATGAAAGCTGGGGTTAGCTAAGACAGTTTCTGATTGAGGGAGAAATGGGAAGGTTTGGTTTTGACCAGAAATTTGACGAACTACAAAACAAGGCTTAATTAAAAAGTGAGAAACCATAGCAGTGACAATAGGTGGCAGTGTCGTCTCAGAAAAATCCATTTCTTATATTTTTGCTCTTGCCTGGATTTCCTCTTTTAAGAGGTTGGGAGGGAATAATAACTGTGGAGAGCATCAGGAGTCAGGAGTCAAGATTATTACTAGCTTTCATCTAAAGTTATTTTTCTTCCCAGCTTTTTTTTTATTTTTTGTCATCATCTTAAAGATTTGTGTGAAGATTTCCTATTTGGAATTGACCTTGAATGCTACAGTTACAAATGCAGACCAAAAGGGTTTTTTTAATACTTGGTCTGTACTCCAGGATTTGAAAGCCTAAGGGACTCAATCAGCTGGAAAGCAATACAATTGATTAAGGGATGAGTTAAAGTTGTTTAAGATGCTCTGCCTGCCTGCCAGCTCTTATGGTGATTCCTTCGGTTTTCATATTTCCTGGCTTTGCAAGCAGCAATCTCTTCTCCCCTGCTGCAGTGTGAGACCCTGCAAGCAGCAGCAATGGGAAATGTCACCAGGAGATGAACAAAACTATTCACAAAGTTGATAATACTGAGGAAGCAACCTGCCTTCCAGACTCACAGGGGTAAAGATTTCCCTGTCCTTTTAGTTAACAGGCTAAAGAAAAACAATGGTCTGCAGCTTTGAATAGGGTTCAAGGCCCCTCTGCTCCTTACACTATCAAAGATGTTTTCCCGTGTGACCTCTGGCAACTTGCCTAATCTCCACCTCTGCTGCTTAGTCTGTACAATGGAGATAGCAGTTTAATTTTCCTGTCTTCAGGGTAAAGCTTGTCTCTCACTCTGCTGCCCTCTGCTAGAGGAGTTCTGATATTGAGTCAGACTTGTGAGCTGTGTAATACAAATAAAATTACTTAATTGCTTAAGAGTTTCCAGGTTTGAGAAGAGCAACAGAAGGAGAATAGAGGTAGCACATGGGTAAAATTATTTAATACGAAGTGCTTCAGTGGTCCAGGACCAGAGGTGGTCTGATCCTAAACTGGAAAACCAGCTGTTAGATCACTGGTCTATAATATGGAAAGATCTAGATTAAATTTTCTCCTCTGCCAGAAAGCATTTAAAGTTTCCAAATAACATGAAAGAACATTGATTTGTAGGAAATAGGATATTTGTGGGGGGAAAAAAAGGCTTGGAATCTACTAATATTAATTTTGTGCACAAAAGAGTGAAAACCATAATTTACTTACATAGAGCACTCAGATGAGTAACAAGAAGTGCAGCACAGATCTTACTTGCTTAGGCAGATATAAGGAGTGCTGCTTGTGGCTGGGTAGCAAAACCACTAGACAGGGTTGAAACTCCCCCTTGCTATCTCTTCTGAGGCAAAGAACTTGGCCTTGGTTGCCTTCCCCTACGAGTTCACTGCACAATGCTGTACTGGGTAAGACCACCTTTTTTTGCTCCCCAGAGAATTAGGGCATTCAAACTCTGCATAGGTTTTTTTCCTCTATATTACCACTGGAACCATTTTTCTAAATGCTTCCTAGGTTGGATTTGGAGTCAAGGCACAGTCTCCAACATTGCCTTTCATGTGTATGAGAACCTGTGCTTTCAGCGTGCTGTGCCTGTTCTGTATTGTGTTCTTGGTACTGGTTCCACAGAGGGTACAGAAAGCCCAGGTATCATTGCTGCTCTGATGGCTGATGCTCAGCCACCAGCAAACACTGAAAGTCTATGAATCCTGCATCCTATGGTGAATTTTAGGTGAAAGAGGTCTTGCTTCACTGACCGCCCTGAAAGCTGTAAAATGCCACTCTCCTCCTGATGTGAAGAACTGCTGATGTGCACGGCTGAAAAATCAGGCTTCTCATATGTTTCCCTCCCTGGATCTTGATGCTGCTTGGTGTGCAATGGGAATTAAGTCCCACTGTTGACATGATTGTTTTGAGATATCAACCTGTGAAATTTATTTGCTATGCAGTTATATGAAGTCTGGACAAAAATGAGCTTTTCTCTGGCTCTAAGTGTGTGCATTTGTTACTTTTGTGGTTAAAACTGATCTTGGAAATGCTTGGCTTGGGGAATTGGCACACCTTGGTGGAGAGAGCCAACATTCATATCACCCACAGGTTCCATCCTCTGGATCCTTCGTCATCAGTTGTGATTTGCTCTGTAGGAAAAGAAGTGTGTATGAATGTAAATGCCTTTATGATTCTATGAAAAGTAGCTCATCAGGAGGTCCCTGAGGCATGCAAAGGAGGGAATTCCTGTGTGCCAGGTCCCTGGCAGATAACATAGGACAAGAAACCCATAATAAATATAGAATCATAGAATCATAGAATCATAGAATCGATTGGGTTGGAAAAGACCTTCGAGATCATCAAGTCCAACCCTTGGGCCAACTCCAGTCCATTTACTAGATCATGGCACTCAGTGCCACATCCAATCTACGTTTAAAAATATGGAGTACAGAGTTATCTAGCAACTTGGAACAGCAAGGAAATATGGGATGCTGTTAGAAGAAAAGAATCACTTCTTAGCTTTTAAATTTTGTGCAGCTAATTGTGTGGTATTTTAGATATAGTATGTTTATTATCCAGACTAACAATCTTTCTCTGTGCCTGATGCTTATGGATACTGTATCTCCTACTGACAGGACTCCTGAATTTTTTCTTCCTTTATATCTGCCCTCTCTGATGTCTGTAGGGATCCATTGGATAATAACTATTTTCAAGAGCCCTGAAATATGAAAATACTTAAATCCCACACCACTGAATTCAAGAGGAATTAAGTACCTGAATATATGCTGTGGGTCTGGGTTCTCATGATAGTTTTTTAAATTAAAAATCTCAGATATATGTATTCAGTTTTGAATTAATACAAAATAATAGGAAATATGTGGTATTATATGAATTATCATAATATATAACATAATATATTAATTTCTATGCTATAATTCATATCTTTCTTACAATTACATATGAATTATTAATATATTGTGGTATGAATGAATATAAAATCTCTGGTTAAATTTGCACCAAGCTCCACTAATTTAGATAGCTGTAAGGGATATTTTTGCCCTATTCCAAGCAGGACTTAAGTAGCAGAAGATAAAACATGAAAATGTGTATTCTCCGCTTCCCATTTCCTCATCTGCTGCTGTTCAGTTTGTGTTGCTGCATTTTTCACTCTGAAGTGGCTATTTGAAGAGGATGAGCTATTTTCCTGAACTGTGTTCTTGTAAAACACTGCCCAAAGTAAATGGAGACAGGGAAGGCTCTCCCACATGGCTCCTTCTACATAAATGCTGTCAGCTATTGAGATGAGTTAGATACTTGAGCCAGCTGTGGGAACTTGGATGCCTACTACATATTCCTGCTGGGTAGCACTTATGAACAATTTTGTAGTTTTTTATTGCACTAGAAAAACAGGAGCAAGACAGCAAAAAGATGAAATTGCTAAAAAATCTCACCTCATAGCCTTTAAAAATATGACTCCAAATAATAAAAGTTATCTGATGGTCTTGCCCTAAACAAATTAATTATTCCTTCAATGTTCATGTCAGTCTTTTATGTCTCCATTCTTTTGCATTATTTCTTTCAGAACATATTCTGCTTTCTGTCTTCATACAAAGTCTGAAATTGTGTTTACCATATCTGTCAAGAGCTGGCCTGGAGCAGTTATAGCTGTATCTAAAATCCTGATATATAAAGGAGAAGGTAACTTCATTATACTTTCCTTGGTAGAGACTAATGCCATTATTGCTTGGTTTGGGGTTTTTTTGTGTTGTTTTTGTTTGTTTGTTTGTTTTGTTGTTTGTTTTTTTTTTGTTGTTGTTGTTTTTAAATTTTCCTTTTTTTTTTTAAGAACTAAACTTTTAGTAGCAGGTTACATTATGATGTGTATTGAAGTAATATCATTCATGTGTTAATATCTGTCCTATTACTAAAATTGTGCCTTTCAATAGCTAAATAAAAGTACTCATAACACCTTCTTGACCTAATACTTAAAAATTCTGGTAAATGATAGAAATATTGCCTTGTGTAGATCACATTGGTAGCTAACAAAGCTTGGAAATCTCCTAAATCTTTACTCTTAAGAGAAGTAGTATTGCAATTAAAGCAGCAAATCTTTAACTGTAATCTTCCCTCACTTATCCCTCACATGGCCTCACACCCCTGTTGGCCCCAAGTTATACATGGTAACTTAAGGTATTTGGAAAATTGGAATAAATAAGGTCAGTATACTCCTGACTATGTGCAATTACTCCATTGAAGCAATTGTCAGCAAAGAATACCAACAGATGGTAAAACTTTAACTGATCTATCTGTGAGTAAAACTTGTGACAGGTTTGGTAAAATACCTTTATAGGGGCCTATATTTCAAGAAGATAATGAGGAAAAAGAGAGACATTAGTGAAAGCTAAGTGAACTTTTCCAAACTTTACATTTAATGTTTTATCTTAGGTCCAAGCAAAAGCACAAGTAAGTAGTTGGTTTGAATTAGCCTGTCTCAAGCACAAATACTGGGGTTTTTTTTTCAGATCTCTACATGCCCCCTTGCTCCTGATCTAATGCACAAACACATTTTCTCTCAAACTACTTTCTGCCTAGCTTTTGATTACCAGTGATTCTTCCTGCATCAAATTGATTTGCTGATCAGAGGTATAAGTTGGATAAATTCTATAGAAATCTGCTCAAGAGACCTTGATGTGAGAATTAAGAGGGGGAGCCTGAGTGCTGGAATAGCTATTTCTTTTCATTAATATTTAAGTACTGTCTTAAAGGCTGTTGTAGCTCTAAAAAGTATGTAGCTAAAGCTGTTATTTCAAGCCTAAAATACATCCTATTACAGTTCCAGGAGCAACTGGTATCAAACCTGAAGCATCTGTACAAGCCAGGTTATGTTGCCTGTCTTCTGCAAATACAACCTTTTCCCTTTCCATGAGGCTTACAGTCCCTGTTTCTCTTGTTTGTTTATGAAATGACTTGCGGGTGTAATTTCAATACAGTAAATATTTCATTAAAATAAGCTTCAGCGTTTTGTAGAAGTAGAGGTGGTGGCACTGGAACTGAACTAGCCTGCCTCTAAAAGATAAAGTTTAAATAAAAGAAATACCCATGTCTAGTAATTGCCATGTCTGGTCAAAACTACCAGGAAGTTGTTTCAAATGTTAAATGTAGTTTTTATATGTACAACTGAGGAAGATTAGGGGTTTGTTGCTTTGGACAGCCTTAACAGGCCAACTATTTTCCTGCATCCCAGTCCCCATTCTTCCAAATGCCTTTGAAGAAGTATGAGACTGTTGCTTTTATGTTTCTTTTCCCCCTCCTGCTATGCATCGGCTGAGAAGAAAAATAGATTTCCTGATGGGCTAAAGTGAGATGAAAAGGGAAAAATATGATTCAGCTGTCTGTCAAACTTAGCAAATTTATTTAAAGTGGCCTCATGTATGGATGCATGCAGATACCAAATTACTGTTTAGCTCAAAGCTTGCTTTTCAGGTCACCAGGTTTTTAGCACTGTAGACTTTATCCTTGAAATGAGTGTTGAAGCTACATGCAGGAGTTGTGTAATATGTGCAATGGAGTTGTTAATTATACTGTCGTGCACATACAGTTATTGAAGTTCCACATGTGACCAAGAGGTGAGGTACTGAAAATGAGCATTTTATTTTGCAGGATTATATTAATTTCCTTGTTGTAAATACAGCCCTGGGTCCATCAAGAAAGAAGTTCACAGTAGGGTTCTTCCATGCTTTCAGAGTCTGCTCTCTCCCGCTGTTTCCTAAACAGCTATTCTTTGAGGCCTTTCTTGAGCACCTGTGCAAGAAAAAGGAAAATCTGATTTCAGATTTAGTTTTCTGTTCAGTGGGGAATGGGAATGGCAGGATGGGAGGGGGAAGGAGGGATTAGTCCTTCTCACTATGGCACTAATGAAAAGTCTGCTTCTCCATGAAAGAAATTTGTTCTGCTTTGAAGTCAGTGGAAGGACTAATGACATGGAGGACTGGACTGGTGATGTGTAACACCATGCAAATGCCTGTATTTTAATCTTTAAACTGAAAGTAATTAGTGTCTTCTGTCATTTCCAAGGAGGTATTTTTGTTCCACCTATTGTGGATATTTTTCCCAATACATCCCAACTGCACATACTACTTCATGCAAACATAAAGCCCTTTGGTCTGAGCATGGTCCCTGCAGGCCTAAATTCCACTATGTGCAACTTTTCCTTACAGAACACAGTGTGGACAAGTTTAACAAGGAGGCATGTTTCCAAAGGAGTGCATTTTTGGAGTCTTTGGTGTTTATCTTCTCTTTTGTGGAGGTGGCTTATGCCAGTCAAATGGTTTAAAGTCTGCTGGGACCACTAGAAAAGGAAAGAAACACTTTCATATCAGTTTTGAGGAAAATAATCTAAAGTAAAAGGCAAAAAGAGGCACTACAATGCAAAGGGTACTACCAGTGCTTCTGGAACACTGTGGCCAAATAGATGGATACCTGCTGATTTTGGAATTACGTCTTCATTTTTATTTTGCTTTTTGGTAGACGTATCAGGAATAGGTCACTCAGAACATTTTTTAAACAATTATCCTACATATCTGTATCTCTCCTTTGTTGGGGGGATGATATTTTTTTAAGATTGGTCTCCTAGAGTGTGATTTTACCCATGTATAGATATGTATGGTTTTCTTAAAATGTGAACTTCTGAACTGGCTTTCTCTGAAAGCCTTACTTCCTTTTTCCTTTAGTACAAATTCCAAATAATTCTGTATTGAATTTAAACCCTCTGCTGGGCCTAAGTTCAAGCAGGCTTATGAGACTGTCTTTGTCATATAAAAGGCTTTAGGTAAGACTTTAAGGGGTTTAAACTTCCCCCACAATGGGGAAAGAAGAATGAATTCAGAAAGTCTAATTGCCTTAGGAAAAACTGAGCAGCCAAGAAGTATTTTGGGGGTAAGGCAATCAAAGAAAGATGACCTTTTTTTTTTTTTATAAAGAACCATACACCCTATGCTGATGGAAACTACAGAAAGGTTTCATATAATTTTTGCTGGTTTTTTTTGCTTAAAATTGACTTCAGACATCTTTTTTCTTTGCCTGCCCTTTCTGTAGTGGGCAAATATTTCAACTGTTCTTGATGTCTATTTTTTAAAATGCTACTCTCTCATGCATTTTAATATGTTTTAAATAAGCACATTTGTAGTATTTCAACTGAGAGTTGTTGAATGCCAGTTTTTTCATGGAAAAAAACCTTGTCCCAGCCTCTGAAACATTCCTTCTTCTTATAACATAAAAACCTTTCCACTTGGTATTTTACTGGAAGTAGTTTACCAGTCTTCAGATACTATTGTTTGTTTGTTTAGAACTCCTTCTAGCAAGATATGTGTCAGAGAAATCACTGATTCCTGGAAGCTTCCAGCAGCCTCAAAAGAAAAGGAAGCAGATTTTGCGTGTTTAAGGCCAGAAAAGCAAGGTCAAGAAAGAAAGAAACTTGATTTTAGTTTAGTCTCCATTTGCTACTGATTTGAACAGTGTGGTGCTGGAGAAAGGCAGGATACTTACAGAAGAGGCATCTTGCAGGCATTTGTCAGCTCATTGTTCCTGCCTGCGATGCCCAGCCCAGTGGAATACAAAAACCGAGCTGTGCTTCCCGGCCCAGCAGAGAAACATGAATTGCTCTTGCAAATGGCAAAGCCGGTATTGCACTTGAGGATGATGGTCAAGTTTGAGCCCAGAAGTGTCCATGTTTGGATGGTGGCATGTTGCTGGCATTTAGTCTCCACCTGGCAAGGAAAACAAGGAGCTGCCTAAAGCCCGTCCTACAACCCATACACTGCATGGGCTGGCTGGGCAGCAGGTGGGAGTCAGATGTCTGCAGCCATGATGCACCATATGCTGTTATGGGGGTCTTCAGCTCCTGTGAAAATTATTACTTCAGCTTCTCACTGCCACCTGTCAGATCATTGCTGTAGGTTCTTCTCACTGAATTTGGCTGGCTGGCTGCAATGGAAGCTCCTTTCCTCCTGCAGAGAGGGCAGGGGGCACTGACACAGCATGCATTCTTTATTATGCCATGTTTCCCTGAAGGTTCTGTACCACTTTTCAACTAAAATTTTACTCCAGGCTCTTGATCATGGCTGGGAGAGTTACCAACCATACCAGCACTCTGGTATTCCATGCTTTTTAGATCTCTCTCTGGGCATCTTGTGGGAGCTCCTCAAGGCCTGGAGCCAGGAATGTGCACTCTGCAGTGAGAGTATACCCATCCCACTGTGCTCCAGGAGCCTGCACTAGCCAGGGGCAGTACTGTGCTGTGGCTGGCATGCACACAGTCCAGAGAGGGAGACTGTAGCATTTCTGCCTCTGGGGCTCTTTGATTAGTGGAAGTGATGCAGAGATGATGCTATCCATTCTCCCAATTAAAACTATTTTGAATCTATTATAAGAACTTCTGCAGAAAATCCTTAATTGCTCTTCAGGTTGTAACTGAGTGTTTCCAAGAAAGGCCTCTAAACTAAGACTGTTAATTTAAGTTCTCCTTGTCTCTCTAACCATTGATTTAATAACTTCTTTTCCCTCAGAGTAGCATATATGGATACAAGTTTCATACTGCTCCTTTGGAGATGACTGTTAGACACCTATTCTTCAAATCAAACAGCAGAAAGATTGTCTTTTTGTCTTGTAGAACTAGAGCCAAAAATCCAAGCTGCTGCCAGAGGTGTAGCAAAACATCTTGTCAAGTGTGAGTAATCTCCTTCTGTCACACAGCCTATTTTCCCACAACTCCACTGCTACTTGAACTGACAAGACTTAAGTATATTTCCGACTTGTTGGCACCCCTGCAGTAACAACGGCTTTCGAGGAGAGGTGTCATGTATGTGTCCCCTGTGTGTCCTGTCCATCCTCAGATCACCTCAGTTCTTTGTCTATTTCCAAATATATGAGACTGAACTCATTTTCTTCGCCATGAAACCTTAGCACGGGGGACAGACTCATGTGATGATGCATATGGGGTACCATAACGGGTTAGATGCAGAAATGTTAACTCCTGCTGCTCTCATGATTCTTCAGATTTAACGTTCATCAATCCAATTAAAACATATACCTACACAGCTTGCAATTTCAAGATTACAAACCATGTTCACATGTAGAGAGAGAAACTTAATGCACAATCCCACCCACTCTTGTAAAAGTTAAACATCTGAAAATATTTATGTAGCCATCTAACAAAATTGTAACTCTGCAGAACTTTCCATTTTTCACTCTAGCTGCCAGTAAGTAATTTGTTGCAAATGTGAAATTGAATTCAGATCCTGCTTATGACTGGCGTGAAGACAGGGATGATAAAAGAGGAGATTCCACAGTCGTCTTGAGAAGAGTGGATGCTGCTAGGAGCAGTGACAAATGGGAACATTTCAAAAAGCTCACCTTGTTATACAGTGCATACCTGCCTAGTGTCACTAAAATAACAGAGCTGTCCATCCAAAGGCTGATTCTTTTGCATCCTCCTGGTTGCTGGGTGTGACAGTAGTCTTGTCTGTCTTACAGTCCTGAAGTTTGTGATAAAGGCACTGCTGTAGCTTGTGTATGTTGTAAGGCACCAAATGGGAGCAAGAATGCAAATTTTATCGACTCTACTCTCTAAGTCATCACTATCAGATGCTGAAAAGTTTGAATATGTAATTTCCTGCTCTTATTAGAAACAATATGGCAAAACCCATGTGAATAAACTTTTTCATTTGAGCTTGATGAGAATCCCAATTTAGCAAATCCATGACATATTTTTTGCTTCAAAAGCATTTTAGACATGAAATTTATATTATTTGCTCAATAAATTTAAATTGTTCCCTCAACTAGGTCTAGTACATAGAAACCAGTAAAGCTAAGACTATGCAAACAAAGCAAGCAGTGTATTTGAGTTGAAAATTATTGAAAAATATATAAAAAACTGAAGGAACTGTAGAGCACCTATATGACATACGACGTCTTTGTTTTGTAATGTTGTTCAAGCTTGTCCTTTCCTTTTTAACCTTTTGTGTTGTAACAACAGTTGACATTCTCCTGGGTTTAGGAGAAGAAATAAGGCCCCAGATTAGTTTCTCCTCCTTCCACCCTGCAACACCAAAATCTACTTTTTGTGAATCCATTTGCTGGTCAATTTTCAAAACTTCCTGGATCATGGAGAAGCTATGGGTGGAACAGGAGTAAATTTAAATCTGTGGCAACCCATCACATCTGATTCCTGAACATTAACTAAAAAATGCCCCACTTGAGATAGTTATTTGCATTGTAATTTGCTGGCTATTACTGATGACTACTCCTTACATTCAGCATATGAACAACAACATCTCCTAGTGATACTGGTGAAAAGCAAGATTTGTGGAGTAACAAACTCTGACTTTCAGTCAAAGCCTCCATTTTTTTTCTGCACTGATTCTTTTATTTCTTTTTTTTTCCTCTATTTTTTTTCTTTTGCCGGACACTTTTATTGCATTTGAGAATGAGGAGGAAATACTAGTCTTGGAACCACCTTCTTCAGTGTCTCTGTGAATTAAGAGCAATGCAGAGTAGGTAAAATGAACTGAGTCCCAATTCTCCATCACCTTTATACCTTCTCTAGAATGACTTTGCAGAAGTACCATCAATCTAGATACATTACTAGTTCCTTGTTGCCATATTCAAAGTGCTGCCAATGGCCCTGTGCTGTAACCCCATGGAACTGCCACTGTATCATCTGTAGGTGCAGGATTTCTGACACAGCAGCATCACAGACTTGCTGGCTGGAGCACTGACTTGATTGCTTTCCTTCTCTCTAGGGAGAAAGTTTATAGTCTGCTATCCATTTGTAACATGGCAGTTTAGAAATGCCAGAGACTGGAAATTGGACGAAATGTGCCATTCATAGAGTTACAAATGGGAATCATTTAACGCTAGAAACATCTCCTGCTTTTCCTCTGCTCTCCCTTTTCCAAAGGTCAAGCTATTTGTATAGAAACATTAAGCCAGCTGCAGAGAGGTTGCAGGACCATTCCGGCTACACTGTGGTGTGATTTTTATCTCCCATCCTAACAGGCAATGTCAGTCATAATTAGTGTTATACATAAATTCCTCACTGGGTTTCAGGTTTCACATGATTAGGAACTAAACTATGTAGAGTGCTGCTCTTCTGACTCTGTAGTTTCAATTAACAGATTCAGTGATGAAAAACCACAGTGAGAGATGATGGCTGAGGTCAGAAAGGTTATCTTTTTTTATACCAGTTGTCATCTTAAATGAGAAAACACAAATGAAACAGGATTTCATTAACTTGACTAAGGAAATGGCTGCCACAGATAGTGTGTCAGCAGGAAAAGCACGATCGGGACAAAATCCTTTCCATGTCCTTGATCACTGCTATAATCATCCTAATCCCCAATGGGTATGGTGACGAAGCACAGTACAAGCCTGCACTAGCCGAGCTCTGTTTCATTGGTGAAGCATGTAAGCAGATTATTGCTGGTCTGATCAGTGCTCTTGCCAATCAAGAAACTTCCATTACTTTAGAGCAAAGCATAAGAAAGCCAGAAGGTGAAATAAATACTGCACAGTGCTGGGCAGAGACAGATATCCACCATTGTAGTCCAGGAAAGTGACCCTGGATTTCTTCTTTTTCTTTCAAGGAGCCTTTGAGCTCTGGAATCCCATTCTAAGAAGCATTCAAGGGATACAGTGTTCAAAGGAGTGGGAAAAAAAAAGTAAAATACAATTATAGGGCTGGCATTAGCATTGGAACAGTAGGCCTGCCTGGAATAGGAGACTATCAGCAGTGGCAAGGCACACATGCTCCCTGCTTGGTCTGTGTCTGAGTTCTTGGGAGCTGTGTGAGGGGACTGCCACAAAGCAATATTGTGGAACTGATTCAGTTTTGGAAACAGTGGTTGCCATCTTGATCCTCAAGCCATCAGTAGCATTGAAGTGCTTCTGTTTTCTTCTGGCCTGTTGTGCCCATTTAGTGCCTGCTCCTGACTGCTTGCCACACTCCAGCCCATTACTCGGAGAGGAAGATGTGGAGCAATAACTAACTTAACTCAATTTTTGAGCAGAGTTGAGCCAGCCCTGGCATCATATAGACCTTTTTCCACAAGTGTGTTTGCCTTTATCCTGAAAAATATTAACCCTATTTCAATTTTTATCAAAAGGAAAATGGAGGACTGACTGTAATTGCCTTCTCTGAAAATGCACAGGATGTTATCCCTCATTGCAAACATAACCTGCTGGCCCAGTGTGTGTTGCCAGCCAGACTCCACTGAGAACACCAGGGCTCATACAGAGTGGAGCATGTTTCAAGAGAACAGCTTGAAAAGTTAAGTTTAATTCCTCTACTTGCACTGAAGGGGAAAATAAAAAAAAAACAACAACTCAAATTGTATATGCTAATTTTACTGTCTTGGTATGCTTATGTGCCCCACAGTAGTATGAATTGTTGCATCAGGTAAAAAGTCCAAGACTTGAAGTATAACTTCAAGCTGAAGCCCAGAATATGTTATGGAAAATGAGACTCATTTGCCCCTGTGCAGCATGTTAAAAAGTGAGGAAGTTTTCTATATGCAGACAGAGTGCTCTTCAGAAACTGGTATTACCTCTTCTGGCCTGTATTTTTTTTTGTCTGTGTCTGTTTGCTGCTTGTGAGAATCATGGACTAAAATGTTAGGAAAAAAATGCAGTTAAGGATTTGAAAATATTTTCTTATTTTAAAAAAACTCTCATTTTCTCTGCTGACTTGGGAGTTAAAATCAGAGAAGACATTCATTACCTACTCTTGCAAATATGAACATAAGGGTAACTTCACTCGGATAAGAAATCCTAGTAGAAGTGAAAAGGGGGTGGACTACTTAGTAGAATTGCTTTTATAAATATTTGCAGATTGGAGATTAAAAGTGCAGATGCTACTGTGACCACAGAGGCAGGCAGATAATTCCCCAAATAATTTAAATTTAGTTACTTTGTGTTTGGGGAATACTTGTAAACTGTTCTAAATTTAGAATTTGTAAAATCATATGCACAGTATCTGCAGGGAAAGCAGAGGGGGGAAGATTTTCAGCCAAGTTTGTGAATAGAGGTCCCAGACAAAATGGAATGGGCATACATGTCCTTTTATGGAAATTCTGTATGTTGGAGACATAGACAATGGCCATGTCTGCATGTCTCTTTTTACAGGATTTCAGGACCTTTTATATTGGAAGGTGCCTCTGGAGGTTTCTAGCTCAACCTCTTGCTCTCCAGCAGCACCAGCTCTAAGATTAGAACAAGCTGATCAGGGCTTTACCAAGTTGGGTCTTAAAAACCTTCAAAGGCAGAGTCTGCAAAACCTCAATGGGCAACTGGCTCTTGTCTGTCCTTGTGGTGAGAAAGTAACTCCTGTCCAGCAGGGCCCTCTCCTGGTACAACTGATTCCTTTTGCCTCTCATTCTTCTGCCTACGCCACTGAAAAGTCTGGCTCCATCTTCCTGATGCCCTCCTTGTAGGTGCTTTGGAATGCTGTGAGGGGCCTCCAAAGCAGTCTCTTCTCCCAGATGAACAAGCCTTTCCTTATTGGACAAGCCCTCACCCTCCAGTCCCCACCAACCTGGTGGCCTCTGCTAAACTTCCTACAGCTTGTCTATACCACTGTGAGGTCTGGATGCAATCTAACAAGTTCTGAGTATAAGGAGATAACCCTTCTCAGTCTAGGGGCTGCACTCCTGTTAAAACACTCCTGGAGACTTTGTTAGAAATCTTTGCTGCCAGGACACACCTGTGCTTCGTGTTGTGCTTGGCACCTACCTACACCTCCAAGGTTCTCCCAGCAGAGCTGCTCCCCAGCCAGTCTATCCCCAGCCCATGGTATGAAAAAGGCAAAGTTCCCATGTTCCCATGGGCAGGGCTATGTCCTTGTTGAATTTTATCAAGTTAGGGTTGGCTTATTCCTCCAGCTGTCCAGGTCCTTTTTAATGGCAGTCTTGCCTTTGAGAATATCAGCACTTTGATGGCAGACAGAATGTAGTGGTGCACAGGACACTATTTATGTTCTTTTTTTTTTCTTATTTATTTGGGTTTATTAAATTTTTGTGCTGCTAGATTTTTCATAGGTTCTTTTCAATGGAATAAATACCAGCAAGTTTCCTTTGTGTTATTCACATTTTGAGGATGGCCCTCTGTTATGGATAAGAAACACAAAGATGCAGTAAGTATTCCTGCTTAGGCTCACTGTTGAACTCCTCAAGCCTACAACCTGGGTTGGGTTTTCTTTCTTCTCTCTGCTAGAGAGAAATCTTCCAGGGAATAGAAAAGTTCCAAGGAAAGATCACTTAACACACAACTTTGGTATAAGGGTGCTTGGATATAAAGAGATTTAACCCTAGCATCAAAATCTGTTGAGAACAGCCTGACCTTATGGAAGAACATTCTACTTATGGCTCTATTCACAACATGGAGCTCGTCTATAGGTCAGGATCTTCTGCCTGCAATTTCTGCTTCCCTCTTTTCCTTCAGTATGGTGGTTGATTTTCTATGAAGCCTCGTTATGCTGAAAGTTTCTGCAACGATATGGTGCTTCTCCTTGTCCTGGATTATTAGTCCATGAACTTAGGAGAAGTGTGTATGCTCAGT
>JAWWLZ010000082.1:83275071-83327771 GCA_035041345.1 Poliocrania exsul | reverse complement strand
TGGCTGGTGTATTTTCTTCATCCATCCATTTCTGGCATGAAGTTCTCCAAGCATCATATTGTGAGTGCATTGCCACACTTCAGCACACCTGGAGTGTGCTGGCTGGAGGGAAGGGATGTTCGTATTGTCCAGGAGTTTCTTGATATAGATACATGAGTTAAAATGCTATGCAAATATATCATGCAGGTATTGTCTGTGTGCTATTTGGAAGTTCTTATATCAGCAGGGAATAGTAGAGAGTATTTTCTTTTTCAATAGACTCCTCACTACACACGCAGTAAGGCTTTGTATCTCTGCCTTCAAAAATCACTGGTAGGTTGAATGTTAAAGTGGAGAGGGAGCAGAGTAAACGATCCCCATCTTCCTATCAACCTTTTAGTCACTGATACACAGTGATCCTTATCAATGTCACCTAGTGCTGGCACAGAGTGTCTTTCACGTATGCAGATAGCTCAGAACTTTGGCTGCTCACATCTTCCAGTATTAGAGCTCATTTGCATCTATAGCTGTTTGCCCTGATGATTGCTCTTTGTCACATGCCTGGAGTGGTCTGCAGTTCCCACTCAGCATTAGCTGCCTCCTCTGGTTGATCTTCAGAGCTATCACCAAGCAGAATGCTATGAAATAAGATATAAAATGACAGGTCCCTCTGCATTCAACATGGATCTGCAACTGTTATGCCCAGAAGACTGATGAGTTTTGATTTCACTTTTGCTTTTTAATGACATTGAATACTTGAAAAAGAAAAATGATTTTAAAAGTTTATAATTGCTTGCAGTTTAAAGAAAGAACTGAACTGTTCTCTTCCAGCTTGTCTCTGAACATCCTTACTCCTCATTTGAATCTGATTAAGAGCTGTTCTTGAGAGCCTCAGTTCTCAAAGCAGACCCCTAGCACTTCTACCCCTTCAGTGGCAATTAACCAGATATCTCTGGGGCCAGTGAGAGCTAGATGAATTTTTATCTTAAATCTGGACTTTTTGTGTGGTAATGCAGGGAGAGTGGAGAGTGTTAAAATCAAACAGAGCCTTCCTGACTGCTATGAAGGATCAACCACAATGTGGGAGAACAGGTCTGAAGTTACAGGTAGAGATCTGCTTTCATTTGAAAGCAGCATCATTAAAGAAGAAAAAAAAAAAACGAACAAACCTACTAAACATCTGAAATACATTTGAGAAAGATAGAAACAAATGTGAGTTCTAGTACTTTTGTAAGGAATTGTATCAAACAAATGCTTTCGAGCAGACAACATAATGGCTTATTAGAGAAACACAATGTCACTTGTAGGTGGGTAGAAGCACAAAGAAGGAAGATGATAGTGTCACTAAACACTTTTTCTAAATTGCAGGGATGGGTGTTCACTGAAATGTTTGCTGGCTGAGTAGAGATACAAGTGCAGATAGATGGGGACAGGAGGAGGCAAAAAGGCTTTTTCCAAAAAAGGCTGTTTCCTGTTCCCTTAATCTTTCTTCTGACTCAAGCATCCAAAATTTGTGGATTCCTTGCCGAGGGTTTAACATCATTTGGTTATGAACACATACCCAAGGAACATAGAAAAGTGTCCATGTTTGTTTCTCTCTCTCTTTAAAGAAATGTCCAGAATGCTATAATATTGCTGTCATTATAGAGGAGAAAAAAAAAAGAGAGCCACAAATTCTGTTTTCTGGTATATGGAGGAATTTTTTAGCTGTTTTATTCTAATGTTATGATAGAAAATGAAGCTGTACTGCAAAGTGCAGTGTAGCTTGGGGATGTCTACACTAATTTTAAAGGACTCAACTTGAAAAATCAGGAGTTATCTTGCTTGTACAGTACCCTGCACTGGCTCATATTGTCATGTTATTCAGACATACTACTTTTCAAGAGTTAACTCGATAAATGCAGCATCTTAGTAACCAGAATATTAACATACTACAGCAGAAAGTATAGCCAGCTTACACTTTGATTTAAGGCATAGGAGTTTGATAGGCTGTAGTGTTGTGCAGGATTGGATTAAAAAGTAATAGTAAAGCTAAAGAAGAACCAAATGTAATATTTAATATGTATGTAATGCTTAGGCAGTTCTGGTTACTAGAGTGATTTCAAAGTAGAACAAGTAAAAATAATACATGAGCCAGAATACATGGGCAGATCACTCTGTGTTCTCTTTCCACTTCTTTGCCTAGCTTTCATTAATTTTACATTTTATTTCTTAAGCAAAACCTATCATAAGCTTTTTAGTATTCCTTATTTTTTTCCTGCCATTCATGCATTTCATCCAATATGCAAAACATTGCATAAATGAAAACTACTTTTAAAGCAGCAAAGATGTAGCAAGTAGCAGATACCTGGCAGAGCATCATCTAAGAGTACAAACTGAGCACTTAATCTGACTGACAGACAAGATTTAGTTTAAGTTTTAGATGACTCAGTATTTTTCTATATATGGATCTGAATTAGTGAGAAAACAACTATGAAATGCAGCATTGCCATCCAGGACAGACCTGATTCACCTTCTTTTACAGCTTGCAGCAGCTGTCGGTACACTTTACACTACTTTCTGAATCCCAGAGTGCCCCAAATATATTTTAAATGAGACACTATCTGAACTGAAAATGAACAGCTATATTTGAGCTCTGGACACTGTTGCTTCCAATGCAGATGACCTGTTGTTACCATCTCCAACTTTGACCTAGAGACGTGGATGTGACTGATGTCCACTTGTATAGGATGCAGAAAACTACTTTTACTTTCAACTGATATACCTAATTTCAAATGCAAATCAAAATGAGCACACAAATGGGTCCTCTAAAGCCATATGGAATAGCTTCATAGAACTCTGATCATCAGCTGTGAGGCAGCTTTATGTTTCAGTCCTGTTTTGCCCAGATCTTCAGAGCTATGTTGTAAAAAACTCACTCTGGCATTATATCATCACAAAATACATCTTCATTTGCCTCTGAAACAGCTCTTAGTTTATACAGACATTATAGTTCTGAAGGCTGGGATCATACCTGTAATTTCATTTTTTAAAAAATGTGATTTTTTTTTTTTTTACATTATTACTTGTTCAGTCTTAGATGCAAAAGGGAAGTCTTAAATTTTGTTGTTTGTAGTCTGTCTGAGTCTATGCCATAGGCACTTAAACCAAAACTTTATAAAAATTATCTTGTATATGATATTTATGTCATATATTTAATGCTCTTTTGACAGCCTCTTTAATATTGTGTTCTGGTGATACCCACAGAACTCCAGGCAGTTTGGCAAACCTGCATGAGATCATCAACAAGGTGCAGATTTGCACCCACAGAAGCAGATGGTAAACCCACCAGCAGTTCAGGGCAACAGGCACCAGGAAATTACACCAGTGGCAGAAATTTAACACTTAGTGCCAGTGTCCCAGGTTCATAAGGGATGAGAAGTTCTGTATGTAATGGTCACTGTATTATTAAAAAAAGAGAGGAAAATAACTAGATACTGCACATTACAGTTGCACTTTTAAAATAACGTGGTCACTAAGCACTAAATATCCTACAGTAAGGTCTCTCACAGTGTTTAAAATGCAAACAAACAAACAAAAAAACCACATGCCCAAAAAATAAAAAAAAAACCAAATTGCCCAAACCAAACCAAAAACCTTCAAACAAACCTGCCCAAGTCTAGATTTTTATTTTTCTTTTCCTTAAAAATTTTGTGACCCCTGCCATATTCTTTAAATTTGCCACAAGTATGATTTGCCACTTTGCTACTGTGGAAAACAATGAATGTGAGACCCAGAGGGGCTGCCTGGCATCTATATCAAGGTAACTCTGCTGCCAATACTGTCTTTAAGCATTGAAAGATTCTCAGAGGAAAGTGAGATGGAAAGGTGCATAAAAACCCCTTCATTTTATGGATGACATCAGTGTTTCTATTCCCTAGCAAGAAGTAAGTATCATATGTTATGCAGAAATAGGTACTTCCTAATCAAAGTCAAAACAAAGAAGTGCTTATAGTTGAAAAAAACTCAGTAGGCCAACTAAGCTGAATAGAATAATGATTATTAATTAATCAGAATTAACAGGGCATTTTGACTGTGTCCTCCTGTTTTTGTCAGGAATAGATCTACTCTGGAACTGTGGGTGTGTATGATAAAATTGTGTTTAAAAAACATACCCCACTGAAATTCATAGCTCTAAGCTGAATCATAGATTTCTGATTGCCACTGGCATGGATTTATGAATTCATTATCTGCATTTAATCATACACCACTCCCCCACCTCCCCAATCTATGTGATTCATAACTTCATTTTTTCATCATAAATTAAGGCTGATACCAAGAGTGCAAGGCTAAAATTCTTGAAATAATAATCTTTTGAGTGTTTGCCAGTGACAATGGTTTCTGTTCAGATTATCAGCTTTGACAAACATGCTGGTGTGTTAGCTTAATATTTAGTAAGAAGACAGTTCTTCTTTGCCTGTCCTTTTATTAGAAAATTAGTTGCTTTGAAACATGATTTTGCTCAAACCTGTTCTTTATACAACATTTCCCCCAGTTTTACTAAGGAATTTAAAGACGCTTTATCTAATCAGGTGGCTGTTTCTAGCTGTGCTTTTAGAAATAATTCTATTTTCACATCTATTTCTCCTTTTGTCTCTGAATGCATGAAGTTGCTGTCTAAAGTTCACATCCATGCTACACAGTGTGTATCTGAAAGCTATATTTATGAGTTCAGAAGGATAAATTTGGAACCTAATAAACTTCAGAATTTCCCTAGCAAAAATTTTATGCTTTACATGGACCTTTGATGTTTATTATTGCTCTGATTCTCTTTTCCTTTCTGCAGCATTAGGGAGATGTCTGTAATTTCTCACTGTATGCAAGAACAGAGACTCTCAATCTTTTGTGCAGTCCATTTGTTGTAGCATTAGATATCTGCCTAGGCTGTGGGGACCTCTGCACAGCATTGCAGAGAGAGAGCCAGCCTGAGCTTGACCAAATATCTGTTTGGTTCAGCACCCTGTCCCTGACAGTGCTAAAATGTCAGAGAACAAGAGCAGAACAAGCCCAACCTTCAAATGTTTTACAAGCAGCAACACTGAATACAGGAGGATAATCCCATCTTTTGACTGGCTGGTCATGCTGTGTTGAGGCAGCCCAGGATGTTCAGGTTCTGGCTGTCAGGGCACTCTGCTAACTTGAGCAGATCCTGCTGCTGACCAGCACTCCCAGGTCCCTTTCTGTAGGGCTGCTCTCCAGCCACCCCTCTCCCAAATTATACTTGTAGCTGGCACTACTTTGTCCTAATATAGAATCTGGCATTTTGACTTGTTAAATTTCATCCCATTCATTGTTGCCTTGTGCTCCAGTCTGTCTAGATCCCTCTGCAAGCTGGTCAAGAATTGATTATCCTGCTGTATTCAGTATTGATGTGGCCTCATTTTGGGTACTGTGTGTGATTCTGGGCCCTGCAATTTGAAATGGATATGAAGGTTCATGAATACATCCACAGGAGGGCAACGTAGCTGATGAAAGAGCTGGAAGAAATGTTCTGTAAGGAGCACCTGGGAACTTTGGTCTTATTTGGTTTGGAGAAAAGGAGGCTGAGGGGCAACTTCATACACTTTGCCACAGTTTGAGGAGGGGAAGTGGGGAGGGAGATGCTGAGCTGTTCTCCTTGGAATCCAGTCACAGGATGCATGGGAATGGTTCAAAGCTGTGCGAAGGAAGGTTTAGACTGGACATGAGAAAACATCTCTCTACAAATAGGGTGGTCAAACATGGCGGTTTTTGAAGGCCTGCAGCCCTGACATTGAGAGGCTCAGGAAGCAATCAATTCCTGTCTATTCCTATTATTATACACAGATCTTACAGACCTCTGCCATGTCTTAATTGGTTGGGGTTTTTTGTTTGTTTGTTTTTCTTTTGGAAGATATTGCATATTTTAAATCATTATCATTGTCCTTCTTTGAACTCTCTCTGGAGGGAAAAGAAAGGCCTGTGTTGTATATGGTATTCAGCCATGATCATGCACAATTTGAGAATGATAGTATCCATTTTGCTATTTAATCCTCTCTTAGAAATACCTAGTATTCATTTGCTTTTCTGACCACTACTGAGCACTGAGTTGATAGTAATCCCAACAGCACATTCTGATGGCTAGAAACCCATTAGTCTATGTGTGAATATAGGACCGTTTTCCCACTGTTGCATTAACTATCAAAAAGATACTTTATTTCTCAGCAACTTCATGAGAAAGCTCAGATGTAGTTGCTTTTATTTCAAGGACTGAAAGTCATCTGTAGGAGAAAATCAGAGAGGAATCCTTAAGGGCATAAGAACAGAGATTAAGATAGTTTTATATTCTGTAATCTCCAAGGAACGTCAAATTACAAAGTCTGTGTTTTCCATTTGGGTTTTTCCCCTGTGTCAAAATTCTGAACTTCTGTTATGCGTCCATGGTATTAAATGGTGCCTATGGGCAGCTGTCAATCCTTTGCTGCATGTTTGTGAATTAAATTTTATGTACTGTTAGACGTGAAATGGTGTCATTAAGAGTAAGCAGTCTTACTCTCTAGTGGATTGGATACAAAACACTGAAAAACAAGGAAGGAAAAAGAGTATTCGAAAGACATAGGACTTAGGCTGTGCTTATAAAACCTCTGCTGAACATTTAACATTGTCCACCTACATTCCTGCTCTTTTATAATGGCTAGACCTTCTGAAGTGACGTCCATTTTGCACTAAGCCTTGCTCTTGTGTAAATGACAAATTTTGTGCCTGTAGTATCTACAAATCAGGAAAAGAGGGTATAATTTTGAGGAAGACAGACTCAAAAAGTTGTCAGGTGTGTTACTAGGACTATTCCTACAGTCTTAAAAGTTGGTCTGTTTAATCAAAGCCCCATCCATGTTACAGGTGTGTACTTTTAAAGGCAGAAGAGGAAAAGTTAAAGGAAGACTAAATGTTTTATTGGCTTCTGGAAGCAGGCAGATTTTTATAAAATCTCATAAATAGCTCTGTTCACATCGTATGGACTTATAGAAGGATTTTTTTCTCTATTTCTGCTTACAGACATCTGTTCACATTTTCTGGTGGGAATTCTGGGATTTAAACAGCCATCTGCTTCCTACTGTAGCAGCTCAACAACAAAGGGCATTTTCTCAACTAACAAATAAGAATCTTTGACTAATATAAAGGCACAGTTAGAAACATATGCTACTTTTTCCTTTTAACCTTAGTCAATATATTTTTAAAGTCCATTTAGATTACACCGATTTACCAAAACAAACTGAGTAAATTGTTCAACATTTCATGCAGCGAGTCAAAACTTTTAATAAAGCTTCAGGTGTGCTGCCTTTCCATACTTCTGCATGAGCATGTTGCTGAATTCTGAAACCTAGTAAAGATAAAGAAATTCAGTGGGGTTGTACTACAGCTTATTTGTTTGAACAAGACAGGGGGAAAAACTACACAGCTTGTAGAGTAGGAAGCAAAGCAGACCCCATATACTTAGGAAACAGAAGGCATCTGGAAGCTGTCTAGCTGTCTGTGTGTACTGTTCCACTCAAGTCTAACTGGTTATCTTGAAGTATGAGGCCAGCAGGGCTACACAGTTTCTGAAACGTGAGCTTGTCTCTGCAATAATCAGAGTAGGCATCCTTTATGATAGGGTTATGGGCAATGCACTGTGTATTAACTTCCGTAATTGTTACATGCTAAGTATAATATTAAAAGGGTCAGTCTTCTCCCCTTCACCTCCCACCTCAAGAGCATTCAGAATATTATTGACAGTGCTTTGTATTATGTGAATAATCATATTACACTTCCAAGATATTATCTGCCCCTCAGCACTAACAATCTTCAAGGATTAACTCTGTGACAGATCTCCATTTAAAGTATGTAGTAGCATATGCATTATATATACACTTAATGAACTGAAATGAGGCTGGAAGTTACTGTCAATACAGATGAGATTAAACCAGAGAACAGCTAAGATGACCTAAAAGAATATATAGTGATTAAAAGGGAATAGAATACAAGGTCATGAATAAGAATTTCTGCCATATAGTAAGCATGTATAAAATAGAAGCTATGCCTGTGCTCATTAAATAATTCTGATTCTGGGATACAATTTTAAGTTGCACCCAGATGTATATTTCCACTCGACACATATAGGACATCTATGACCCTTGTAATTTGTCTATGTTGATTTTGTTACTGTGCTTGGGAAAGATATATTCCAAACAAACCAGAGAAGAAATAGAAGGGTAGTCAAAATAGTGTAGCCTCTGACTTACAGGCAAGACTTAAGTTATCACTGGCTAAAAGGAGGTTAAGGAGAGATGAGTACGCTCTCAATAAATTCAGTGGGAAACAAGCCAGCAGGAAGAGTAAACTGTGAAATATTCAGGAAGGTGATGCTGGCACAAGAGCAATAGGTATAAGCTATCTATGAAAATAATTTATAAAGGATATTAAGTTCTGGAATAGTTTTTCAGTAAGAGTAGTATGAACAAAGAACAACAGCCTTCTGAGAGACTTAAATCCGTTTATGAATGCAATAAATAATTTATTTTATTATAATGACCCACAGTGGTTTCCCATCAGAATCTGGGGGAGGTGTCACTCCTGCTCTACTGTGGTCTGGAGAAAGACTGGGAAATTTTTGTAGTGAATTTGCCTTAAAACTGTAAAGATTCATGTGTTGTCTGTTGTCTGTACCATAGTTTTAGCCTGTTCTCTCCTCATCTTTTCCTTTACTCTTTTTTTTTTAACCTTTTTGTAGACTCCATTTGCAGTTACATCTCTTCTCTCCAACAAACATTACAAGGTTTGTTTGGCATGTCTCTTCTCTCCTCCCTTCACCTATTCTTGTCCAACTTAGCAAAACTAGGATCCTACCACATTAAATCTTATGTTGCTGTAAGTTTCTGTGATACAGATCCATCCTTCATCTTACCTATACCCAGTGTTCACTCAAAAAAAATGAAATGAAGCCCATCTTAGGGTGTCAAATTTTAAAAAAGTATAAATCTGTGATATTATTGAGGACAAAACCTCCACAGTCCACCATTTTACTGGGCTTGAGATTTGCTGGGCTTGCACTCAGAATCTTGAAACACAATGAATGCTATCTGAATGAAGGGGTTTTTTCATTACAAATTCCAATAAGTTTACCAGTGAGGCACAAAGATCAAAGCATCATGGCCAGCTGTATATGAAAGGCCAATGGAAGAAAAATAATTTTCTCAAATTCTCCATAGGCAGGTCATACCTTTATGTGCCTTTTACATCCTTAAGTCCAGGTGTGAGTTGGTTGAGCTTTGTGTTGTCACTCCAAAGTATCCCATTGCTAGATATTTCTATATATGGTCCTTTTCCCAGATCGACTTCAGTTGTGAGTGACGCTAGTTCTACCACAATTAGAGGACAACCTTAAAGAAGGGATATGCTTATTCTACTTGGAAATGGGCATATGGCATAAAGTTTGCAAAGTAGCTACTGGCTTCTGAGGAGTTAGCTGGGATTTTATAAAAGCACTGACTCAGTCAGTCAGTCTGCCTTTTTCTTACCAACAAGATCACCTAGAAATAATTATTCATTTTTAACTCTTGGCCACCAATATTAAAAAATTGTCTTCCACACAAAGTGTTATTAAAGTACTGAGGAACAACTTGTCAGTCAGAAGACCATTCACTCTGGAGTCACTTAAAATCAGTGGATGTTAGCTAGAGGGTCTCAAGAGTCCCCTCCCACTGGTGTTAGAGCAGGAAGATTAGGTACATGCCTTGTCTAGGTACACCTCTTTGGTGTTGGGCCTGGGGAGAAGAAATGGGAAAAGTGACTTTTTTACTGCAAATACAATAAACAAAAATATTTAGAGGGGAAATGGAATGCATCTGTTTCAATAAGAAAAACAAGACAATTAAAAAGGAAAAAAAAAGGGACCCAAAAGAATTAAAAGTACTATTAAATGAGACCAGTCCAAGATGCTGCTGGGATCCATGTACATGCACACAGACCCTGATACTGAATTCTGAGTGGTTACTTGAAATTAACTGTCATTTCAAAACCACTAAAATTGTCCATGCAAGTCTACATTTAATATCCTACTGAGATGCATTTAAAACCCATTAGCAAGATAATATTCATATGCCTCATAGAAAGGACATGAAAAGACTAGATTTTTAAAGAGCTGAATCTTCACTGATTTTGCTGTGAGCAGAATAGAAAAAAATTTCACCATTTCTGTCAGTACTGGCAAACTGGGCCAAAGGGCCAATCTGTTTGAGCAATCAAGTCTTGGCAAAGAAGCAAGCCTTTGAATTCCTTCCTCTCAAGAAAATCGACTCAAGCTGCTGCCCCTAGCCACTTGAACAGTTTTTTTCAGTGGAAATCCATTTACTCAGCTTTCAAATGCTGGAACAGACTATTCAAAGTGTGTCTTAGGAACAGGTCAGAGTATGAGGACACACTTCTTTATTTGTTTGCATCTGAACGCTTCCTAATATATCTTGTTGAAATGTCTAGGGCTTGATCCCTTGCTGGTGATAAGAATATTTTCATTAGTTAGTCTAAGCAAGGGAGGTTTGACTCTCTTTTATTGGTTTATCTATCTTAGACTTTAACCAATTTATTTGCTATCATAGTCACATTTATTTTTCTCCCTAAATCCAAAGACTGTATGTTTTTCAGTACAGTACTTGTTATCCTCTACTTATTACTACAGTTGTCAAATTCTGTGGGGAACAGATTTTTGTAATTGATTTCTCTATTGTGTTCTTATGTTCCTTCAGTACTTTTAAGTGTGGTGCTCTTGCAATGTCATGGCTTCATTTGCTTTATATAACCAGTGTTCTTGCCCCACCACTGTTTTAACAATTTTCTGACAGAGAGTTATTATCCACTTCAATGTCTTTCTTCCAATGTTTCTTGCCCATGTGAGTTTCTGCCATAAGAAGCAAAGCAACCTTCCTTCCCTCAACCATACTGAAACCAAGTTCAGAAGGAATCTGAATGAAAGTGCAAAGACAAAATTTAGTGTTATAATTGTTAGACTGCAAAATATAAGTTAGGCTTTTATAGAAATGAAAAACATGCCCCCGACACTAAAGCTGCACAAAAAATGGTTTATGTGGCTGTTTTTCTCTTTGACCATTCAATTCAAACCCAACAATGCAATCCTACAAAACAAAACTGAAATTTCATTTTGTTTAGAAATGTACCCTTCAAATCCAAAGAGTTTAAAGAAAACCAAAAGAGAAACAAGGCTAAGTCCCTGAAATCTGGAGTGGGGAGGGGGTTCTTTCTCCACATTTTCCTGTGTAGTTCAGTATTACAGGAGTTGTGCAGGATGAGGGATGAACAACATTGCTGTGCATGAGATAGTCTTTAGGGAGCTTCACTTAAAACAAATTAACAAACTTCAAGCTACTGATTTGCATATTAAAAAACCCCAAGATGATAAACAATTAAACACTGATGAAAAGCATCTTTCTTCTCCCTTTTACAGGCTCAGCTTCAGTCCAGTAGCTCTACTCCTCCCTGTCTAGTCTCAATTCCTTTTGTTTTTACTGTAATATTCAGTTCACTCTCAATTTCCTCCATGAGGCAACAAGTGATGTTCAAGGCTGAGGTTTCTTTCAGCTGCTTCTTGCTCCTTACTCTTTTTCACCTCCACTACTCCATCCATGCATCTTACTTAAAAAACATAGAACCTGGAAGAACACAACAATTTGCATAAATATCCACGACAAAATCAACCTTATATTTCTGCACACTAGACTACATAAGAATACAAATTTGAATTAAAAACTTATGGCCTTCTTTGTGCAAGACTCACAGCCAAGAACACTGCAACAGTTTCTTTACAGATACATTACAAATGCCACACTTTTTCACTGCAAGGGCATATCTCCTCTGCAGAAGCAGCAAGGTTGGGACATCACTGATCCCAAGGTGATGCATGTGTCAGGGAAGTTTTTATAAGGGGAACAGCCTCCAGATTATGCAGATCAAGTCTTTCTTAAAGCCATCATCTGCATCCCAGCAACATCACTTGGGTTGTCACCAGGGTGGATGTCAGTCTCTTCTCCCAGGTAACAAGCAATAGGACAAGAAGAATGTTGTTCCAGGGAAGGTTTTGATTGAGTATCATGAAAAGGGGCTTCCCTAGCCCCATTGTGGGTGGGCTGTGGCCCCTCGGGTTTGCCCCGGCCCCAGTGCATAGTGCCTGCTCTCCTCATGGTCCTCTCCATGCACACTATCTGTCTCCTCTGACTGGGGGAGGTTCTGAAGTTCAGGATCGGTTTGGTCAACCAAAGAATCATCTGCAACTGACTGAGAGAGGTCTGAGACAGGATGCAGCCATTCCCTGCCCCTGTGTGCTCCATCAGGACGGGGGAGAGATGAACTCAAATGTCTGGAGGGTATTCAGTGGTCCCTGCAAGGGAATATTCCATAATGAGGCTCTGGATATTGACAGAGATCTACTGGCAGTAAACACTGGCATACTCATCACTGGAGGGATGGTGAGACAAATGGAGTGTCCTTGGTCACTAGAATCGAAGGAGTCTCTTCTATGGTTCCATGCTTTTGACCAAGAGGGTTCCCGCTCCCTGACTGCTGAGATTAGGCCCTGCTGCCGGTCCGCATGGCTGTTTACCCAGGGAAGTGAGCATATTCCTGTTAACTCCTCTTTGCCTCTTGCTGGGAGGTTTCCTGTGGGGAAGAGGTTTGGGTGGTTTGGAGTTTCGCTTGTTAGCTGGGGTGACCTCGGTGAAGCTGTTGTTGTTCCCTGTTACTATGTGCTATTTCATACTCTGTGTTAAGCTTTCCTTTTCTCTGTATAAATATAAAAACCTCACCGTGTTTAAAGCCTCGTTTCTGCTGTTTTCCCTCACTCTCCTGCTCTGGGAGTGGACTTTTTGACTGAGTACCAGGTAGCTGACATTTCCCCAGCTCAAACTACAACATTCTTTTGACATAGAAAGCTGTGGGAGCCCTCAGCCAGCAGTGGTGCAGAGTGAGGTACAGAAGACCCTCAGAGAAACAGAAGGGTAAAGCACAATGCAGAGAACTGTGCATGCAGACAATTCAGTTCAAAGGTCTAGTGGAGTGAAAAACAAACAGGCAGCAGTAAAAGGAGTGGGAGAACATTAATTTTTTCCTGAGATCTGTACTTGTGTTTTCCTTTTGCAGTTTCATAAAATTATTTTTGTTACAGTTTTCAGATGGCAAGATACTTTTTCTCAGAAGACTTATGTATTGTTGGTAGCCCATATGTGATTCCCAAGCTGAGTGCTCCTATCAGACTACAACACAGGCTGCAGAGTAGTTCTGTGCAATTTCATTCCCTGCCCTGACTCTCTGAGAGGCAATGACAAACTGTTTTCTTGACTTGGCTGTCAACAGAATTGCATCCTTACTTACCAGGAATGATGTAGTCTTTTAGGTTTCACTCTTATTGATCCTATTAGCTTTCTTAGCAATTCATGAATATTTATACCAACATACAAGCTGCACAGTTTACTCAGTTCCCTTAGAGAGAAAGTTGTATTAAATTGGACATAGTTCAGTGACTTGCAGACATCAAATATTCTACTCCAAGCTCCTGAGCAATGCATGCCAACAAAGAGGAAGTTAGGCAAAAATGCCAGGAAGAACAAGGAACTCTTGAATCAGCTTTGACTCAAAAAAGAAGCTTATGGGGGCTGCCTTCACAGAAGTTGGCCAAGCAGTCAGGAATTGGGTTAGGGTAGCTAAAGCACTGGTAGAATTAAATCTAGCCAGGGACAACCAGGGCAAGAAGAAAAGCTTCTACAGGTATTTCAGCAATAAAATGAAGACTAGGGAAAATGTGGGCCCTCTCTGGAAGGAAACAGGAAACCTGGTTACCCAGGTCATGGAGATGGCTGAAGTACTCAAGGACTTTTTTGCCTCAGCCTTCACTGACAAGTATTCCAGCTACATCACCATACTTGCCAAAGGCAAGGGAGAATGAACAACTCTCTGCTGTAGAAGATGATCAAGCTTGAGATCCTCTAATGAGCCTGAAAGTTCATGGCATTTGATGAATAAATCTGTGAATCCCGAGGAAAGTAGTGAAGGAAGTAGTTAAGCCACTATCCATCATATTCGAAAAGTGACATTCTTAGAAAAGAAAAATAACTCCCATTTTTAAAAGAGGGGAAAAGACAGACCCAGGGAGCTACCAGCCGGTCAGTCTCACCAGGGTGCCTGGCAAGACTATGGAGCCAATCCTCCTGGAAACTATGATAAAGCACATGGAAAATCAGGAAGAGACTGGTGACAGACAATCATTAAGGGCACATTGTGCCTGATAAATTTAGTAGCCTTCTGTGGTTACAGATAAGTTGTTGATCCCCCATCCCTGAATGTGTAAAGTGCAAGGTTGGATATGACTTTGTGCAACCTGGTCTAGTGGAAAAGAGATTGCTTTAAGGTCCCTTCCAACCCAAACCATTCAATGATTATGATTCTGCATTTTTAAACTCATGTATTAATGCTGAATTAGTCTCCAAGTAAATATACAAGGAGTATGCGTTAGCATCTCCTCTTTTTTCAGTTAAGTAGGGTGTCTAGAAGTAGAGTTGCTGTGATCTGAACCTTAGTCAAATTCTGATTTTCTTAGGGAAAATAATTCATGCTGTCCTACAGGGAGTCTCAAAGGATTGAAAATTGAATGGATTTTAGGCCTTCAGCAGGTTTTTGCTACTGTTGGTACAGATAACTTCAATAATCATGGTATCATTATTTTTAGAAGCTCGGTTGTTCGAAGGCTAGTGGAAAGAACCAGACTGGGGACTAGAACCTTAAACATATCAGGAAATGCCATATGTAGCTGACTGAGAGCAAGGATTGTACATGCAACTCAAAACCATTCCTGTCCACCCCTCATCCTTGTGTCTTTTAGAGTTTGAATCATCAGCACTAGACTGAAGGGTTCCCCGTGTATGCAGCACTTGGATTAATACACCCTTCTCAACATCAATGACTTGCTTGATTTGCATGCAGCTTTAGAAAACAATGTAACTTCTCATACATGTAACCTTCAGTCTGAAGCTTGTAAAGTGTATCAAACAGACTTACAGATGTCCTTTCTGGTACTGGAAAAACCTACTGCGAAAACAGCAACAGCAGTTCCCAGCATCTGCCCTGTAGTGGCCTCTCTGTGTTAGACATGCCCCTATAGCTACCCGAACACTCACTCCCACCAGTAGTATTTGCTGGGCTGTGCTCTCGCAGACAAGATGCTGCCTCAGATGCTGCTGAGGCCTTGCTTTATGAGTCATACTTTGGAAATTTTTGTTTGGTGTAGGAATCTTCTGGGTAACTACTGGGACTGAGCTGAAGCGATCAAAACTGAACAATTAAAAAAGGGGATAGCTGGGAAGGCAACCCACAGAAACCAGGCTGCTACTGCAGTGGTTTCACAGCTGACTGCATAACTGGATATCTGACACAACAAATGTTGCTTTGAGCTCTGTTCTCTGCTGAGCCATGGCAGTGAATCCATGGAGGTTTGCTTGTGGGTTATTATTATTGAGGACTTCTGATTAGAAAATTAAAACAGCAATGTTCTGACTACTCAGAATCTGCCTTTGCAGAAATGAAGGAAATAACAAGGTGAAGACTAACAGGGAGGGGTAAGATGCTGTGGACTGCTGTGGTGATTGTTTCTCAGCAATGTCCTGAAATCTGTCATTCTTCTGCTCCATAAGAAGGATTAAATCCTAAAATGCAGGAAATTATGAGAGTGTTTGTCAAGACTATGTTTCACAGATTAAAAGTGAAAAAATGAGGGGAAACCCCTAAAATAAGAAGATATGGGCACACCTCTTTCCAGAAAACCAAACTTGCAGTCTGTGACTGATAAATATGCCAAAGTCTGTCAAATAAAATGAAATTTTTCAAAATCTCTGTATAACTAAACAGAAGATTTAGGAGAGACCAGAGTAATGGAAGGGAATTCAGCACAGAGACTGGATGCAACATTAGTCAGGGAGATGAGGGAGCTAAAGGTGATGGTGTGTATTGGTGCTCTGAAAGAAGGGTAAAGAAGCAGGCATTACCAATCAGTTCAAAAGGGAACAGAAAAACATGAAATATCAATATATATTATTTATTCAAGTTATTTTACTTACTTCTATCTTGGGGTTATTAGAAATTTTACTTTCACCCGTTCCAAAGTTACAGTGTGTCATTGGTCTTGATAAGGATACAGGGTCCAGGCATTGAAATATTTTCTGCTTGTCCTATCACAGATTTTATGGGATGACTTCCTGTGGGCTGATGCAGAGTATAGTGCTGCCAGTCATACTGTCCTACTATACCACAACAGATTAAAAACTCAGAAGACTTTCTAACCCTAATAGATAGTAGCTTACATGTACCACTGTCTCAGATACTGCAGCACTGTTTTGATATTAAGATGAAATAATGAGCAATAATGGAGCTATCAGCCTGAGAAAGACTTCTTGTCAGCCTAGTGCAGAAAAGCACATTATAGACAGAACAAAAGCTGCCATTTTACAGGGGAAACAATCCGCTGTTCCTCTTATTTCTTTTGTAGTGAAGGAGATGATGGTAATCGGTTTTCCCCTTTTAAAGTCATTATTGCCTTTGCACCTATTCTTAATTAAGTATTTGTGACCTCTGAATCTATCTGATGAACACTGAAACTGTCACTTCCATTAGTGGTGTCTGGAACTTATGCTCTTTCACAGTAAGCCTACTTCAGTATTAATTCAAAAAGGATTTTGTGCTTTTAGCAGGGGAGATATGGATAAATTTGTCTGAAGGCAGAACTTTAGTAGTTTAGACTGTCTGGCTTGTCAGATGGTGTCTTGCTCCTAACCTGTCAGTACAGTGAGTACCTGAAAGCATAACGTAGTAGTGTTGTCTGTCATATACACAAATAGTCACAAAAGGACATATGGGCGAAATGGTGTGAGAAGTGTTAGAAAGCTATTTCAAAGTAATACTATAGCCAGTCCATCAGTTGCTAGAGTTATTTAAGGAAGTGATGACAAAATGCTGCATTTGGCCTCTGATCTTTTAATGCAAGCTCCTTTAGACAGACTTTAACCTTCCTTTTCTTTTCAGTGTGTGTATTTATGTGTGTTTTGCTCTGCTTCTACAGTGACTTAGAGAGTTTTTTTCTCACAGGAATAGCAATCGCTGCTTCATTCCAAAATGCCTAAAGGAAGATCCATTGCCATGAGTTTTTGGATTCAGATACATGACGGGAGAAACATCAGATTGCAGGAGGGCAGAGAGGGTTCAGAATACTTTCTTGAGAAAGTATTTTCCAGGGATTCTTAACGTAGATATAGAAAATTGTCCATTTCATGAAAAAATGAGGCTTCTGTGAATACTTACAGCTAGACAAGCTCTCTGAACAATATTGGTCACAGTCTTTGATCCTAGAGATGGAGCAGCTGGGAAACCTTGGCAGCTGGAGCACAAGGCGAGTAAAGTCCTTCTTTTCCCTGTATTGGGAAAAGGACTGAGGCAGCAAAGATGAGTGCTTTGGCTAGACAAAGAGAGCCTTGGCACCACACTTAAGGTAGGTTTTTCTTTTAATTTAGTTGGCAAACCCAAATACAGTACAGGAAAATAATATTTTATGAAAGTTTTTGAGCTAAGTTCACAACTATAGCCCCAAGTAGATTTGAGATTCTAGGCCAAGGGTTCCCTGAAAGTTATGTGCTCTCGTAGATGGCGTGATGTATAGTAGAATAATGGCGTCTTCCTACTCTGTTTTCTTCATTACGGGTTTCTTTCCTCAGACACCGATGTTTTTAATGCAGTCTCAAGAACCACAGTGTTCTTCAAGTGTTGTGCTCATTACTTGCTTACCTTTTTATATACCTGATCTTATAATATAGGTATTCTTCCATATTAAAAAAAAAGGCATGGAATTAAAAGAACTGCTCAGAGACAACTTATCTTTAAGCAGCAAAGATATTTATTTTCTAGTGTGGGGAGGCTAGCCAGTTAGCACTGGACAACAAGTTCCCTCATTTCAGTGAAAAACAGGGCAATTTATACAGTCCTCATACAAAGTTACAACATCTTAACATACATATTCATATAATTTTGACATCTAATTAACATATTCATAATAGGCAGCGTTTAGATGGAGCCTGAGGTGGAGTCTTCTTGGACCTTCTTTTGGCAGGGTTTTCAGGAGGTCATTCTGGCCTCGCTTTTGGGGTCTTCTGCTTCTCTTCCTTTCTTTAAACTTTCCAACTTTCTTTGTTAGCCCGACTCATGTGCTGACACTTGTAGATCTTCTTGACTCATGTCCTCTCTATCTTCTCTGAGTGTCCACCTAATCTTTATTTATGATTACTAGGGAGCTTGAAGTACATTCCTAACATCATCTATTTAGTCAGAAGGATGGAACAAGTTATCAAAGGTTTACACCTACTTTGCTGAGCAAGGCACTACCATTATAAATTTTTAAGGCCTTGTTCTTGTTTCAGTATATATTTGAATTTAAATTTTGTTAAAAGGTAGAAGGTATGAAAAACAATGGAAAGGAGGAGAACCCTGAGGAATTTTATTATAGACAATGATACAGACTGTCACAAGCTCAGGGTGCCTTTGTGTCCTGCAGACCTTGTTTGTATCCCCCTGTATAGAGCAGAAAGGATGGGATGTATTTTCTGACACTCTTTCATGTCTATCCTATGCAATTCTGATTGTTTGGGGTTTTTTTTGGAAGACACTGGAATGTCAGCTAACATTCTCTATTTTGGAAACAGCATTGTGAATACATGTGTCTGACATGGTTTCTTTCAGGTTTTCTAGTTTTTCTAATCTTCTGCCATTTTCAGACTCTTGGTTATACAGTCTGGGCAGGGGTTCTCTTGCTGACAGAAGACATCCAGAGATTTCAGTCTGATGAAAACACTTTAAAATGGCCAGCAGTTCTGTGGGGCTTTGAGAGTAATTGGGGTCCTTTTGCTTCTCTTGGGAGGATGTAGCATCTCCTGTTAAGCAATCTCCTGTCCTGTACTGGAAGCCCCAGTTGTCCTAGCAAGGGTTGTCCTTGACATAACAAGTAGTTGGATAATGGAAACTGACTGTGGGTGGGGGCAGCTCCCCAAAGAACACCCATGCACCGGGTGAGGGTGAACCAGAAAGCCCTTTATTAATGGCAGAATTGATCTATAGGGGGTCGGTTTGGGGAAGGGCTTTGAACAGGGCGGAAACTCAAAAGGGTTTGGGTGAAACACGCATTGGTAACCATTAAACATCCAATGAGAACAGAGGGAGGAGGTTTGAGGGGAGGGCTCTGGAACTTGGACATGACTGAGTGAAGGGAGGAGCAAACTGGATAACTGGCAAACCAAATAACCAATGGAGAAACACCCATCAAGTGACAGGAGAACTGGCCAATAGGGGCTTAGGGATTGGGGCATGACGGGCAGAAGAGACAGACGCCATTTATGGCAGACCGCTGGCAGCACTGGCAGGGATGGCGTCCCCAGGAGGGGCCGCCCCTGCTCACACCTACTGGTGGGTTCTGGGACACCACAGCCCTGGCGCGCCTCCCACAGCTGCTGCCCCCACTGCCTGCACCGCATGGCGCAGGGTGCGGCGGCGCTCCTCAACAGTAGTGGGCGGGGCATGGCATTCCCACCAAGCGATGGTGGCGGCAGCAGCCGGTTATGGTCGTAGCAGGAGTTGGGTGGCCCCATGGCAGGGGACGTGCTCGGGCAGGACCCATCCAGCTTGGGAGAGATGGTGTCAGTGCCTCCCAGCGCTGTGGCTCATTAGGAGAAACTGCAGGGGGACACATGGGGGAGGAAGGAACACAAGGAGTGCAGGAACCACGTCAGGGGAGACCGTGCAAAATCTTTCAACATTCAAACTTCAGGAGCTTCAAATCCAATTCCCACTGATTCTGCAGCTTCTTCGTCCTCCTCCATACATTGCCAGCAACACAGTTCCCATTCTTTGTATGACATTTGTTTCCTTACAGTTGGATATCCTTGTTAAATTACTATTTCCTTCAGGCTCTCTCTTTGTGAGAAGAAGCCTGTTGGAAAACTGTTAGCAAAAGCAGTTCATCCTAACGTGCTATGTCTGGACAAAACCATAACCTAGTGGAGATTTAGTTTTGCTCTTGTGGACTGTCTTGAGGAGATGTAAACCATTCTTTCCTAAAGAAGCTTATGCTTTCACCTGACTATTACTGGAGATAATTAAGCTAATGAGGGATCATCTTAATGGCAGCCCTGTACCTATCATGAAGCACTACCATCAGACATCTTAAAATATCTGATATCATTTGTAATCTCTTCCTTTTTGTCTCCTTTTGAAACAATTTATTACATCCTTCACAACACAACTATCTCTTTTTGGAGTTTAATTATTATTGCATAATTTGGACTATTAATAGGTTCATATAATTACTCTCACTATTTTGTTAATATAAACTATGGTAAATGTGAATTTCCTTTTAAAGCCAGCAGGTTGTTGTTCTCCCCAGCATAACTTTTGAAATGTTATAATGCTTTTAAGTGCTTCAGAATTCACAGATGGTGGTAGCAACAAGGCTTGGTAGAAAGCTGATAAAAAAAAGTATCCTTTTCTTATGATACGCCTTTCCTCCATACTTTTCTTCACAGCAGCTTTTAGTACATAAAGTTTGTGTACATCTTTATACCTATCTTCTGTTCTAGGGAAGTAGTTTTTGAATAAATACAAGCTGGAGGAGCAATATTTTTAGACAGCAATGAGCTAATGGATAGAGCATCAGACTGAAATTCAAGAAATGGAAAGTGGTTTAAAGTGAAGCTTTACAATGGAAGTGGTAAAAAAAATTACCCTTTCCTTATTTATTGTGTTTGATTTTAGACAAAGTGTGCTCAGTTTTAAAAGAGAGACAAAGTAGATGTGTAAGTCAGTCATCCCAAGTACTCCCTTTGGCACTCAGAGGTCAAACTGGTGCATTAATTTACGAACCATTACCAACACCAGAAATTTCCATGGGCAAAATTATATGCCTATCCTGTGTTTTCCACCTATACAGCCGTGGTTACACAAATGAAAGCCTGATCTATGTGGTATATGTGGCATTATCCGTGATGTTGATTTATTCTGTGTACTATCCTTTCACATTCTCAAGAATTAACTGCCTATATCCCTGAGCAAAGAACAGGGACCAAAGAGGAGAACTGTGTTTCTGAACTGGGAGTTCTGATGCCTTAAATAGTTTCTATGGGTACTTACCAGGTTTGAATTACTGCTGAAAGTCTAACTTGAATGCAGTTGGGGGGTCATTAAAATGCACTAACAGCTTATTGTTTTTCATTGTGTGACACCAAGGTGGATGACTTCAGGTCCTATGACCTACGTTATGTCCTATACTGGTCCAGAGGAGACAGAACAACTTTCTATTTTAACATAATTTATTTGAGCTACAGCTTTGGGTAAGGCTTTAAAAATACCTCTGTGGTCTCTATCTGTAAAAGACATCTTGTGAAGAGCAGCTGTTAACTGTTCCCACATGGGAAGCTCTGGCAGGGTGGAATAACCTGTTTTCAAATTATGCCTTGTTACACCTGTAACTGTGAGGGGAGTTTGCACAGATGCACTTACTTGTCTTCTGTGGGACTGGAGCTTATGCAGTAATTGGCTCAGCAGGTGAAATTGAGGCAACGTGCTGATGTGTCAGAATTTATATAGTCAAACAAGGAAGCCAAGGTTTTCTTGCCTGTAGCTATGAGGGCTTTGCGGTGCCTTTAGGAGTAGGAAGCACTTCAATGAGTCAGTTCAGCAAAGATGACTCTTGAGTGTTCTTGGAAAGCAGATCTGCTCACTGAGCAGATGACATCTTTAAGTAGTGTAATCGTCTTTCATGGAGACTGAAGGATGTATTTGCTGAAGAAGGTATAGCTAAATGTTCAGGTTGCTTCAGTGTTTGTACCTGTGTCTCAGTGTTTGGCAGCTGCAGGTATAGGAATGTGCAGCCTGCTGGCTCCTCAAGAGGATGAGAGGTCCCATCTGTTTCACACTAGGCACTCTGGATCTTGCACATATGGAGTTAGATTAGTTAAGAGCAAAAGTGTATGTGTGGTGTTGGTTGTTTTGATTGCAGAGGGGCAGGTAATGTGTTAATACTGAACTTTTTGAAATTAAAGGTTCTTTTGAATGGAGGTCTGGCGAGTTATACTGAAGCCTGGCTGGAAAGGCTGTCTGGGAGCTTACTTTGGAGAAGGCAGAAGGCTGAGATTTTAATCTATTTTCCTAAGGAAGACAATTATAAATGAAAGGTTAAAGATGGTTTGATGTAGAAAGCAAATAATCTCTTGCTGTTGCAAAGTCTCCAAAGCACTGTATCAGAAAACATATGCCTAACATACAGGGGATTTTATGTTTGTTAATAAAGGAAATGCACTTGAGAATGTCCTCTTTTTTTGACCTCTCTTCTGAAAGTCCTATCAGCTGGCTTGATACAGAATTCATTTTACTATAGCTCTCTGTCTTGCTGTTTCTTGAAAGTTGTCGTTGTAGCGGGAAAGACTGTTTTCTGCTAGAGATCATATAGCACTTGATGGCTGTAGAGATGACAGGATATAGTCTGCTAACAGTGACTTCTCTAGTACATTCAGAGTCATATTTTGAGGGAAAAATAAAATAGGGACAAACAGTTTTTTGCCTTCCTCCTTTTTTTTTTTTTTTTTACACATACTCTGTTCACTCCAAACAGTCTGAGAACATTTTTAAGTGAAATAATGATGCCTTTTTTCTTTCCTCAGTCAAGTGATAAACTTTAGACTGAGTGTCTCAGGTTTGGCCTAGGTTTTTTTACCAACCCTGGACTACCCTCCTCGCCCCTCCCAGAGCCTTCCCAGCAAGAGGGGAAAAGAAAAAAACTGCAGAGATAAGAACTCAACAGAGACCGAACTAAATTACAAAGAAATTATATTTTCTAACATCTACAAACATGTATGCACACTATTTACACACTATGTGGGGTCCCACCCCAGGGGGAAAAGGGAATAGGGGAGAGGGAAGAATGGTTAACAAGAACTAAGGGGAAAGGGAACCCAAACCAAAACAAATGAAACAGACAAATACAATAAAAACTTCAAGAGAGGAGAACAAGCATGAAACAATCTCACCCACATCCCGGGCCGGGCCAGGGAAAACCAACAGAAGCCAGGGGACCGTCCAGGCTCTCTCCCTCCCCTTCTCTCCCGAGCTCCCAGAAAGAAGGGCAGCAAGGCAGGAAGGAAGGGGGAATAAACTCCTCCTCTGTTACGTGGAAAACATGTGTGGAATACTTTGTAATATCTACTTCCTTAGATACACTGGTTACTGAGGAAGCCATTAGGGCCATGGGGTTTACTTGATAGGTCTGACACCAGGAATAATAATCACTTTGTGAATGGACTCAGTGGATGAAAGCAGTAGTGGTAGAAGCCTTTCTCCATCAAAGCCCTAGTATGTCTGGACTAGAAGATGTTCTCCCTGTTCTGTAGAGTTTTCTGGCTAGTTGGAAATGCAAAAGCAGGATCATACTGGCTTATAGCTCTTCAAGCTATTGATGGTGAGGCTGACTTGGCAGCCTAATAGTTGGGGCCTTCACTTGCAAGAAAAAAATGAATTCCTGATGTTTGAGAGCTTGAGAGATCCCCTTGTTTAAATGTCATAGATCAGAGTCCGATAAGGAACCATACTGACTATTTCCTGTATTAAAGGAGCATAGACGGGGTTTACTAATTCTACAGAATGTGCAGAGGAAAACAGAGTTGTGGTGGTTAAGCTTCAGACTTGCTTTTATTGAGTCCTGTGTCTGTAAACTAGCATCATGTTTTTGTTAGACTACTGCTGATAATTTCTGCATTTTTCAAAGAATTGGTACATAGCTGTCTCCTCTCAGTCCATGGTGAACCTCTTGTTTTCTCTTGCACTGAAACAGCAGATGAGCGCTCTGACAAGCACAGGGAGCAATTCACTCAGTGCGCTGCCAAAGTATCTGCACAGTTTACGGCTCTTGCTGCATAAAAGAAAGAGTTCAGTCTTCCTTGTCAACCTGACACACTCTTGGTATTCTGCTCCAAGAAGGTTTTTAGATATTGTAAAGAAGAGAACAAAAACTCGGGAACGGCTGTGAGGAACAGTCTGAAAAGTGAGGCTCAGCTTCTAACTTAAGTGGTAGTTTGTCTTGCAGAGTGCATATGCTTAATTTAGAGTCCTGCTGCATGTATACACTCCTGGAATATTGAGGTCAGTGCAGATGAATAATAAATGAATGTAAGAATGTTAAATTCAGTGGTTAATTTAAACAGCATTACATGTATTAGTGAAGGCAGAAAAAAAATGCATGTGAGCTTACATTCTGCAAAACTGTGACAGTTATTTTATATGAATCCTCAGCACTTGTAAATGTTTAACTTAGATGATGCTCTTGCATACTATACTCCCTCTAATTTTGATGTAATAGGCCTGAGATAAAAGGAGCCTGGCATGTGGGGATTTTCTATCTCTAATGCTGTACACTTGTGTCATATCTGTAAGTTAACTAGTCTGCATATGGCTAACAATTCAACTGTGAGATTATAATGTAGGCTGAATTTAGTGAGGGGAGATCTCTTCATGTCTGTAGCTCCTTCTCCCTCTGTCTCATCTCCCCCCACTGCCCTACTGACATCTGGTTGCTATTCCCAGAACTTTGCACTGTGGCTGTTGTTGTTTTAAAGTAAGGAAGACTAAATCAGGAAGCTTCTCTTTGGCAAGTGCATCCTTGATTAGGCCTTCATCCTGCATCATTCTTGGCCATTTTTTTAATGGCTACTCTGTAAAAGTGATGATTTATAAGATGTATGTACACAACAGAAACACTCTGGAAAAGCCTTTTTGGACAGACCTTTACGAGCAAAGAGGTGTTTTGAAGTTACTGGATAACTGTAGGCCACCAAAAATCCTTAAAGTAGCTCATAGACAGGAGGTTGCTGAGTTGAGGGAAGGCTCTGCCTTTGGGCCTGTGGCAGCCATACATTTGCACCTTCCCAAAGCACTGTTTGGCTCTGGAGAGTGGTATGTACAGTGTCATTTCATGGAATGTAGATTACAAAGACAAAGGTATTCAAAACTTAGGAGAGAGACTGTCTTTTGAGTTGGAGCTACTTTTTATCCTGTTCTTGCAACTGTGTGAATAGAGCATTTTGGCTGCACTAGTAATGGTGCTGTTTCCTCAATCCAGACTCAGTGCATGGACGGGATTTGTATTGATTGCTTGTTGCTTTTTAAAAAGTTACTTCTTTGCTGTAAGTTCAACCTCCTGCTTTTAAGAAAAACTGTTGAAACCACTTTTGATTCTTTCTGTGCCACACAGACCTTTATGCTAACCAGCCGCACTTGACATAATCAAATGTATGTTATGACTTGCATTTTGTATCAGTTACTGTTGAAAGAATAATGGTGTACAAGTTGTGTGGATGGCTCCAAACACATTATATATTTACTCTTTTCTGATAGTCAAAATTTATGGTGTTGTATATAATTGTTTTAGTAGTAGTATAACTGGAACATGTTTGTACCCAAAATAATCTTGTTGCAAGAGAGAAAGTTTATGTATCCAAGCGATATATAAGACCTCTCTATCAAATTGACACTTTCTCTGTATGCATGTAACTTGTAAGGAAAAAAATTATCAGTGATAACATATAAATATCAAGTCATCACCAGTTTTATTCTACCGTTATGCAAGTTAAGATGGAGTGATCAAATGAAAATTTAAAGCTTTAAAAGAAAGTTGTCCCACTAATTTGTATACTGAAGCAGCATACTCTGCTTGGGGGTAGTCTGTGTAGACCAGAGTTTGAGTTCAGCAGTACAAGGGACAGGAAATATGTTACATTGCTAAACAAAAGTACTTTAAAAGTCTCAAGAGATACTACTGAACAAAGTAGTGAAAATCAGAGGCTACTAAAAAGTGATCTTGATGATGCAACCTCTGTGGAGCATGAATGATACTATCAAAAGGTTCTGTCTAGATTTTTTTCCTTCTTTTTCTGTTCCTTAAATGTTTTTGAAGGGCCTGATTGCCAAATTTTCAGTGATTACTTGTCATGAGGGGGCTTCAGATCCTATGCTGTGAGGGACTGGAAAAAGGTATTTGAGGTTATTACTGGCTCCAAACAACTCTGTGTGTGTGGGAGGTGACAGATCCCTCCTTTTTTACCCCCATAATCCTGCTTTTTTGAGAGCCACTGGTGCGGCTGCCGGTCATTGGCACACTGGGAGCACTGCCCATACCACACCCCATGGAGCCCCTAAACCAGCCGCAAATGGTTGGCACACTGGAAGCCCCACCAGGTGGGGGAGACCATGGAGTCCAGAGCAAATGAAATCAGCACCATGTTCCCCTGAGAAACATTGTAGCATTTCTTCAGCGTGTAGCCTCAAGGTATAAAAGAACTGAAGGTCCTTTTCATAAATCAGTCAGGTGGATTTTTGGAGCCTTGAGAGAGCTCATGAGAGGAGACTGGAGGATTACACATACAAAAGTTGCCATTCTGTTTACTAAGTGAGCAAACAAGTTTCTCACTTCTTGGGCTTGACAGGCTGTATGAGTAAGTGAAATATAGTTCTGCTATTAGTATGTATTTTGCTTAATGATGTTTTCATGATAAAGACAGTGGTAAGTTAGAGACCTTACTCTCATTATGCTATGGAACGGGTGACCTGTGTGGGATAGCAAGTGAGGTACTGAAGGAAAATGTAATAATGTTGGAGACTGAAAATATGTGAAATTGCACTGGGATTGCAATCTTGTCTTTCGAACTCAAATTAAATATGTAGTTTTCAAAGATGAGTTAGAAAGTCTTCAACTTGGACTTCTCCCCTTCCCAAATACAGATGGTGAGAAATAAACAATAATAATGATAAAAAATAATATTTATTTGCAGTTAATATCCTCATCAAGCTGAAGTAGGTATATTAGGTATTACAGTATGGTATCTTGTTTGGAGAGAGGCAGATCAGTGGTCTCCAAAATGGGGCAGATGTGCCCTAGGGTGTGTGCAAGGTGATCCATTGGAGTGTGGAAGGAAATATTGGAACCTTCACTTATGTTTATTTCTTAGATTAAAAAAAAAAAGAACAAAAATAAGCTTTACTAATATTTCATATGGCTTGACACTAGTGCTCTCACTTGGTCCATATGTCAGATGGCCACAACAAGGTCCCAAGGTCTTCTCAGGGAAGAGTGGATGTTTCAAAATGTAGAGGGGCTGACAATGGTGCCTCCACTTGTCCATTCATTTTAAACATATTGTGATGTATAAAAGTTTACATGTGTCTGGTTAAGTGGATCTAAGAATTTAATGATCTACTTTTAGCTAAACTAAGCCTCACAATAAAGACGAGTGTCTTAAACAGATCCTTGCAAATAAACTGAGGATTGAATGTAGTGTTAATAATGTGAAAAAGAGAATGGCAACACTGACACTTCTCCTAGTCCTAGTAGAAGCTCTTTATTATCTGCATTATGAGGTAAAACCAAAAATATCCTTATCAGATCTGACAAGAAAAAATATTAAATTATCTGTATAGAAATAAACTGAACTTTTTACTAGACCTTTGAATTGTTGTATCACAAAGTGTTAAACTAAATTTTCAAAAATAATGGAGCATGCTTGATCATATACCCTTCTCTAAAAAATTTAATTGAAAATATTAGTATTTTGGGGAGAGCAAAAACGTTGTGTGGTGTTTTTTTTTTTTTCTGTTAATAAGTAAAATAACAATTAAAATATTGATTATTTAATCTTTAATTATTTTTATTTATATTTTATGTGTGTTTTAAAACATGCATTATGTATTAAAAGAGTAGTATATGTATGTAGTTTTTAAAGAAATAACTATTCATGTATTGGGGATCTATGCTTATTTATTTACCAATAGGCATTTGTGATAAAAGAATTTGGAGACCACTGATCAAGAGAATGGACACTTAAACAGTAAGTAAGAGATTTGATAATTTGCCACTTTGTTTCACATGGGATGTTTGGGTGTTGAATCAGTTCTGTTATGTGCAGAATGCAGTGTCCTGTGATGCTGCTGTTACTCTGAGATAGGGGTTGTGAAGTGTCTGAATAATGAATTCAGCTAAAGAGTCTGTATTAACTTCTGGTATTTTGTTGAGTTCATTAACATCCTTTTTTTTGGTTTTAGCTTTTTAAAGTTAATGGCTTTGACTGGAGTGATTAGCGCTAACCTTGGGGCCTGTGGCAAGGTTAAAATGACATAAAATGCTTTGGAACACAAACTTTGTCATGGTCCTCATTATGTGAAATTCTGCTGTATAAGTCAGTCAAGGACACCTTGATTAGTCCATAATGTCCTTCTATTAACAGTTTCTTTTTCTCCCCAGTGACAGATATTTATTAATACAAGCTATATAATGAAGATTTATTAATTCTAGAGAACTATATACATGTTCATGTATTTCTGATTATATAGCAATTTTTGAATCAATGGTAAAAGACTAATGACCTGAGGAAAGATATGTGGAGATGCAAAACTTTGCCAACTCTGACTGTATATCATGGTGCTTTTTATGTTGGTTCTACATGAATGAATGTATAATCATATATTTAATGTGAATATCAAACATTACTTTATGGTAATGAATTAGCACATTATATTTGGAAAGGATCGCACAGTGAAATGCAATCAGTGACATTTCATGTTCATTTCAGTTAATGTCACTGTTTTTTATAGTCTTATTTCAATACTTTTTTTTTTAATCTTTAAGAGTCTAATGCTATCTCTGTGTGTGTGTGTGAAGTGACACTAAATCCACATTTATTAAGGGCACAACTTTGTATGCATCCAGACTAATTCTAGAATTGGGACTGTAGATGTTCAAGTTAGAGCCTGAGATATGATTTTAATTTCTGGGCAATGAAATGACTTTGCCATGAATATGACAAGAGGAGAAAGTACTGTATTTAGTGAGGTTTTTTCCTTTCTTTTTCCATCTAATTTTTTTTTTTTTAAGTAATTTCCATCATACTTGGTAAGCTCTATTCAGAGGAAGTGGCAGTGTGGGCATAGCTCAGACCCATAGATAACCAACACTTCAAAAGAAGCTTGCTATAATTAGCATGAACTGAAGTTGGAGTAATAGAGAAACATAATTATGCAAAAACTGTTCAGTACATCGAGTTTTCCATCTTTTTACCTCTGTGGCTGAAAGACATGAATTTCTGGCGTTACTTTTCTTTATTTGGCATTTCATCTTTTTGTTGTCTTCCTGTGCATTTTTCTTCTGATTCACTGTAAACCTTTCCACTTGGTTAGTTATACACTGGGATACCTTCCTCAATATCACCTTTATCTGTACCTGTGCACCATTTTTCTATGCTTGGGCAATGACTTTGCCCTGTAAAAAAAAAACCAAAACAAAACAAAACAACAACAACTGTGAGGGACATGGAGACAAAGCCTCTCCTTCTCTGCATCCACCACCACTTGGACTGCTTGAAATGTGCTGGTTCTGAGCACAAAACTGAACTTCTAGGATGAGCTGTATCCATTTCTTCCACACAGATGACATGTCTAATGCTAATCTCCAGTGATGGGGGATCTGTTTGAGGGTGTCTAGAAAATGTTGTGTTGCTGGATTTGCTCAGCTTGTCCAAAAGGAATTCAGGTATTCTTTTCTGAAAGTAGGACCAACCACTGATTGCGTTTTCTAGAAAATATACTGCCAAAATTTTCACAAGGATCTGCTGGGGAATGGAAGGAAAGCAGGAAAGGGACTTAGAGGATGTAGATCACCAGGTTGTTTACTTGCTGCTCATTATTAGAAAGTTTTTCTACCTTGTTACAAAACCTGCTACTTCCAACTTCCTAAAAATACTTGTATAATTTTCAAAGCTCTACTGTAATTTATTTCTTTTCTGTTGTCTATGGAGGAATTTGTATCTATTCTTGATTTCAAGATTTACTCATAATGACTTATTTTTATTAAAAAAGGCTCTGCTCTCATGTGGGGTAACCTTCCAACAACTTTTTTATACTTGTATGTTTTCTTTTGTTTTGCTTCAGTTCCTGAACAGCATCTACTTCAAATTTAATTGCAGTTCTGAGAGGAGATTTTCTTTTTTTTGTTGTGTTAAATATTTATATCAAATAAAGAGAAATAGTGGAATAAACAGACAAAGCTAGGATCAATTATTGTTACCAAATGGTGCCCTGTAGATGCAATGAATGTCAGATGTTTAATATGAAAGAGTGATCAATTTAATTTCTGCATTCTTTGAATCTCTGTACAATCATGTAATTTATCAGTAGTTAGCACAAAATTATACTGGTGACAATGTATTTGTTATAAACAAATTTTACTTTACAGGTAAATGTTGAAGTATTGAATGCTGAGAAAGGAAATTGAACTCCTTTTTCCATCTACTTCTGTGAATTCCCACAGGTATCTTAGAAGTGCAGAAGCATGAACATAAATTATGAGTAAAATGTGTTTATTATTTAAGTAACACGTTGTGCTTAACTTTTAAGGGAGAGTATCTACTTCTGCTTTTCAATTTAAAATTCAGTTTTTAAAAGCAAGGAGATTTAACTTAGGGTTTAAAAGTGAAACAAATCTAGGGCCTGTCCAATATTTCTTCTTAATCTTGCGAGCTCTTATTTTTATTCAGAATAAAGCACCAATGAACTATAATACTGAGTTTTCATTCCTGGTGTTTCTCTCAGCCTTATTTTCTTCCATTCTTTCTCCTGTTCTATAGTAACCAGGTGTGGGTTTTTTTAAGTTGTTCAAGCTGAAGCAGCAGAATATGTGCAGATTATCACTCTTTCCTTAGACTCCACTCTTCTGTGGTGATTCTTGAACTAATACGAACATTGAAATGAGAGCAGAATTGGTACCTCGTGAAGTAAATTAAGTCAGGTGTTTCATAGCTTTTGGTTTCACAAAACAGGGCTTTGCCAACAATGGCAAAACAGCATAAAAATAAGCAGGAAACCATCTTTACACAGATTTTGGGGGTTCTGGTTTTAGTAAGTCCCACCTTCCATTGTTTCCATCTTGCCTAGTTAGACAGGAGAAGGTTCTGTTGCAAGATTAATATTCCAAGGTTTACATTGATTTACATTCCCGGAAACTCAGCAGTCAGGATTCCAGGCTGCTTCTTGATAAGGTTCGTGATTGAGCTTTTTCTGAAGAGCTAGTTAAATATAACATAAAAAATGCCTGAATTGCACAAAATGTCTGGTTTTTTGGGTACCTGTGAATAGCTTCATGTATCAAGATTTTCAATTAACCCTGATAAGCTGTAAAGAAAACATTCTCCTGCCAACTAGGTGCCAAATTTCTGTCTCTAGTACCTTCCCCCTGCTCTGATGACAGTTTGAGCATTGTTGTAACTGAGTGGCTGTAAGTGATACCTTTGCCATAGCTCTTTATTTTTTCCTTGGTGTATGGAAAAGCACCATATGAACTATATATGAATGAAAAAAAAAATCTATGTTTTTGCACTTTAAGGGTTTTTTCATGTTTTAACATATCTAAGTGGAGAGCATAAATAGCCTAGACCAAATTCTTTGAAAATGGTCTTGAAGGGTGGTGAGTGTGAATTTCTGGACTGTCACTATTCAAAAATTTTATGTGGCTGATTAGATAACCATCTCATGCTTTGTATTTCCACACAATAGATAACCATCTCATGCTTTGTATTTCCTGGAGAAATGGAGAAGCTTCCTGAGCCCTCAGGGACAGAGAGGGACAAATAATTTATTGGCTTTTCTCACTCCTGAGGTTTGTAGACAAAGGACCAAAAATACTTTTTGCTGTATGACAGGAAACCCAGACTTCTGTGTTATTCAAGCATCTGACATGATGTTTGCTCTACCACAGGAGGGGTGGGGGGAAGCTATTTCATTTCAATGCAGTTGAGGAAACTTGAATGACTGGTTTTCATATATAAACGTCATTATAAGAAGCATGTCTCCTACAGTGCAAATTAGCTTCTAACATATAAGTGCTGTGAGTGGGAAGTCCTTGTCCTTCATGTCTTCCAAAGGATCTTATTTTAATTTTAATTGTGATACTGTAGCTTTAATAACCTCACAGTTCTGACAAATAGTCATACACATTTCTTCTTGTCTACACCAGAGATTGATTTGAAATCTTGCCTGTTTTGTTGCCCAGAAAAGTTGTAGATGCCCCACTCCTGGAAATGTTCAATGCCAGGTTGGATGGGACTTTGACCAAACTGGTCTTGTGGGTGGTGTCCCTGCCCATGGCAGGGGCTGGAACTAGATCATATTTAAGGTCCCTTTCAACCTAAGCCTTTCTATGATTTTTGTGATTCTATTTAAGAACACTACCAGGAAAAATGAAGTGCAAGCAGCAAGACTGTTTGCACTTAAAAGCTCAATAATGGCTTGCTTGCAGAGTACTTGTTCTCAATTTTACATATTTTTAAAACCTTCTATTTAAAGCTTTGTTTCTACTCAGTTTGAAAGACACTGAAAGTAGAACTGTACTAGAGAATACTGGGAAATTGGGAGGATTGAAAGTGGGCAACTGGGGGAGTCTAATCTGTTTAGAAAAACTCTCAAAAGCTTTTATTTTTAAAAGCAGGTATTATCTTAATGCTTCAGCCACTGAATGAGTCCTGAAGCCCTATATTTTTAAATGAAAAATTAAGTGTTGTAAAGCATTTGGATGGTTGTGAAAATAAAGTTAGGCTTCTAAATTGCTTGACACTTGATGTAAATCAATTTAATTGGACAGAGAATATGTGTACTTCCAGATCTTCTGCATGAAAGACGTAGGAACACAGAGAACAGGATTTCTGCTACATAAAATCTTGTGGAAGAGATGCCAAAGCAAGGCCAGAAAAATAGATGTGCATAAAATAACTATATTTATACATGCATCTTCTATAGAGACTTTTAAAAGCTATGAACTTGGCCTAAAAATAGAAATTGTCTTCCTAAATATACAGACTTCTATAACTGTCAGAATTCCTTAGTACTTAATAACTGTGTTTTGAAGCTGTTTCCTATCCTCCCTCTCTCCTTCATTTAGCATGCATTTTACAGTCATAATGACATGAAAGTGTTTTCACTGTCTGCCACCAAACTTAAAAAAATCCCACCTTTTATGACACATAACAGAATGATGGTAACTTTTTTCTTCTTGCTTAACTAACTTATATAGGAAGTTCATTTTTGCATTTTGAATGGAAAAGAGGCATGACAAATGACAAATGTATTACAAAAAGGTTGCACCTAGGACCTAGTACTTAATTTTAATACTAAAATGATTATGGTTATTTCACTTTTTTTTTTTTTTTTTTTTTTTTTTTACATTGGGAAGAAGGTCTGCTCCTTGTTCTCTAATTGCTTTGCCCAGATAGTTCATATTTCATGTTGGCTTCTGTATTATTCCATCTAGTAAAGTTACTCAGAACTAAAATAAGTGCCTTCTTGCAGAAGCCCTAGGGAAATCTATGGACAAGAAATAAAATTTAAAAGCATATACTGCTGCTGTCACTAAGGAGAAAAATTAAGAGTGCTACTGAAAATGTTAAGAAACTGAAAGAGCCTTCTGTGTTCAACTAACAGTGATCATTTCTGTGCATGTATTTTAAAAAATACATGTGAATTTTGAGGAAAAAATAGCTTTAGAAAATGCAGAATATCAGTCTCTAGGTAGAGGGTTAGAAAGACCAGAAGCCTCAAACCTTCATAACATATTGGGAGAAGGAGGAAATACTTTTTTTTTCTTTGTCAAGGGCAGTGATTTTCCTCCTATAAGATTTACTCTAAAGTGCATCTCTGAAAGTACCTTTCTGTTAGGATTTTTATGTCTCCATATCTACTTCCCTTCTCTTCCTTGCTGGTGCCTTGCTATGGTTGCTGCACTTGCTAGTGCAATGTCAGATGAGAGGAATATATTGTCAAATGCCTTCTTACATTTAAATGTCATGTCTTTGAAAGTGGAGGAAAGAGTATATGTGCAAAGTCTCAAAGGAGCCTATAAACTTCACGAGTAGAAGGCCCTCACTTTTCCAAAGCTGTAGTTTGCTTGGATTTGGTTGGTTGAGTTTTGGGGTTTTGGGGGGGAGGGAGAGGTTGTTTTTTTTGGTTGTTTTTGTTTGTTTGTTTGTTGTTGGTTTTTGTTTTTTTTTTTCAAAGCCACAAATATTGCCAAATCCTGTGGGGTTTTTTGGCAAGGGGAGGTTGGGAGGGTGATCTTCAGTAGTAGTATTACTTTAGGGCAGTTAACTTTAGCAAATGAGACCAATCTCTTAAAAACTGCTATAAAGCTTACCTTGTATTTATTGTATGCTTAAATGAACGTTGAAACTCTGATACAGATGGAATCTATTAAAAGGTGTCACAGGCAGAATTAAAGGTTTAAATTAGGTTTAACAGGGAGACCTTTCTGTTGAGTCACTACTACTCACTACTTTTGTTTCCTAAACTGCTTTTTAGAGAAGAGTCTAGGTGCAGCTTGATCCAATATTAGCCCCAGAATTCCTCAATGGTTTATGACTAGAAGATTACATAGGTGGAATTAAGCCTTTATATAAGTTTTTCCCTGGGATTAAGGATGAGAAACTAAACATATTTATATAAATAAGATGAACTTTTAATTTATATTGATTATAATTATTAAAAAAATTCAATTAAAATTATTTATTACACAATATTGGTAGCTCTAACTACTAGTACATTGCAGTATTTTTTAAGCAATATTAAAGCAACGACATTAAAACTAGCAAAATAATTATTAAGTAGAGATTGATGTTACTCACTCTTACCAATGACCATGACAAATCTCTTTCATTCAGCCTTTAGGAATGTCCTTGAGGGGCCTCCCTCTCAAAGGAGGAATCTCCACACATGCTTTGAGTATATTAGAAGTCCTTGATGTTGAAAAGTGCTCCTGTACTTTTGTAACGTAAACTGACTAACGTATAAATAGGACTGTCACGTGTCTCCAGGCTGGCTGTGTCAACTCAGCAGCCTTTAGACAAGTTACCAGCACTATCACCTGTTGGGATCCTTTATTAGGAACTTTGTCTGTCACATCCCCACTGTGTCAGTTTCTATTAGGAAACATTGTTCTTCACGTCCTCAGAATGCATAACTTTGGGATTAATGTGGCAGGCTAGTCTTGGCATTCTTTGACACCAAAACAGTGTGACCCATTCATGACTGATAATTTTTGCAAATAAGGTAAAGTGTTAGCTGTTTTACTCCCATTTAGCCAGATTATCCTGCTACTCAGACATAATGATTTACACAAGCTAAAAACAAAAATGTGGACTGGCAATAGTTTTATGCATGAAATCAGAAATCCATAAGCACTGTGGACCAGGGGAGAACCTCGCATGACTGTGTTTGACACACAACCCCTGCCCTCCACCCTCCCCTTTAGAAACTCACAAAACCAAAATCCCAAACCCTACACACTAACAGTAACCTCTGCTCTTTTCCATAAATTATCTAGCACACAGAATTTGGGTTGGGAACCAATGGCAATATATTCTCTTCTTTCAGTAGTGTTGCTCTTAAATGCAGGAAGAACACAGGCATTTTAAACTTGGAAATCGTATGTAATTTGAATTAATTTTTGCAATATTCTGAATAGTTAAATCCCTTAAAAGCTGTGTTATCTAAAATAATTGCTGATACTCAAACACTGAGACTTCAGGATTATATTGCAGACAAAGGAATGCTTTGCCTGCACACAAATAGGTAAATCTTCAATCACCCGTGGGATCCATAATCTGTAATTACAAAGATATTTTTAATATAAAGTCTTGCAATGTCAAACTCTCAATTTATCAGTTGTATTATATGTAGCAGGACAGTGTAATTATTTTATGGTTTTCGCTGAAATTATTTATAAGAGACATTTTTAGGTGGTATGATCTCAGGCTCCTGTCCAAGAGGAAAGCATCTGTCAAATTACAAATTAATAATTTTCTGCTACCAAAAGCTATATTTTCTCCAGAGTCCTGGGAGTCTTGGTGGATGACTAACAAGCCATGAGCTGGCAGTGTCCTGGTGGCCAGGAGGGCCAATGGTATCCTGAGGTGCATCAGGAAGAGTGTGGTCAAGGGAGGTGATCCTCCCCCTCTACTTAGCCCTAGTGAGGCCACACCTGGAGTATTGTTTTGAATTCTCATCTCCACAGTTTAAGAAAGACAAGGAGTTATTGAAGAGGGTCCAGGGGAGGCCCACAAAGATGATTAGGAGTTTGGAGCATCTCTCTTATGAGGAGAGGCTGTGGGAGCTGGGCTTGTTTAATCTAGAGAAGAGAAGACTGAGAGAGGATCTCATCACTACATGAAAGTATCTGGAAGGTGCGTGTCAAGAGGATATTGGTAGACTCTTTCAGTGGTGCCCAGTGACAGGACAAGGAGTAAAGGCCATAAACGAAAACACAAGAAGTTTTACTTCAACATGAGGAAGAACTTCACAATGATGGCTTTCTCCTGGATGGATACAACTTTAAATGAGAGCTCAATATATCTTTCTTTTGCATTTAAAAAGACTGTGATTTTTATTTGGGTGAAGTGCCACTTTAAAAAGTAAGAGGGAAGCCGCTTACAGTAAACTACAGAGTGATGCCTGGCATTTCTAACTCTTCCACTGTTCTCACAGTGTGATGCTCTGTGGTATCTTTCCTAAACAGCAAATGCCTTGGCTCTTCTGAGTAGAAATGATACTTAATTTTATTATGATAGCAAGAATATGTTTCTTGTTCTTGTGCTTATACAATAGAACTTGAAGGTGGGATTTTTTTAAAACCTCTGTGTTTATTATTTTTATGATCTGTCTGTTTGGAAACCAGTCTTGATTTATTTATTTTATAGAACTGTATTTGGAGTACATCAGTTAAATAATACAGTGTGGTCCATCCTTCAAGCAAGTTTTTGAACACTTAACATGTCAAAAAAGGAAATGAACATGCAGTTTGCTGACACACTTATGTCTCAGGAGAGACTTCTTTTGAGTTTCTGACCTCACTACAAGAATAAATATATTGGAAGTTACATGAGTGGATTTGAAGTTATATGAAATCTCAAATTCTGGTTTTGATTGTATTTGTGCAAAAAAATGTCTGCTTGTGAGGTTCAGAGAGAGGGTGATTATGTGGATATTGTTCATATAGTGCTAATTAGCAACAGAAGCAATATCCATTAGCAGTGTACATGGTACATTCTGGGGAACAACACTATGAGGACAGAACCAATACAGAAAAGCATCAAAATTTTTGAGAGGGAGGGCATGAGGGATGGAGGCCTGGTAAAAGGATAAACTTGACACAAAAATTGTACTACTGCTTAAAAATTTTAAGGATAAAATATAAAACCTCTCCTGACTGTGGTAGTTCTGCTCCTAATCCCCAAATCAGAAAGTGTTTTTTGAACGAATCTCCCTTCACTAAAGCCAACTAAGAAAACTTTTCTCCATTTTCTTACTCATTAGACTTTTCTTAGGAGTTACTCTGCATGGTTTGGACAGATAGTGTTTTATTGCACATGATTAGTGTGTTTCTTTGTGGGATTATGTGAATACAGACCAGGCATCAGATTGCATTTTGTCTCCAGTTTTCTTTTGGGGCTGCTACTTCTCTTTACAAAAATTGAGTATATCACAGAGATAAGAGTAGATCCCCTAATGAAGACATTTTACAAAAACCCAAAACAACAACAAACCAAAACTCAAAAAAGAGAAAAATTTAAATGTATAAATATTTATAAATGTTATAAAATCAAGCCAAGCTTGAGTTATTTCTGGAAAAGTAATTTTCTATAATCTGGGCATCTCCTTGAAATAGAAAATCAAACATAAAAGATGGAAATGCTATTGTAGATCACAGAACCATAGAACAGTTTCGATTGGGAGAGACCCTAAAGATCATGTAGTTCCAACCCACCTAGCTATGGACAGGGACAGGCCAGGTGCTCAGAGATCCATCCACTAGACCAGGTTGCTCAGAGATCCATCCAGTCTGGCCTTAAGCACTGCCAGGGATGAGGCATCTACAACTTCTCTGGGCAACCTGTTCCAGTCTCTCAACACCCTCACAGTCAAGAATTTTTTCCTAATATCTAATCTAAACTTAATCTCTTTCAATTTGAAGCCATTCCCTCTTGTTCTGTCACTACATGCTCTTGTAAATAGTATCTCTCCATCTTTCTTGTGGGCTTCTTTCCGGTACTGGAAGGTCACAATTAGGTCACCCTGAACATTTTACTCGAGGCTGAACAATCCCAAATCTCTCAGCCTTCCCTCACAGGAGAGATACTCCATCCCTCTAATCAGTTTGGTGATCCTCCTCTGGACTTGCTCCGACAGGTTGATGTCCTTCCTGTGCTGGTGTGGTCAAGTTTAGGCCTTAATTTTAGTAGGCCCCAAAAATGCTATGTAGGTTAGAGGGGACAAGCATCACCTGACTTAAGCAACCAAAGAGATATTTTATATCATCTGACATCACAGAAAGGATAATAACAGGTGTAGGAGGGGCCTCGGTCAGTCCCCTTCATGGCTGACACTGAGTGAACATGTTATCACCATGCAGACAGCATTGGGCCTCTTCACCTCTTCACAGCTGATTGGTTTGGGAAGTACACTTTTTTTTTTGTTATTGGTTTTCTCCTCTCTTGTGAGGTATCCTTTTTGGAGAGTCTGTTGGGGTGTTTTTGTGGTCTGGGTGGTTGGAATCTGTTGTTGAGTGGGCAACTCTGTGGTTGCTCTTGTTGTTGTTCTTTTCCACATTTGTATATATATATGTGTTATATCATATGCTGGTTTTAATTGTCTCTTTTGTATAAATATAAGAAGCTGGCAGTTTTGGGGGGTTTTTTGTCTTCTTTGTCCCCTGCCCCGCCCCCTCCCCCCCCCTTTCCTGTAGTGGGAGGGATGCTCTAACTCTCTGTGTTGGGCAGTTGGCATTTTGCCAGCTCATACCAACACAGCTGAGCACCCCAGTGCTGGATGCAGCACATCTGGTTGGGTGTCACAAGAGCAGAGGGGCAGATTCCCCCCCCTTGCTGTGCTGGCCATGCTGCTTTTGATGTAGGCCAGGACACAACTGGCTTTCTGGGCTGTGAGTGCACATTGCTGGGTCATGTCCAGCCCCTCATCCACCAGCACCCCCAGCTGTCGATCTGTTCATCCCCCAGCCTGTATTGATACCTGGGGTTTGCCCTGCCCCAGGTGTGGCACTTTGCACTTGGTCTTGTTAAACCACATGAGATTCCCATGGGCCCACTTCTCAGTCTTATCCAGGTCCCTCTGGATGGCATCCCATCCTTCAGGTGTGTCAACTGTACCACTGAGCTTGGTGGCACCTACAAATCTGCTGAGGATGCACTCAATCTCTTCTAATCTTTTTCCTAAAATGATGGTTTCTAAATATAAAGTAAAAGTAACAATAATAATGAATCATCTTTTCCCTCTTTGATTCGCTCAAACATTTCAATAAGCAAATGGGCTGGGAGAGAAGAGATCTGAACTTTTATAATTTTAATTGAAAAGATGTCTGAAGGAATATTGTTCTCACTAAATGTGTTTATTTTGCTATAACATTTTACAAGAAGAAGTCTAAAGTTATTCTATCAGGCCATCTGTATTTAGTCCTTAGAATTATTTAATTGTATTTTAAAGGTATTACCACATTCATCCTGCATTTTAGTATTCACAAAAGGTTTGAGTGTGGATATGAAATATTTTAGTGTCTTTGAAACAAATATTTCTTTGAGGTTTCATTAGCTAGGAGACCTGGATGCTTCAGCTTTTATCCTGATACGATATTTAGAAAATTTCACTATCATGGTTTCTAAAAAACCCAGAATGCCATTTTCCAATTATCATTAACAAGATGTGAGAATTCTGAATAGCCAAACCAGATAAATTTCTATATAAAACTAATTAATGATCTATTTAGCATATTTAATTTCATTGCTTTTACAAAATTGGACGTAGATAATTTCAGGTTCTGAATAACTGAAAGCTCTAAGGGGAAAAGCCAGTACAGTAATTAAAATGCAATTCAGTGAAACTGCCAGAGAAGATTCCCAATTTTATTTAATAATCTGATATTAAGACCATCTTCATTTCAAAGCTTGACAAAGTTAAAGAAGACTGAAGGCTGGACTCAAGGAAGACAGTTCTTATACTGCAGTAGGTGTCACCTGCTTAGAGATAATAAAAATATCCTCTGAAATTGAAAACTGCTTTTTATGTCAATTAGGTACCTGCAAACTTTTTTTCTTTGCATCCATTTTTTTGGTATTTATACACTCATGTAATTGTGCTAAATTGCCTTTTCCAATGAAGAAAAGGTATAAAATATTTACAAAATATCTGTAACAAAAATATAAACCAGCTCTAATCTGTTTTTGCACAGTGTGGGGAAGTTTCCATTACTCTTAAGTGTGAACCACGTATTTGAACAAAAGCCTTCTAAGCAGAACAACTCATTCAGTTGCCTGAAGGGGAGTCTCGGGCCGGTGTCCATGAGCCCTGCCCAGCGCACCTGGCTCGGGATGCGGCGGGCACAGCCTGGCCTGGCTCAGGGTGCGGCGGGCACGGCCTGGCTCGGGATGCGGCGGGCACAGCCTGGCCTGGCTCAGGATGCGGCGGGCACGGCCTGGCTCGGGATGCGGCGGGCACGGCCTGGCTCGGGATGCCCCAGGCACAGCCTGGCCTGGCTCGGGATGCCCCGGGCACAGCCGGCCCCGAGCGCTGTCCCGGCTCCCGCGGCTCCTGTGCCGCTCCCCCAGGGACACGGCTCGGGCTCGGAGGACTCATCCCCGGCTCTGACGGTGCTGGAGCCTCCGGGCGCTGCCGCTGCGGAGCCGCAGGTGCCGAGGGCGCCGGACAGAGCCCGCGGGGTGTGCTGGGACTGGGCCGGCACCAGGCGAGCTCCTGCCCCGTCCCGAGGCCCTGCCCGGGCACAGGGGGAGCTGCTCCGTGTGGGGCTGCCGGGCCGGCCCGGGCGCTGCTCTCCGGCATGGCCGGGCCAGGCCTGCCCTGCTGGGGCCGTGCTCGGCTCCGGAACAGGGCTGTGCCATCCGCAGTGTCCTGAGCCTGCCCGGGGCAGGGATGTGCTCTGCGGGCTGCTGATGCTCCTCCTGCCGCCGCTGTGCCCTCAGCACCGGCCCATGGAACAGCTCTTTGCCACCGTGGCCTTTCGACATACCTCGGGACACCTGGCTTTGGCTGCAGTCTTCCCAAATCTCCAAGGGCCCTGGTATTTAGTCCTCGTCCCATATACCTGGAAACAGTTCTTTGTGAATACTGTATTCCCAGTCCTCCTCCTCAGCCAAGGTCCCTGGTTCACTGGCACATGGGATTCAGGCCGCTCCAGTGCCTTCTGTGTGCTCGGGCTCGGGATGCCCTCCAGCCCATCCAGGCCTGTCGGCTCTGCCTGCCCAAGTTAGAGTAATTTTCCCCTGGCAGATGAGAGAGGGTTTATTGAGGATTTCTTCTTCAACATGAAGGCACATCCTGTTCTGAAATTCAATGTGTTGAGTAAATCATTAATTAGTTTCAGATAGAAATTTATCTGGTTTGGTTATTCAGAATTCTCACTTCTGGTTAATGGTAGTTGGAATGATGATACTGATCAGATGAACTGAGTGATGATAAGGATGTGGTAAATTGTCTTTGTGGTGAGCTCTTGCATCTGCTTACAGGTATCTGAACAGATGCACAGAAATGAACTTTGGAATGGACTGACTAATTTTGTTTTTGATCAGATAAGCAGACAAACCACTGCTCTTAAGCTGCTTACGGTAATGTTGAGGTTAAGATAGAATGGGACAGAAGTGGAATATAAATCAAATTGTCCTTATACGTTTTAACTACTGATATGTGTTGAAAACAGGACTTCCTAATCAGTAATTTTCTTTAAAAACAGTATACTTTTCTGATCTGAGTTAGATAGTGTAGGAAAAGGTTTTCTTTGTTTATTGTCTCAAGAGCAAGTAGTGCAAGGATAGTTTGGGGCCTCATTGCAATGACAGGAACGATAAACTACAGGGAAGTGTTTTCAGGCTTAGAGAGCTAGAAACAGTAGATATTGCTAAAGCAGCTGTGCTTGACTGGGTGGCCAGGAATGATGGACAGATTTATCACAGGTAAGTTCATCAAGGTCTCTGTGATTCCAACAGCAGTGCAAAAATAGTGGTTGTAGGTGCTGTATTTCAGATATAAAGTCAAAGAAAGCCTATGTTCCCAGAAGGGATTAGAGAACCATAATGTCATATGCACAGAGTGATTGTCATTTGCAAACAAGCAAGGGATACATCTTACTAATGGATGTACTTTGAGCAGAACAGTACTGCAGAAAATGTGTGACCTTTGACTTATGCTTAGTAATATTGGTTTCTGGAAAATCAGTTGAAATTCTAAATAGGTAATTGCAGAAATACTTTTTTGTACCATACAGCACCATTAAAGTTGATTTGGGGAACGGTTACAGGGGAATGTTGTCACTATTTACAGCTTATGGATACCTAACTGTTGTTAAACTGTACTTAACTACTTGAGCTGCTTTGCTACCAGGAGCTTCCAAAGTGAAGAACAGTTAGATCCTTTATGTTTGTGAATTAATCAACAAAAGGCTACTTGCATTTATTTGTGAACCTCTCCTTTCTTCCTCACAAAAAACTTCCTCCAAAATTTGTTATTTAAATAATTTCAGATCAGCTGGCCAACTCAGTCTCCTGTAGGATAAACACTGTATGTTGCCTATAACAATGTAACTTGGTGCTTCATAAACACTGTGATTCACTTGAGTTTTGCATTTCTTCTTTTCTAGGTTTGCTTTGGTAGCATTTCTGGCTGTTTTGCTGCTTTTCTTTTATAGATCTAGTGCCTTTTTATTACAGAAGTTCTTTTTTAAATCTATCAGATTAAGGGAGGTGATTCTCCCCCTCTCCTCTGCTCTCATGACACCCAACCATAACTGCTGCATCCAGCTCTGGGGTGCCCAGCACAGGGAGCAAATCCAGAGGAGAGTCACCAAGCTGATTAGAGGGATGGAATATCTCTCCTATGAGGAAAGGCTGAGAGATTTGGGATTGTTCAGCCTCGAGTAAAAGGTTCAGGGTGACCTAATTGTGACCTTCCAGTACCGGAAAGAAGCCCACAAGAAAGATGGAGAGATATTATTTACAAGAGCATATAGTGACAGAAGAAGAGGGAATGGCTTCAAATTGAGAAAGATTGATTAGGTTTAGTTTACATATTATAAAAAAAAAAATTCCTTACTGTGAGGGTGTTGAGAGACTGGAACAGGTTGCCCAGAGAAGCTGTGGATGCCTCATCCCTGACAGTGCTAAAGGCCAGACTGGATGGATCTCTGAGCAACCTGGTCTAGTGGAAGGTGTCCCTGTCCATGGCTAGGTGAGTTGGAACTAAATGGCTATTAAGGTCCTTTCCAACCCAAGCCATTCTATCATTCTAGATTTACATATTTGCTCTAGATTTATATTTTAGAAGGAAAGATCAATGCATATTCCTTTATGGACAAAAGTGAACTTTTGTCCTTTTTTTTCTTGGGTTGTGTGTGTAATGAGGAAAAATTCTGGTTCTGCTATATTCCTTTGCACAGACTTTCTTCTCTCTTGCTAATGGTTTGTAGTTGTTGTCTCAAACATGCTTTAGTGAGAAATCACTTGGAATACAGCTTGAATCATACTTTTTGAACTGAATAATCCACATGAATTCCGAGGTTATGCTTTTATATCCATTACTTAGAAAATCGAATTCAGGCAAGTGTCTTCTCTATGTACAGCTGATATAAACCTTTCCATTATAGAGAATCTTTCAGATACAAGGCTCCTTCAGAGCAGTATAGATAGCATCATGCTTCAGCTATATGTGTTTCTTGCATCATTACTTACTGTTTACTTTTTTCTCTTTTTTCTTTTTTCTTTTTTTCTTTTTTTTTTTTAAACTTTCCTTTCTGTCTTAAGGTTATTTGTGGAAAGGTTTGTTTGACCTTTTTCCAGGACAAAAATGTTGTGGTTTTTTCAGTGTTCCTAGGTCAGTTCTCAGTATGTTTGGTATAGTGAAAAATGAAACAAATGGTTTTCTTCAAATTGCTTTTCCTTAGTTTGAATTGGTTTCTAGGAGGCTTTTAGAGTCCTCCACTTCCAGAGATTTGTTCTTACTGCCTTAAAGAGTCATGAAGAACCAGCTGAACAGAAAACTAATGGGTTTCTGATCTGCAGTCATCTGAAGAGCTCCACTTCCTAGCGCTGTATTATGATGCCAAAGAGATGAATCCTTTCCTCTTCCCCTCCCTTTCAATAAAATAAAATAATACAACTGTAAGATCACAGAGTGCCTGTTCTGGAGAACAGGGAAATATTAACTTGTCTAATTTTAGTTGGGTCATCCTTGGTGCGTAATCCAAATTTCTAGGACAGAAAAGGGCCATCAACATTAAAACACTGTCATCTGATACTACTCAGTGAACTGATTAGCTACATTGCTGAAAAGTGAACAGTAATGCTTCTAGTTGGGATAATAAGTATAAATTGCACTGTGGGTCTTGGATTTTGTTGCTACTGATACAATGGGCAGTTGAAGTTGCTCTTGTGAGCACTCAGAGTTTGTTGTATTTTTAAACTGTGGAAAGCATCTATTGTGTTTTGAGTGCTGACCTAGAAAATCAATGTTTTCTGTCAAGTGTGTTGCTACTATTTTTCTAGTATGAGAGCTTCTCACTTTATTTTCAAGATAATTCACAGAACTGCAGAAGAAGCACAAGCCAGCGGGGTTCCAGGAGGCACTGAAATCCTGCAACAGCTGTTCCTTGCTTTGCTCTGAGGCAGTAGCTGGTAAATTAAATGGCTGTTGTGCTTACACTTGCTGCCCTTCAAAATGCTTTAGTCGTGGATAATTAACATACAAGGTAAGTGGAAGTTTACTGGAAATATTTCAGAATTCAGCAGATCTGGAGAACAAAGATGCTGAACAATAAGCTACTCTAGCTGTTCAATGGAGTTCCTCTGGTGACCAAAGGCATTATCAACCTAATTTAAGTGTGATGCTGGGACTCTGGTTTCACAGAGCTCTCCATTCCCATAGGTTTCTCTGGAGTGGGAGGTTGCTCTGTTTCCTCAGGAGCTCTCTAGATCTTAGAGAAAACAGTTATGGCAGACCATAATTTTACGATAAAGGGGACACGAGGAAGTCACTAAACAGTAACCTGATGTTCAAGGTGTGAAGCTGATATGGCTGTATGTGGTAATAAAACAGTGATAAAGGCTAGATATTCACCAGCACATCTTGGCCAGAAGAATACCCCTAACCAGACTGTCTTTCCACACTCAAGAACTTTTCTCAATTGCAAAGCGATTGTAGGGGCTTTAACTAGAATGTCTACATTTATTTTAGGTATGTTGAAGTTGTAGAGTGTAGGTTGAGGTTGTGGGTATGAGACTTCTAATACTTGTTGAACTACATCTTGAGGATTGCTGGGAGACTGTGAAGGTCTACAGAGAAGTAATAAAGGTGGTAGAAGGATGTCTGAGGAGGACATGATGAAGAACAAAGTAAAGATACTTGAGGATGGAAGAGACTCGGAATTCAGATCAGGTAAAAACACAGTAAGATAAGTGACTTCATGTTATATAGCACTGCTTATGAAATAGAAGGAAGATTATGATCCTGCTTATTTGGAGACAACAAAATTTATTTAGAACAGGTGAAAATTAAAAGGTTTCCTTTTTTCCTTTTGTTATCCTTGTGGAAACATTGATCTATTTGAATGACATTACATTCTTTAATACTGGAAAATGAACTAAATTCCCACAGCCAAAATATTTTTAGATTCTCTGGGATAGGATTTTAGAGGAGCTGTCAAATTTCACTTTCATCCAAAACTCAAGTTAAGAAATACTTCCTCACCTCAAGATTTTGACAGTTAAACACCCCTGAGATCTGCTTACATAGAAAATACTTAATGTTTTGTGTTTGTATGTCTGTGGTTACATTGCCTCCAGCATTTTACTATCATCTGCTATTGTTGCCATGAAAAGGTTAAGATCATTCTAAAAGTATTTTGACAGGGAAGAAAACCTCAGTAACAGAAGAGTATTTCAGCAAGCTCCGGGAAGTATAACAACAGCCAGTGTGTCAAAACTGCAATTGAAAAAAGTTAGGCAACCCCCAAATAAAAACAGAACAGCAGTTAACAATTGTTAACTCTACACACGGTGTTTTGGCATCTTTCACACACTCATTGAAATGGATTTCCCATTTGGTGTACCTGGTGGCAAGGGCTACTATTTTTGCCCTGCTTTTGCTGTACTGTCTTCTGCTTGCTCTGCACTAAGAGGATAGTGACTCATTTCTTTGCTTTCCTGGACTATTTACATTGAAGTTCAAACTTCACTGCAGGTTTTTTAGTTGCTGCTTCTGGTTTTAGGGAGTCTAATGGGTACTGGTTTTTCCTTTTCTCTAAGCAAGTAAACAGCAGTCCTATGCTTTGATTTTATTTTTCTTGAAGAAGAACAGCTGAATTTAGTGAGCTTGTATCTTGGCAAAAATGCAGGTAGGACTAAAACAAATGAACTGATTTATGAGCTTTACTAAAAGTGATGAGTCTGACTTGATATTGTAGTTAACTGAGATAAAACCAACCCTACCACTTTTGAATACCAAACTAATAGGCTCACTTACTTCCTCCCTTTCTTTTAGTTCTCTCTAACCCTTTTCCTTCATATTTTTTTCCAGTTGTTACTAACAGCCAGCAAAGGGGCTTGTCTTAAACAGGGGGATGCTGGGTATTGTTTGGCTGAAGATGTTTTGTTCTTGCTACTTGACTTTCTTGAAGATAGCGGTAATGTCTACTTATTTCTATTAGGAATTTGAAATATGCTGGAAGGACTTTTTGCTTCACTGTGCAGGTTGTTTCTTTAATTAACCATTAACCTGTGTTGCAATGAGCCTTTTCTTCTCATCTCTTCATGCAGTAGAGCATTCAGTCTCTGCAGACTGCTTTGAAGATTTCTTTTGTGCTTGTGGGTTTTCTGTTTATTAAATTAAATGAACATTTCTTCCTCGTTGGTTCTTCACACTGACACAAACTGCTCTGTGCTCTTTTGCATTTGCAACATTCAGTAGGAGTGGGGGTGTTTTGGGAAGTGGTATAATGTTCTTTTAAATCTTTGCTCTCTTTTTTCTTCTTCTTTCTTTACAGAGGCACTCCCAGTGCTCCAGATCCTTAAACATAACACCCTCAAAACAATGCTTCCACTGTGTTGTACAGTTACCTCTTTTCCTGCAGAAATTGCAGCTGCTGTAACCCAAAGGGTATCTATAAGCCTTCCCACAAGCAACCATTACCATAATGTTACAAGTCCTAGTCTTCCACTTGCCCATAAGCCCTTCTTATCCACAAAGTTTTTAAAGTTCAGGTGTCTTAGTTTAATCTAACAGTTATGATGCCCCAGGAAGCTATGCCAACTTCTAAAACTAATTTCAAAAGCTCTTTCTAGATTAACCTTTTCAATTGTGGTATTGCAATACCAACAAGTCCTACACTGCATTTGTGAAGAGACTGATGTAACAACACAGGCCTGTAGAGCAGAAGGACCAAGACCATGGCTGGAAAGTGGTAATCCATGAGTTCAATTGTCACAAATAGGATTGTGTCTCAGCGAATGCTGTGGAAGTGATAAAGCCTGTAGCAACTTATTAAAATCTCTTTAGCTTTGAAGGAAACTTGGGGAGTCAATTAACTGCACTTAATTTGTGCAGTTTCTGTGTACTCAGACATGTATACCTTCTGAAGGATATTTGATGATGCTTTCATGGGCAGGTCTGTTTCAGACATGCTTTTTTCAAGAGTGGTAGGCTATGTGTGCCACCCTCACCTCTGAAAAAAAGCATGAACTCTGTTGAACTGAGTGTTATCTTTGCCACTGCTCTTAAGGTTTTGGCAGGAATATCTATGTTTTGATTAAGCTTGACTGATCTTTCACTCTTGTATAAAACAATTACTTTCTTTGGTAGTTACTCTCTTTGGTAGTTAGTTGTCTTAGACTATTTAAGCAATGTGACTGTATTGGTTTTGGCTGGGATAAAGTTAATATTCCTCATAGCAGTTTGTATGGTTCTGTGTTTTGGATGTGCTTACACAGCATCAAGATCTTTTCTGTTCCTCCAACTGTCCCATTGGCGAGGAGGCTGAGAGTGCACAAGAGGTTGGGAGGGGATGCAGCTGGGACAGCTGACCCCACCTGACCCAAGGAGATCTCATTCTATATAACGCTGTGCCCAGAGGCAGGGAAAGAAGGAAAAGGAGGAAAAAAATAGAAGGAGTAGGTGACATTGGAAGAGATGCTGAATGTCTTCCCAAGTCACTGTTGTCTGTGAAGGAGCCCTGCTTTTCTGGGAATGGCTGAACACCTGCCTGCCCATGGGAAGTGGTGAACGAAATTACTTGTTTTGCTTTGCTTGTGTGTATGGCTTTTGCTTTACCTTTTAAATTGTCTTTATCTCAGCCTATGAGTTCTCATATTTTTATCCTTCTGAGTCTCTCCCTTATCCCATGGTGAGGGAGTGATCAAGTGATTGAGTGCTGCTTCACTGTCTGCTGGGCACAGGCAAATTCTTAAAATGAGTGAGAGGAAAATACTTAAAATTAGTGTGACTGGTTTGCACTGGCAATGCTTGAAATACTGTTTTCTGTGGATTTCTGTCTATCATTGCAGACCAGGACCCCAACATGAACCAATGCATTCCTGAGGGTTTCACTTTCTTCTCACATGTAAATTCCTGTCAAGTGACCAGTTGACAGGGTCTTGCACAAGCATTTTTTTATTTAATTCAGCCTTTCTTCTAATGCAGTGAATGCAATATAACTACTGAAACAATGCATGAAATTGGAGCAAGATATTTAGATATGAACTTAACAGTGTCTGTGCTAGAGCATGCATGCAAAAGTGTGGCTGTTTTTTACTGCCCTTTATATCAGTTTCATAGGCAGAATAGCTGTATATTTTCTGCTGACATTTTTATGGGGGGTTATATTGGATAACTGTGGGAACTGTTATGACATGGTATTACCTTTGGAAAGTGGTACAATTACTTATGTCAGGGTAGCTTATTTTGTAGTCGGTACACATTCCTTTGTGAGTAGAAAGCTAATGATTTAAAGATCATTTTATATTTTAAAAGGGACTTGTGTGTATGCCATCAGGAAAGTAGTGGTGATCCTTTTGTCATCCGATCTTGTCATGGCCTTCATTGAAAGGCCTGAGAGACTAAATCATGTTTATGTAAAAGGAACTGAGTACCTAACGTAACTTTTTTTGAGGTCGTATATGAAAATTGTTCATTTTTAAGGATTTGAAAAAGGAGATGTGAATCTGTACTTAAAATGTATGGGTACAGTCTATGTGAATGTTAGTTATAGAATGTGATTTGTAACTATCCAGCCATAATTATCAGGCTAAGCATATGGTGTTCCATCTACTGTTGGTGCTAATTCTGGAAGATGTTCAATAGTCAGCTGGAACTTAGTATTAAAAATCACTTAATCTTCAATTTGTTAATCTTTGTGTTTTCAGAATAACTGCACTAATAGCATACATCTGATGTATTAAGGCCAGCTGATGACTGTTCTTCTTGCATCTGTCCCCATCTGTACTAACCCCTGCTTTCAGACTTTAGGAACTTGAGAGTATTTCACCTGTGTGGGGAAAAAATACCACAGAAGCCACATACTATAATCAGACTTCTACGTAAGTGTGTAAGTACCTGCTGGCTGGGTTCATTCCAAGGTGCAGAAGTAGCTTTTGATGTGTTTGATAGTACCTGAGAAGGCAAAGAAGGTGACACATTTCACCCACTGTGAGTATGAGCAAATAAGGTGTAGGAATATGGAATACACATATGTGCATGTGTCAGAGACCAGGTTTGCATCTCACTGAGTGATGGGTTGAATAAACTGTCTTGTCTGTGTTGGTGTGTCGGGCAGTGAGGCGCATGGAAAGTCTGTAGCCAACGCGGGGGATTACACGGAGTGCGTGTGGCCCAGGAGCCACAGGGCTGGGCTGTCAATCAAGGAAGGCTTGCCTGGTGGCCTGCCCACAGCACACCCCCTGGAGCCTCTGAGTGGCTCTGGCACTCCTCACTTCAACCAGGGGGCAGTGAGTGGCCAATGACCTGGATGTCCTGCCTGGGGGGAGTGGTCACAGTGGCCAAACTCTGTAAAAGAGGCACACATGGGCTCTGTCTTCCTTCGGCCTCCTGTCTCTGGACCTGCCAACATGTGACCTCTTGTCAGTAACTATTTCTCTCTCCTCTCTTTCTTCTTTTTCCCTCTTAATTTCGCCTTTCTTGCTATGTTCTTCCTGATGTGGGTAACTTAAAACCGATTGAGGGTATTTCACTTAAGTTGTGAGTTGGTGTTTGCTGAGTGCAACAAAGGCTCCCAGCTCCACAGCAGTGCCTGCTGGCTTGTAAAACCCTTGGAAGGGTATAGAAGCAGAGCTCAGAATGCTGTTTGGAGGAAGGCAGGGAAGTCCTTTTTTTCTGAGTAGCCTACTATTAATTGTAACAATTTTGTGAAATATTTTCCTTTGGTTGTCTGTTATTTCTATGAACCTTTTTTGACAAAACACCTATTTTCTCACTAAAGTAAAAGAAATCTCTTAGAGAAAAGTGTGTAGCTTTTTCTCTGGACATGAACTCAAGGTATCAAAGAACCAAAGACTTTGCAAGAGTTTGTGGACAAAATCTCTTGAAGCTTTAAATTGAAGTGAAAGCTTGAAACTTCTGAACCCAGGCATAACAGCATGTTCTTCAGATTCATTGCTGCCACCTGGAAAACTCTAAATTTGGTCATGACATTTGCTTGAGAGATGAATCTGAGGTCTAAAGGAAGATTGTGAGGACACTTCTTACAAGTCTTTTGACATGAGAGACAGAACTGAGTTTTGTTTCAGAACAACACAAGCTCTGTCCTCTGTCTCCCAAAATATGCTGGTATGGCTGAAATTATGTGGTGACGTTGCTACTTTCCATTTTGTTTGAAGATTTTGGCAACATCTTGAGAGTCCAGTTGGCTGTAGAAATGGGCAGAACCCACAGGCATTATTTGGCTAATGGTTTGCTCAATCCTTGCCTGCTCTGACTATCTTCTTTCACTGATGCAATAAGTTTTCCTCTAGGCACTCCAAAGGCTGAAATTCTACTTCCATAACTTTCTAACTTGTGTAGTAAAACTTTTGAAGGCTTAGCCTGGAAATGTCACTTTTCTGCTTGGGAAACCTTGTTTCTGGAATATCAAATAATGGTGTGTATAGAAGGATTTATGCTTGCTGACAGAGGTAACTGTTGAGGCATTGACTTTAAAATTCAGCATTTTTCCTGTTAAAAAAAAAAAGAAATAATACAAGTAAATGTAGTGAGAAATGTTTATGATTTAGATGTGATATAAAAAAATGAATTTCTTACTCAGCAGCCTGAATTGCTGCAAATGCTACTATATCAGAACTGAATGTCATGGATGCCGTTGTCAATAGTAAATCCCTGCTATAAATACTATTTCTTGCATATATGTCAGAAACATGGGGGATTTTTCAAAGGAATTGAATCATAGAATCATAGAATCGATTGGGTTGGAAAGGTCCTATGAGATCATCAAGTCCAACTCTTGGTCCGACTCCAGTCCATTTACTAGATCATGGCACTCAGTGCCACGTCCAATCTCAGTTTAAAAATCTCCAGGGATGATGAATCCACTACCTCTCTGGGCAGCCCATTCCAATGCCTGATTACTCTCTCTGGAAAGAATTTTTTTCTGACCTCCAACTTAAATTTCCCCTGGCAGAGCTTGAGCCCATGCCGCCTTGTCCTACTGCTGAGTGTCTGGGAGAAGAGAACAACTCCCATCTGGCTAGAACTTCCCTTCAGGTAGCTGGAGAGAGTGATGAGGTCACCTCTGAGCCTCCTCTTCTCCAAGCTAAACAACTCCAGCTCCCTCAGCCTCTCCCCGTAGGACTAATGCTCCAGTCCCTTCACCAGCCTTGTTGCTGATCTGTAAGCAAGCACGCTCTTTAAAAATTGCTTTTGGTAGTGTATTCTATTCTTCTTAAATCGAATTTAGCAAATAACAAATGACTTCTTGTAGAATTTTAAGTGTGAATTGTTTATTTATTTTTCATTTGCTTTCTGCTTCATGAATACTTATATTATCTTGGCCAGATGTCTGACAGATTAATCCCATTATTCTTACTGGTTAACTCAAAAGGCATCAGAACTAGTGGGCTTAGCCAGCCTTCCTTGAGCAAAATGCCTTGGGAAGGTTATGGACCATGTTTGACTCAGTCTGTTGCCCAGGTCTAACAAGGTTTTTGTGTAGACTGTTATCACTTATTACTCACTTATTTAGTGGTTTTGTAAACTCTGGATATAACACTATTACAACAGCAATGTTGTTTAGTACTTTCCAGAAATTCTTAATATCACAACTGAATCAATAATAAGTGTTATTTTTGTGTATTCTTGGAAGGAATTTGTACAAAGGGGTACACAATAAGTGGATTAATGGTGAAGTTTAGCTCATTTTCTGAACTGTTTGCCACTTGTCTTGGGTTGAGCTGGCAAAACGCCAACTGCCCAAGTACAGAGTTAGCCTCCGGCTGAGAAAAGCGAGAAAGGGA
>JAWWLZ010000082.1:83255259-83267719 GCA_035041345.1 Poliocrania exsul | reverse complement strand
ATTGTAGTTCTGACTTATAATATCTCTCGTGTTGAGTTCATTCCTCCTGCTGGTTTACCTTAAAACCAGTACACTCCCCCTTAACCATCTGTGAAATCTATCAACAGATAGATCTCTTAGTATGCTTTCAGAAATACATTAGCAGCTTGATGTTAACCATATCTCCAGCAATTTCTTACGTTACCTCCAATAGTTTCCCATATTAGGTACCTCTGTTACCTACCTTAGTTAGCTCAGTTATGTAACACTTGAGACAGGGACTGGTCATCTGCCTGCAACCTTAAGTTTTTTTTCCCCTTCTTTTTGTGTCCTCTTCTCTGCATGATAATAAAGGTTTTGGCTTAATTCCAAGCAGTTGTTGAAGAACATCTCCCATGTGAGGTTTTCTCATCTGCATTTTTATGTATCAAGTAAATACCACCTGCATGTTGTGGTTTAGGGGTAGTTCTCCCCATTTCAGTGCCACCACTGAGACTCTCCCAAACAACAGACCACTCTCTCCTCTCCCCCTATGCCCCTCCCCCATCCTGCTGCAGCAAGATGGAGCGAGAATTGGAGGTACAAAAGGCAAAGACCACATGTTGGGAAAGAACAATTCCATGGAAACAGCAATGAGACAAGAAAACCAATAGTAACAGCAACAGTATCAATAACAAAAGGATACAAAAGAGAAGGTGATTCACCTGCAAAAAATGCTCCCTGTGGACCCCAGACCCTGAGACAATGAACAATGACTGATGGGATCCCCACTGCCCTCTGTTTTTTTTGCCTCAATGCCCTTCTTCTTGGAAGGCAAAGAGTCCCTTCCCCATCTCCCTGGCAATGATGTGAGGTGGTAAAGAATAGCGTCTGGGTCTTGGCCATGCTCCCTCCTGTGTCCTAGGACACTGCATTACTCTCACATTTTTGTTATTATAAAGATTTCATTTCCACATATGAGCTTTATTGTTTCAGGCTGCCTGTCACTCTTAAATGAAGCATTTAACTGGATGAGAAAGAATGCCTTTATTAAAAGCTAATGAAAACCAAGTGCAAATCATTGGATGGATCATTGTAACCAGGTGTAATATCTGTTTTATTGACCAACTGCTGGACTTAATGCTTCCAATCTAATCCCATTATCTGCTCCCTTTCTGTTTGTCAGCTCAGCTATAGTAGAATCATAAAATGGCCTGTGCTGGAAGGGGACCCTAAAGATCATCTAGTTCAACCCCCCTGCTGTGGGCAGGGAAGCCACTGACTAGACCAGGTTGCTCAGAACTCCACCCAGCCTAACCTTGAACACTTACAGAGTGAAGATGTTAAATAACACTGGCCTCAATACAGACCTTTGAGAGGACACCATTTGTCCCTGATGTCCACTGGGATTCTGAGCCCTTGATCACTACCCTCTCGATGTGACCATCCAACAACTTCTTACTCATCTAACAGTCCACCCATCAAATTCATCTCTCTCCAGTTTAGCAAGAAAGATGTTATAGGGGACCCTATCAAAGGCTTTACAGAAGTCCAAATAAAAGATCTTCTTTTGTCCACTGATATAGTAACTCCATCATAGAAGGTCACCAGATTGGTCAGGCATGACTTGCCCTTGGTGAAATTATGCTGGCTGTTAAACAACAGCATTGAAACAGATTCTGCAGATCATGTTTCTTGGTGCTGTGTTCAATATTGACACTTTAGGTTTAGTTTATGGGATCTGGATTTCTGGGAGAGAATTATTTCATATATTCAGAAATCCAGGTGATTCTAAACTAAGTCATATTTAGGCTCTAATATTGTTTCCTATATCACAAAGTTAGACTGAGCAGAAAACAAATTAAGAAAATGAGTATCACAGGAAATTATGGAATTTTTGATTCTCTCCTTTGGTTGTGAAGAGAAGGCTGAGGAAGGAGGATTAAGAGAGAACAATTGGAGTAAATAGTCAAAAATCAGTATTTTGTTTAAAAATAGTACATAATTATGTATTTATTCTAAAAATATGAGAAAGCTACATGACATTTAGTAAGTAAGCAAATTTCTTTCAACAGATGTGAGGATGCTCTTCATCTAAATTGTGTAGCATTGTATGATATTGCTTGGCATTCAATATCTTCCTGTAATTATTATTGAGATTTGTACTTCCTTGCTTGTTTAGAGAAATTTTGTAACTTATTTAAACTTACTTATATTCTCATGATCTTTTTAATAGCCTTGTGTATCTTCGTGTAAGATTTATGTACCATGTGATAGAAACTGTTTCTGAAGATCCAATGTTTCCTTTCCTGTTTTTATTATATTTTTTTTAAATGCGGGATCTTGACTATAGAAAATTCCCACTGGTGTATTACTGGATATATGTATATTGCACAAAAAATGTGTGAGGTGGAAGTGTTGGGCTTAATGGACAATACACCTCTTTCTCAGATTTTGATAAGAGCTTTTGTTTTTCAGCATGGCTTTGCATTTCCATATATACCTACTCAGGAGCAGGTACTTTCGCTTTCTCTTTCTCTCATCCACTTCTTGAAATTCATGTATCTAAAACTACCAGAAAGAGACAGGAAGATTATATTGTTTTAAACAGCTTTTCAGTTAACAAAATTACATGTGTCAAAATCTTCCCTGAGTTTGGTTTAGTCTAGAGTTTAACAGGTTTAAGCTGGTGTTGGTTGAGATTGAAGATTTCCTGTGAACTTAGGTTAGACTTGACTCAGTTTCTAGCAAAAAAGAGCTCCTTCATAGACCATTTCCTTCAAATTATTCATTTACAGAACAGCAACAATCAATACTTTTTTGCTCTTAATGAGGTAACAGAAATTAAATGTGCACACATTTTGTCACTAATTATATGTTTCTAGCTCTTTAGTTTTCAACCCTTTAATTGCTTTAGTTCAAATGTAACAGTTCTCTTAACAGAACTCTCTTTACTTCCATTTTATGATCTTTTTTGAATATTTTTTACTTGGGAATGTTTGGTACAGGATGCAATAATGATAAATCTTTAAATGTTAAATAAATATAAATATTAAAACTTAGCACTCACTTAATGTAGCTTTGCCTGTCTAATTCTAAGCAGTAAAATACTGCAGTTTAAAAATAAAAGGTATTTTTTCCATTATATAAGTACAGGTTAGTTACTGAATTGATTATATAAATTACTTAGCAACTCTAAACTGATTTTCTTTAATATACTCCATATCTATGTGTTTATGCTACATGAGGTTAAGGAAGATCCAGAAATAAATATATGTTTTAGAGAAATATGTCACTTTTCATAACATGAAGAAGGCTTTATTTTTATAGGCTGGAGAAAAATTCTGCCATGAGAAGAGTAAATAATTCATTTAAATGGTTCTAAGAATATTTAGATGCAAGGATCCAGTATGTAACCTCTATTCGCCATAAAGTCAATGCAAACTGACCACTAAAAAGTGTTAGGTTCCTATGGGACACGGATGAAATGCTACAATATGAATGTGCTATTTCATTCAGTGGGAACATTTCAATCTTTCTTATCCCAGAGGGAGCACTCTATTTCTCAGTGGTCAGGAATGTATAATACATGGGAATATTCATATTCATTATTCAGGAAAAGAATGTTCATTGCATTATGGGGAAGTCTAAGTTACATCACTTTGTGGTTCAAGATAGGCATATTCTTGATGAGTTTTTTTCAGGACATATATTTTTGACAGAGCAACCCATTAAAGCAGCCCTTCTGGAGTACTGCAGAAGTTAAGTGTATTTGTGGAAATACAGGCATTAATAAAATAAGATTTCCATTTACACTTTTAAGTAGGTGTGGTGGGCTGACCCTGGCTGGATACCAAGTGCCCGCCAAAGCTGTTTTATCACTTCCTTTCTTAGCCAAACAGGGCTAAGAGAGACAATATGTTCAAAGGCCTCTGAGTTGAGATAAGGACTGGGAGAGATCACTCACCCATTAGCATCATGAGCAAAACAGACTCAACTTGGGGAGATTAGTTTAATTTATTGCTAATCCAATTAGAGTAGGGTAATGAGAAATAAAACACATTCCCCCTACCCCTCCCTTCTTCTGGACCTCAACTTCACTCTCAATTTTCTCTACCTCTTCTCCTCCGGTGCTGCAAAGAGACAGGGAATGGAGGCTGTGGTCAGTTCATTACATGTTGTCTTTGCTTCTTCCTCCTCAGGTGGAGGACTCTTCACACTCCTGCCCTGCTCCAGCATGGGTCCCTTCCATGGGGTGCAGTCTTTCAGGAACAAGCTGCTCCAGTGTGGGCTTCTGTGAGGTCACAAGTCCTGCCAGCAAACCTTATCAAGTATGGACTCCTCATTTCATTGGATGACTGACAGGCTGGGCGCCAGCTGGCTGGAAAGCAACTCTGCAGAGAAGGACCTTGTACAAGAAGCTGACCCAGTGATGCACTCTGGTAGCAAAGAAACCCAGCAGCGGGTCAAGGGAGGTGATCCTTCTCCTCTCTTTGGCCTGAGCAGGCCAAGGGTGGTACTTAGTGTTATAGATACCTGATGAGAGGGAATGAGGAAGGTGGAGCCAGGCTCTTTTCAGCTGTGTCAGTGACAGGAGAAGAGGCTGTGGGAGCAAATTCACACAAATGAAGTTCCATCTGAACACAAGAGGACATTGTTCTACTGTGAAAGGGGTCAAGCAAAGTAACAGATTGGGCAGAGAGGTTGTGTAGTCTCCATCCTTGGAGATATTCAGAAGTCAGCTGGACATAGTCCTGGGCAACCTACTGTAGATGACCCCTCTTGAGCAGAGGGCTGGGACTTTATTATTTTGAGAGCTGACTTTCTAACCTCAAAGATTCTGTGAGTCTGAGATCCCTGATTATAGCCAAAATTTTTCATTTATTTTTTTTACCTAGTGAATCTTAAATTATAGGTCAACCAACACACGCCTTTAAAGACTTTTGTTTGTTTGTTTGTTTTGGTATTCAATGAGACAGATTTTATTCTTAAACAACAGAAGTAATCTGGAATGTACAGACCAACTGAAAAGAGAATTGCTTCTTTTTTTTTTTGTCTTTATGCAGTGATCTGAAAATGTGAATGTTTGCAGTGTTTCTACAGTCTTTTCTTTCTGTTTCATCTATTCGAGTAAGTTATCTAGAAAAATTAAGGTTCATTACTTCTCTGGATTTGTTGCATTATTTAGATGTCAAAATGTAGACTGGGTTCCTAAATGCAAAATATATACAGTAGTTTGAACATTTTTCTGGTTTTCATGTGTTCTTGTGTGAAAAAAAAATCAGATTATGATATCTCATATTCCTTCTTAAGAAACATCTAATATCTCCTATTTTCCTCCATTTGGAAGTCAAAGGGTTATTTTATTGGAATAGATAGGATGGGCTAGAAAAGTGGATTTAAGCCAAAAGTTACAAAGTTTGTTTAATAGTAGCTTTGTTATTTATGTATTTAGCATTTCAAAATATGCTGGAGACTTCCACGTATTCATTGTGTAGACTTGTGTCAGAGATGATTCCTTTCTGACAGCTCATCATTATTACTGTAAAGATATTAACCTCTGTGTTCTACTTACCACACTCTTTATGTCACTTTTTTTTTCTTGCTAGTATGAGTGAAGAAAAATTAAAATGAATTTACAGTAAATATCAGCTCTACTGTACTCCTGAAATACTAATTAAAACTTTGAGGGGAAAAAGAGCCAAGTCAGGTTCACTGGTGACATATAAACACTTCTTGATGCACATTTGTACAGCAACTGTCAAAGTTGCCTGGGAAGATCATGTAGTAGAGAGAGGATTAGATAACAGTTTTAGCCTTTTCTGCAAGACATCCACAGCTCCCCTTCTTCTGAATCTTAGCTCCTTTCAATGTCTTTGGAATATTGCAAATTAGAAAGATTAGTCCAAGGCTGGACTTGTAGGTCACTTTCCTCTGTGCTGTTTTGTGCCTGACATGTTATTTAACATGATTCTGAAACAGGGAGATCCAGTTTGTTCCTGGCATGGCAATGAATGTGTTCCAGGGTAATGTATGAGTGTACCTAAGAAGGCTGCAGTAGACTTTGCTGTCTTACTTTCCATGTTCATTATGATGCAGTGTGAGCCTCCCCCAACAAAGCAGGACTCTGAGCCAAGTTAGTGTAGGATAAGAAAAAAGTTAAAAGTCCTTTAATAACAGGCTTACGACCCACAGGAATACATGATGACATGCACGTGCTCCTCAGTTCTAATTTCCATGGCTTTTATAATAAGATCCCTCCAATCATTACTTTACACATTTCTCAGTCCAGCCCTGGTCCTGCCCCTGGTCCCATCCCCAGGAATTGGGTCTGGGGGGTCAATGAGACCCTCTGTCTTCATCATCTCCTCTTCCTCTGGTTTCTGGAGTTCTTCCAGTTCTGACTTCTGGGACACTCTGACCTGTGTTTATGTTTTGTTCTTCAGGTCTTCTGATAGTCGTCAGCATTCTACCTTGAAGAGAGTGTAAACAAGATTAAAAAACTAAAGGAATTTGAGCTCCCAATCTGTGGTAGGGGTAGTGATAGAAAGACATTAAACTTAAACTAGAAATATTAACCCACTAAAAGTCTACTTTGCTACAGCTACAAGTACTTTAAAATCTATAAAAATGAAAAATCGAAAAATCAGAAACCCCCTTGGCATCAATTATAAGCAGATAAGTAGCACGTTGAGCTAGTGTAGAGCCAAAATGGAGCTTTTCTTTTAGTGACTCTCTTTGTGTAGAAGGTTTCATATTTCTGGACTGAAAATTAATTGGTGAATTATGAAATCAATGACAGATATAAAGAATGTTTGAAGTATGCTCACTGGTCATAATACAGGGCCAAACCCCATGCCTTCTGAAAAGACATAACACCATTGTAGTAACTATGTGCACCATGCTACTAGATCAGCAAAACAGTTTTAACAATTACCTATATATCAAAAAACTTATTATCTTATCTTGGCCAATCAGAATGAGTGTATTGAAATAAAAGCATAAACTGGGTGAAGGAGAGAAGAGAACAGGACTCTTGTTAATGCATCTGCAGAAAAAATTATGTTGCATAGCAGGGGTGACTGGATGTAATGTCATTTACAGAAAATGAAACCAATCCTTGCCTGTTGAGTGCACACAAGCAAGTTTGCTACAAACATTCGTATCCAGCCACCTTGGAAGCAATGGGTGCATTTGGTGAAGCGCTAAATAATGCATGCTTGTTGAGAGGTAGGATGAACACTGAAACTGATGAGTGAATTCATACAATTGATTTAGGATGGACTGACTTGCTCTCATAAATGTAAAAATGTTGAAAAAACAATCAAGAATGTAAACTTCCAAAGTTTCTGGACTTGTGAAACAAACATCTGTGAACTCTATATAGGCTTTAGATAGGATTAATGAGGAAAGTGACTTTCAAATAGTAATTATATATAATATTAAAAAATAATGAAATATTTTTCAAAAAGTTTCTAGGAGCTACTTTATTTTGCCAAGAATGAAAACCAGTCTTTTTAAAAGCTTTGTAACATTCTATGGGAACAACTTTGGTCAAGGACATGGATTGTGGGTAAAAGTTTTCTTCCCTTCAGCAGCCAATACACTGTTTAGGTAACACTTAAATCATCAGAGCTGGTGATTATTTATAGTAATATGCTAAATTTCTTTTCCTTTGTTCCCATGATAGAGATGAAATAGCATGACTAAGTTATCAGCACCAGCCCCTTGAAGGCAAGATGTTATCAGTAACCCCTTCGGTTTTCTTTGATGTGTCTTTCCCTTGCTACCTGTGGCACTCAACATCATCAGATATGGCCCCTTTGGAATAAGTGCAAGAGAAGCTGACCAAGTGCTGAAACTACAGGTTTAAGCTTTAAGAACACCGTGAGTAGTTTACAGTCACTGGCTCTGCCACTTAGCAAGAGATAGAATTGTTACTTTTCCTTTTTGAGTACATAGTCTCTTACATTTTCTTGTCCTTATTTCTAGTAGTCCTCAACTCTGTGCGGGTAACATCCTGTGGGGCAGCAAGAAAATACCTTCTTCTGTGGATTACTCAAAAGGCCAGGTGCTAGTTTGCAAGGTGAAAGATGTTTTAATGCTGAATAGAGAGTATGTGTTTTTAGAGAAGAAAAATAATTCATAGAAACATTTTTTGTTTTTAAAGGACTAGAAGAAACTAGAATATTTCCTGAAAAGAAACTACTGGTCAAGCTTCCACCTTATTTTATAAGATTTAGCTTTATTAAAATGGACATAGTGCAGTTAAAGCTTTTCCAGTTGTGATTTAGTATTAAGTCACGATATTCTAGGTATGTGAGTCATAAGCAGCATTACTTTGACCCAATTACCAATTAATTGGCAATAAAAGTAGCTAGAGAGAGAAGGAGAATGTTTGAGGGGACAGGAAGCTTTTCTGAAAAGTAAGTACCTAGTGAGAAACACATGAAGAATGCGGTACCTCGTTACTGGTACTGCAGTTAATACTGATCTTTTTACTGATTGTATTAATAGCTAAAATATATGCCACTTATTCTGGGGTCTAATTTAACTTGCAGTTATAATGAAAAGGAGTGTTCTTGAAAGTGGTTTTTAGCTGAAGGCTTCAAAGTAGACACCTTTATGTCATGCAAGTTGATCAACAGGACAATCACTGGATAGACTTTAGCATTGAGTCTCCTCTCTCTAGCTTTGTGAAATGAGTTCTTATGCTGTAGTGTTTGACTCTTCTCTCTAAATGAAAATAGATTCCTTGGTATTTGCATGGTTTAAGAAAAATGATGAAAATAAATTGTGCGTAGAGCTCATGCCTTTTCAGAGATAAAATAAAAACCAAAGAAAACAAACAAAAAACAGAAGTGGAGAAAACAGTAAAGCCTTGGGGAAATAATAATTCTCTAGCAGATAACCTGCCTAAAGTTTTCACAAAAGTTTTCAAGGTAAAATTCATTTACCATAGCAGGGTAATTTTTTTTCTTATTGTACTGCACAGATACAATAGATTAAAATCCATTAGCATTAATAGTTGTGTACTTTATTTTTAGATTGAAGTGTGTAAAGACTGCCTTGCTCTTGATTCATGAATATATAATTATATAGGTCTTGTCTAGTAAATGAATTTAAAATTATTTTGGCATGATTATTCTGTGTATGTTTAATCTTTCAGAACAGTGTTTTCACAGTCATAAAAAGCTCTATTGATTGCTGCATTTTTTTCAATGTCCAGGCCATCCAGATGCAAGTGGCTGTGTGCATACTTTGAGTATACAAAAATAATTTTTTTGTATGATAACAATAATATCCATCATTAAATCTCCAGAATTTCTGGGTTTTATATTTGAGCATCTCCCTTTTCCTAAAAAAAGTCTTTGGTTTTCTGAAATGGAGTATACCTTTGTTCTGAACAGCACTAGTTCCAAATCTGTTCTCAGAAAATGTTTAGGATCTGTAGCACCATGATGTTGGCTCTGATGACTTAAATGCTCCTTTCTATTCTGACATGATGCTGTTTTTTCTTGTGATTTGCTGGCTTAAAGAAAACTATATCTTATCCTTTAAAATTAGTGCACTGCGCTGCAAGTGCAGAATTTCTAGAAGTATGTCATTATGCTTGCAATTTAACATCTTTAACCTGTTTTACCTTAACTTTTGAAAAGGTCATATTAGTACCTGGCTGCATTTTATTCTGATTATGAAACATTGGAAGAAATAGGAAAGAAAGATCTTGATACACAGCCCTTGATGTGGAGACATTGTAATAATTAGATACAAGGCTCACTATTCTCTGTGTAATGTAGCTAGGAAGTAGTAAGTAAGTAGTGAGAAAAGGTTATTTCACAAAGTCATACTAGCTGCTTGCATTGCATGTGCAACTTAATATTTGAAACTAACCTTTGTTTGGATTTTGTTTTTTTGCGGGGTTTTTAACTTCAATTTTTTAATCAGAAGCATTGATTGAATTGTTAGCATATTGAAACAGAGAAATATAAAGGCAGTGCACCAGTAAGGTTTTAAATTAATGCAGTGTAAAACTTGCAAATTGGACCCTGAAATGCAGAAATTCAGTTTGTCCTCTCTTCCTCCACAGGCATTTTTATCGATAGAATTAATGTTGCTACTGAATTTACTTTTCAGTTCTTACTCCATTTAGTAGTGAGAAGTAAGTGTTAATGTGCAATCTGGGCAGCATACATACTTTAGTTTTAGTTTAAGCCATAATAGAACAGAATCTCTTTAGTCCCTACCAAGGGAGTGAGCAATATGCAAATGGACCCAAGGATGTTATAATCATTTATTAAACTAGGTTTTATGAATGTCGAGGCTGCATAGAGTAGCATCAGAAACTTGTCAGTTAGCCATTAGAAATTGGTATTAGTTGTTGAGATGGTTTCTTGATTGAGAATGTAGTGAAGCATTAATTTCATTGGATTCAAACACCTTTGACTTTGTTTTGCAGTCTCCAAATTGAGCAAAATGAAACCAGAGAAACAAAACGAAACGAAGTAAAACAGTGGGTCATCAGTGGTGTTATAAAGCAGTCCAACAAGCAAGGAGAACGCTGTTTGTGCCATGTGATATAAACTGAATTATTCTGTTTGCCCCGGGAGATCAAGAGTATCCATCTCCTCTCTGTAATCAATTTATTTGCAAGCCTCAGTCTCTGAATTGGCAAAATCTGTTATTGTTAAACATTTTGTTTGCCTCAGTGGAGTGCTCAGTGTTAATCTCCTTGCCCCATTTCAGTGTCTGAAAAGCATTTTATCCAGCAGTACATCTAAAAAAACAGCTGAGAGTCTATTTTATTGATGGTCCTGAATTTGCACAATGTTTATGTTGCAAGCTGGTGGAGGGGTAGAAAGTCTCTTGGTTTATTTTATTGTTGCTGGCAGAGCTTATCCAGATGTTCCTAACTGTGTGAACTCTTTCTCATTGTCACGTTTCAATAGTGCTGAATTTATTGTAATAACTAAGACAGCTGAAAGTCAGATTTGACATTACAGCTTTCAAGACAAGGCATTTGCTCTTGTGTCTTGTTTTGAAAACAAACTATTTGTCAGGAGGAGAGGTGATGTGATATGTAATGGTAGGAAGGTAAGATGTATGACTTGATCTTCATAAAGAGAGAGTGCTAGACTAAAGATTCAGAATCTCAAAAGTACAATCTACAGGCAGACCTCAGTATGAAATCTGGAAATGCCATCTAGGGGATTTTCCTAGTAGTTTTCGGAAAACGTGTGAAGAGAGATAGGATGGAGTATTGTGGGTTAGTATAGAAATGTCTCTCAGGCTATGTAAAAGTGCACCAAAATATGTATGTATGAAGCAGCGGTTTCCATACCTGTCTGTAATGGGATGTAGAATGCTGAAAGAATGTAACGCAGTCAATAGTTAGCATCAAGTTTTGCCAGAATGAAGGACAAAGGTATGTTGGGATCCCTGAGTGTTTTAGCAGTGATTGAACAGGCACATGACCTGGAGTTTATGCAACAAGATCCAGACAGCCATTTCCATATTCCATAGGCATGTTGCTGTCTTCCATAACACTCCCTCAGTAGCAGTGTAAGAGTAACACATTAAAAAGTCTGATATGGGAACAATAGAATAACATTAAGAGAAATAAATTATTTATTTCTATTACATTGTTGTGTTTATTTTAATTTGCTGTAACTTGAAAACAAAGCATCTTAAATAAAAAGGAAAGAAAGAATAGCATTTTCGTACTTGTGTCCAGGATTTAAATCACTTTTCAAGGAACAGGGAAGAGTTAGGATTTACAGCAGACAGTTATTAAAAGGGGGTATAGAGAGAGGCAAGTAGAGAGAAGTTGTCAAATCAGACAGAAGGAAATTCTGCAGAAACATACTTGAACCTGGTTTGTTTTCCTGACAGGGCAACTTGGTGCAGATGAGCAATGAAGTTGTCTATTTACAGCCCCAAACTGGTTTTTAGGAGTATCTCAGTCATGTGTTTGGGGATAGGCAGCTATTTTTTTTCCCCTTCCTTGTGAAGCTTATATGAAGGATGAAGAGGTATGATATCTCTGGTTCTCCTCCTCTCCCTGGTGTGTGGAGCACTGGATCAAGACTTAGGAGTCTGAGCTTTTCTTGATTTCCCTCTCCCTCCACAAAATGAGTTGGCAGTCTGTGCTCTCCAACCCTTTGACTTCATTCCAAATAAAATGCTTGAAAACGTAAACTGTTTGGGGAAGCATCTGTCTCTCCTGTTAAAGCTGTGATGTTTTTAAGCCATCAGTTCAAGGTTTATGGACCAGAGACAACATGAGAGAGGGAGCCGTACTTGTAGCCTGCTTATGAGGGTGTCCAAGTGCTAAAACAAAACTAAGAGTACCAACATGGTTTTTGTGGTGTTGGGTTTTTTTTGTTTTGTTTTTCTTTTTTTGTTTTTCTTTTTTCTTTTTTTTTTGTTTTTTTTTTTTGGCAAATTTATTGACTTCCTGAAATATGGAATCCATTTTTACAATTTTCCACCCTTTGTAAAC
>JAWWLZ010000082.1:83213272-83255159 GCA_035041345.1 Poliocrania exsul | reverse complement strand
TTTTTGTTTTTCTTTTTTTGTTTTTCTTTTTTTGTTTTTCTTTTTTTGTTTTTCTTTTTTTGTTTTTCTTTTTTCTTTTTTTTTCTTTTTTTTTTGTGGCAAATGTATGGACTTCCTGAAATATGGCATCCATTTTTACCATTGTCCTCCCTTTGTCACCCTCTCACCTTAGAACTCAACATAATAAAACAACCTACATTTTGTCAGCCACTGGATGGAGAAAGAAAACAGTATAATTTTGTAAAGTTGCAGATAAATGCCAGAATATTTTTTTGATGGATCCCACCCTGTTTACATGGTATCAGCAAGTCAAGTTATTCGTATTTCTCTACTGTGTTTAATAAGGAAGGTATATTGTAGTCTTAGACACTGATATGGGAAACTGCTGAAATAGAGGATGATATCTGACTTTTGTTAGGGCAATACCACACACATGCCTAAGTAAAAGTTTAAACAAAAATTTAGGAATGTTCTTGTGTGCTTTTCTTGCCAAGGACATGTTTTCCTGAACAGGTGTGTGTTTCAACTGATGACAATAATGTTGCTTAATGTAGCTTCTTACTAATTCCAAATTTCTCTTTTTTTAAACCGTATTGCCTCCTTGTTTACTGTATTTCTAAATAACACTTCTAAACATTTGAAGATGCAAGTATTCAGAAAAGTATGGAAGACTTACACCTGTGAGGTGCTGTAATGCATCATTTGAGCTTAAAGAAAAGTACCAAGTTAAATTTCCAGTTTAATTCTACTGATGATCAATAATCATTTCACTCCTTGGTATGGGAAGGGCTCTTCTGCTGAGTTCAGAGCTGTTTCTCTATTCTTGAGTTGGTAATTTTTAAATGCATCTCTGATTACTCTTTGTTTGAACTGAGAGTTTCCCACAATGTTTGTGACGTACAGTGCTAGTTCGTTCACATTTTCCTACTCTTTTCTTCCATGCTTCTTTCCCTTCCTCCATCTCTTCCTCTTTTTTTAACCTATACCAATCTTTAAGTTGCAGGCTATTCACAAAATGAAAGTTTAATTTTGTGGTTAGATAATCTCATTTTACTAGCACAATAGAGATTTATACCTGCCTGTGTCTTCAAGAGCTCACACCTTGTACACTGGCAACTTGGAGGCATAGGATTTTTCCAGCTGTTGAAGGTAAAGGTAACATCTTGCCTGTGTCTTCTAGTGTGCTACAGAAGGTTATATTCATCATTTCTTATTATAATGTCATTCAATGCTTGCCCTTTTGTTCTTTCAAAGTCTAGGATATGTGTGGGGTTTTGGTTTTGTTTTGACCCCCCTCAGTTAGAAGATTTGATTGGGTTTGAATTGCATGTATTTCTGTTGGGGACATTGAATGGCATCTATCTCTGCCCTTGTAATTTTTTCCTGTATACATATGGTATATTTCCCATGTGTGTTGCCCATACCTAACACTAATCAGCTGATTTTTAGAGTAGTGTAAGAGTGAAACAAAAAGTATGTGCAGCAAATGTTTAAAGGTTAACATCAGTTGGAGCAAACTCTTTTAAAAGACCTGAATCACAATGTTTAATTAATTTAAAACAATGAACTTTCCTGAGATATGATTCTAAAGCCAAAGCAGTGGATCAATAGGGATCCTAAAATTAAAGTACTGCCCTGAAACATCTAAATCACAGTTATTTCTACTGTGTGTGTTGAGCAGATTGGCAATGATTGCCACTGATGGGTAAAAGCCTGCCTCCAAAAGATAATGAGCATTTTGCCTCTGACACCAACAGAGATTGGGATTTTACTGTTTTGTGGGTATAGGAAGTAAATACCAAGAAGTTCATGACTTGTCTATTCACGGAATAGGGGATAAGACTCAGGACTATTCTCCATCTTGGTGTCTGTCATAAAAATATTCTTCCTTGATGTTTACACATTGCTTTACTCCTCCTTTTGCATCTTATTAAAAAAAATGTTGCAGTCAGAGAGGACTGTTTTGTAGTCTCCTGTTGGTAAGACCACTGTGAAGGGACATGTGTTACATGAAGAGGAAAGGAGGACTATTTGTGGGTAGTTGCACAGGGTTCCTGCAAAAGTCCGGATGCAGGGGAGTCTAAAGAAATTCATAAATAACCTTTTTACCAGCTTCTTTTGGCTGTTTTTCTCAGGTGTTACAGCAGGCATGCCCCAGAAATTTTTCTGGACATTTTTTCCATAGTCAGAAACAGCTGTAGGTGACCCTATTTACTGATAGTGAGGTCTGCAAATGGAAACAAGTTGTTTATGTTTTTTTTTTCTTTAAAAAAGAGCTAACAAAAAGAATCAGGGTGGGAAGGGATAGTAGAAAATGGAAAAGAGCCATTGCTTATGGTTCCCTGCACTATGGACAGTCGTATGATGCTATGCAATGTCCCCTGATAGAACTTGAACAGGAACTGTTATTAATGATCAGTACATATTTGAATGTTTAGCAATCAATGCAGAATATAAATTTTGTTTGAATTGTACCAAGAATGCTTTTTTTTCCTTTTTGTTTGCAAGATGAGTCGTACATCATTATGGTGACACTGAATAATTTTGCTGCACATTGGGTTGTGATTTTACAGTTGCTCCATAGAATTTATTTTCTTAAGATGGCACCTTTCAAGACTGTGTCATCAAGTAATTTGCTTGGAATAAGGGAAATTTATTTTCAAGTATGTCTCAGTAGAATATTTATATGCAGGGAGATAAAGACCACTAATTTAAAGCTTGCCATGTTAAAAGAAAAAAAAATAAAAATCATGTTCAGTCTCTATACTCTTGTATAATTCCACTACCATAGTACTGCAGTACAGTGTAAGCTGTAAGACATTATCTAGTTCTCTATACACATCTGTGTAGGTAGATGATATTAAATGACCTCCATTTACCAAAGGGAAGAAGTACCATAATAATCCTCCCTAATATGTAGAAACTCAGACTTAACTCCCAGTCAAATAAATTCACAGCAATATAATGTTAAGGAGAATGATTTTTATTATTTATTTTTTTTTTACAACTAGGTCACAGACTGGTCTGTTAAAATAATATATTGTACTAAAAACAGTAAATACAAAATGTCCATTATTTTATTGAATATTAACACGTGAAGGACAAAAATGAACGTAGAAGCATGTTGAGAATGTGGCAAAAAGGCAACCTAGGAGTGCCATGGCATGTGTTACTTTACTTATTGCAAACACTGGCCAACAGAGATGCAGAAAGCTGCACAAAGAGAATTATCTATGAGATCTTTTAAAATGTCTGTGGAACTGCCTTAACAAATGTCTGTTCAACATTTGGCAAATGAAACATTTTGTCTGGTATGAGTGTTGTGATTCTGTCAAGATTACCACTGTAAAATAAATACATTTTATTCTTCCCTCAGCTGCTTCATTTGCAGCATCTATTCACAGAAGAGAAACTACAGATGGAGAATTTCATCATTTAGGCTGGTCAGGTGCTTTTTAGGCCTAGTTGCTTACACAGCCAGGAAGTATAAACTCAGTGGTGTTGTAGATGTCCCAGTACTGGGCTGCTTCATGATGGATACCTAACCTGAAAATGTCCTTCTTAATAATGTCTACTTTCAAAGAGTTAGCATCTGAGGAGTATTCCTTGCTTCCCAACAGTCTTGAGTACAGAATCTGACAGTACATAACATCTTCTTTTTATTTTTGTTGTTGTTGTTGTTATTGTTGTTTATTTGAGTCAATACAGTTGCGAATTACAGAGGAACTACAACTAACTAAAACCAGCTCTTATCTGCTATCCTAATTTTGTAGTCTCGCACTCCAAAACAGGTTGATTATTGCCTGTAGATATGGTGTAACTTTACTCTTTCACCTGACACCAAGTCATAGCACACTTTCAGCTATTGTTAACTAAATTAGTAACTGTCATGGTTTTGCAGTAAATTAGGATGTGCTGAGTAATACATCACTGGTGGTTTTGCAGTAAATTAGGATGTGCTGAGTAATACATCACTGGTGATTAAAGGTTGCTCTACTGGAAGTAGATTAGCATCACTTTGAATGTCTCCTATGGCAACAAGGGTATCATGCTGACAATATGAATAGAGACCCCTCCACCCCCAACACACATATCCCACATAAGTGGTTTAGCAGTGGCATGTTTCAGTGGCTGGAGAAGACTCAATTTTCCAACCTTTCCTATTGGTAAGCATGTGAAGAGGTACCATTCTGCAGTAGAGTCAGCGCAAAGCTACAGCAGCAGTTAGATCTGGCTTTGAAAACATTATCTAACCTGAGATAACAATGATGTTTGATCCCATTTAAGAATGTTTAATTCTTGTACTTCCTTTTGGGGAAAATGGGAAAATCAGTACAGTTTTTCTTAAAATATTGCAATTCTTTTGTGTGCATTTGTACAGTAATTTTAATAGATGTACTTGACAGGAATTACAGGGAAATTGAAGCTTCAGAAGGAAATATGTCTTGCTACACTGGGTGTAAGTGAGTAGTAAGGTTTTAGCAATGGTGGTGGTGTGAGCTGCAGGGGTGTAGGAAGACAGCAGGGTCCGTTTCCTGCTGGACACAGCTGGTTCCAGCCAGCTCTGCGATGGACCCACTGAAGAACACAGCTAAGCCCATCAGCCACGGGTGGGCACATCTGGGAAAACTTAGGTAAGAAAGGTCAAGAGCAAGTGGAAGATTTGAGGGTGGAGCTGAGATAAAACTTTCCTGCTGAGAGTTATCTTAGCATGGTTGTGTTGAAAGCTGGGGAGGGTAGAGGACAATGAATGCCTGTTTAACAAAATATTTTTAATTAAAGATATTTATCAGAATCATAGGATATTCTGAGTTGGAAGGAACCTACAAGCATCATCAAGTCCAACTCTTTAAGTGAATGGCCTGTATGGGGCTCCAACCCATGACCTTAGCATTATTAGCACCATGCTCTAACCAAGTGAACTAACCTCAATTAACAAGAACATATTAGCTTTTCTACTCATAGAAATTGTTGTATTTGTTTGGTGATGACTAATCACAACCTTGTACAGATTGTGAATAAAGCTAATTAGAGTGGTAGGTTGTTTATGGATTTTTTTATTGCTTACCTTTCTACCAAGGAGAATTAACTATTTGAGTTATCACTTGCCATGCAAAAATCAGAACCTTAAATGAAGGGGCTGGTAAATGGATTTTAAAGTTTATGTTCTCTGTGATATTGCATTACTTTAAACTAAAATGAATCTTCAAGCCTAACAACTACTAACAAGATAATTTTTCAACAAGCTGTGGAATCAGCATGTAGGCTAGTTTTGTTATCCCTTTTTTTTGCCTATATTTTATTTAAATTGAGCTCTTCAACATTAGACATATGACTGGCCATCTTATCGAGTGCATACATTGCCTTCCCTCAGCTGTAAAATGAAGAACTGAGCCCAATGCCCTTTAGCTCGCAAGGAGACTCTTCACTGAAAGGAGTAAAGAATTAATTAAAAACTGAGCATGAGGAGTTTAAGGCCTTTTGGTACAATGCTTGAATAAGGAATATGATTGTCTTCCTCATCCCTATTGGAAGCTTGTTTACTTCCTTAGTATCTTACAACATTATGTCTTGCCCTCACAGAAAGCCTCTTCGTATTCCAAGTGCATCTGGACAGAATTACAGCTGATGGACCCTTGGGAAAGTATAATTTTAAACTTTAATTTTTGTCTTACATTTCCTCATACTGGTGAGTGAAAAAGGGTAGAAATCACTGTTCATGTCTCCAAAGTTCTTCGAGATTCAGGCACAAATGGTCTTATACTGAGTACAAAATATTGTGATTAACTGTCTCACAGATAAAAGCTGTTATGCATTCTTTTCATAACATGTAAGATATTACATGTAAAATGATATAGCTTTAATTCACAAGGGGGAAGTAATAAGTAATGAGACCTAGAAGGGACAAATAAAAGTCAATAAAGATATGAGGATAAGAATTTGAGTTAAATGCTTTACTGGTGATGTATATTAGAGTATAATTACTTGAATTGGTAATCGTGTTTTACCTGTTTAGGTGTATACTAATCTTTTTTGCTTTCAGAATGAGACAATATAGCAATGTTGATGCATATAAACACTTGAATCACACCAAATAATACTGACAGCTTGATTGGGAACAATAACTGAATAGCAGACCTATGGGAGTAAGCTTCATGCTGTTAAAATGTGAATTTATACAATATGTTGCTGCTGGGCTTGCCTGGCATTCAGACAACTTTGCAGATGTCAATTTACCTGTGTAATCATACGATAATTTAGTAAAATTAGCATGTGAAATACTTTGGCATCTCCATATAGTTAGCTCACAATTATAAACAAATATGTACTTACCAAGGTGTTTTCTTGCTCTGTGGCCACACAATGACTTTGTCTACTAGGTTGTTATGTGTATATGGAAGGTGTTGAAGTAGAGGTGTCACAGAAATGTTTCTCAAAATACTGATGAAAGCAAAATAATACATTGTGGAAGGAAGAAAAAAACCGGTGAAGAATCCATATGCCTTCCTGTACTGTACTAAATGAACGGTGTCAGCTTACATACCTGAACATCAATGTGGACATTTTGCAAAGGACTTCTGGTTGCTCATGTGTAGTCAAAAATAGCAAATGGGGACCCAATTTGTCTGAAGAAGGAGATAGAATACAGCAAAGAGAGTAAGTACAGCACATAAGCCACAAAATTTTTTTTTCCCAATTTCGAAAAGTTTAAATTCAGTTTCATCTGGAATATTGTTTATACTGCTAGGTATCTCCCCTGATACTACTGACTGAGTTTTGAAAAATATTCGTACCAAAAAAAAAAAAAAGAAAATCAAGGGGGAACTTGTATATCAAAATATAGGAGTCAAAACAAAGCAATACTTAGAAGCATGGCTCAAGACCACTTTTAAACTTACTCTAGCAGTTTGTCAACAGTCTGTAAGTTAAACGGCTGCATTCTGAGTAGTGCAACCTGATTAAGTCTACCCTGGTAGAGCCAGATCCCCCAGGGAGTGATGACTGGTCATTTGGTCAATGCTAGAAAAGTGTTGGAGGACGTGTGAATGCCAAACGTGTAATGGTGTCCCTTTTGCCTTGCAATGTCAGCATGCTCCATAAGGGGACCTTGTTTGTGCAGGGGTGTTGATCTGCTGGAGGGCGGGAAGGCTCTGCAGGGGAACCTGGACAGAGGTTCAATGAGTCAATGGGCAGAGGCCAATTGTATGAGATTCAATAAGGCAAAATGTTGGGTCCTGCACCTGGTTCAGAATAACTTCATGCAATGCTCCAGGCTTGGGGCACAGTAGCTGGAAAGCTGCTGCGGAAGAGGACCCTGACGGTGCTGGTTGACAGGAGCTGAACATGAGCCAGCAGTGTGCCCATGTGGCTGAGAAGGCCAATGGCATCTTGGCTTGTATGAGAAATAGTGTGGCCAGCAGGACCAGGGCAGTGACTCTCCCCTGTACTTTGCACTGGTGAGGCTGCACTTCAAGTTCTTTGTTCAATTTTGGGCCCTTCAGTACAAGAAAGTCATTGAGGTGCTGGAGCCATTCCAGAGAAGAACAACAAAGCTGGTGAAGGGTCTGGAGCACAAGTCTTATGAGGAGCAGCTGAGGGAGCTGGGATTGTTTAGCCTGAAGAAAAGGAGGCTCAGGAAAGACCTTATTGATCTCTACACTACAATTACCTGGAAGGGGGTTGTAGACAGGTGGGTTTTGGTCACTTCTCACAGGTAACAGGTGATAGGATGAGAGGAAATGGCCTCAAATTATGCCAGGGAAGGTTTAGATTAGATATTAGGAAAAATTACTTCATGGAAACAGCGGTTAAGAATTGTAACAGACTGCCCAGGGAAGTGGTGTAGTCACCATCCCTTGAAGTGTTCAAAAAATGTGTGGATATGGCACCTGAAGACATGGTGGTGGTGCTAGGTTGATGGTGGGACTTAGTGGTCTTAGAGATATTTTCCAACCTCAATGAGTCTGTGATTCTACTGAAAAACAAATGAATAACAACTGTAAACTTTTTCTTCCCATGTGCATTTTCACTAGCAGTTGCTTTAGAGGCAACTAAAGCTGTTTCCTCTAACATCTAAGTAAAATCCTCTTTCATTATTGCACTGAACAGGCTGGAAATCAGTTCAACCACCTCAGACAGGACTGTCAGGGAGTTAGTTTTGTCTTTCTTGGGGAAGGTGGCTGTGCAGAAGCATAGTGAGGCATAAAGCTCTGTTGGGATGAGCGGCGTCTTAAATAATTGGCAACTCTGAACAAAGGCCCCACCAAATGGTGTTCTGGCATCAAGTCTGATGCGCACTATTCTTTTTGTACCTTGTTTGTGGTTTTTCTCTGCATGAAACAGTAACTTTGTCATTGCCAATTTGATACGTCTGGTCTTCACTCAGGACAAAATTACTTTTCACAGACCTGCTAGTCTGGACAATGCTTTACCTCTACAGAATATCTCATTTGCATGGCAATGGTTCAGAGGATTTCAGTATTTATATTAAAAATGAAGAAGGATAAGATAAGAAGGAGGCACTGGCTTTGACCAGTGAAAGACCACTGGTACTGTTTCCAGTGAATCCAACTGAGAGCATCTGGTGGACCCAGCTGGACTACTATTTTGTGCTCAGATGGAGTAGTTTATACTTTGGCACAGTCATGTGCAGTGTTTATTCAGTATGGTGTGTAATCATAGAATGGTTTGGGTTGGAAGGGACCTTAAAGATGATCTAGTTCCAAGTCCCCTGCTGTGGGCAGGGACACCTTCAACTAGACTGGGTTGCAGGGGACATCCATGACTTCTCTGGGTAATCTACAGTTCCATCACTTACATTGCTACACTGCAGAGTTTTCTTACTGTACAGATGTAACACACTCCTTTAGTGTCACGTTGGTCTTCAGGATCAATTTGTAAACGGATTGGAAATTCACAAAGGGGGAGAAAAAGGGGGTGAATAATATTCCTGGAAAAGACTTGCAATTTTTGATGAAAGCTGCTGCACTGTTGAAAAGACAACTTGTTTTTTGTTTGTTTTCATAGGAATCTTGGATTCTGTAATGAAACACAGCAGGTAGGACAGTTCTGTACAGATTTCAAAAGAAAATGTTCATCTGTACAATAGAGCATATTTTGAAGCAATAATGCTTTGTTTATTGTGATCACTTTCATAAATAAAACTGCTAAATGCCTGTTTTGGAAGTCATTCAACTTTGAGAGAAGTTGAATGAGATACACTTGTCAGTTAATAGTACATTTGGAGAAGAGCATAGATGGCAAGAATGCACATTTGTAATTCCTCACAGGGTCTAAAAATAATATATAAAGTAACTTGTAAGAGGAAATAAAACAATTGAGAAATCCATGCATCCATATCCTGATTTGACTCCAGAATTGTTATGGTCTGTTTGTTGACCCTTCAGGATGTTTGAATGATGTTTCATAGTTGCAGTAGGAAACTTGTTTGATTGTGATTTCAGACATTTTCTGACCTGGCAGCTGAATGTCATCTACAGTTCTAGTTCATCTGGACCTTGTCCTGTGACTTATCTTCAGAACACTGAATCTGCTGCTGCACTAAATTGGAATGAGCTTGTATTTTAGTACATGAGAAAAAGAACTGTCATTTCAGGATATGTAATTTTTTTTCCTTAACATCACTTGAATATCTTAATACCTAACTTATCTGTCAGCAAAGTATGCATGCAATAATTTAGGAAGCAATTTTTAAATTAATTAGGAGGACCTGTGCTGTATGTTAAATGTGGAAAAGAAGATTGGAAAGGAGGAATTACCTCAATGTGCAGCATTCTGCCCCTAGATCTACAGTTCATATCAGTCACTTGAGAAGAAAAAGACCAGCTTCTTTACAGAAATTTTGTCTCAAATTGCAATATATTTAATCTACAATTTAGAAATTAGTGATAACTACAGCTCTCACTCCTCTTACAGAGCTGTCTATTTCCACTGCTGCTGTGTTCTCCATTGCAACTTTGCCACCCTACCTGAGCTGTCTGCTTTTCCTTTTCCCATACTGAATGCATACTGTGCTCCCAGCTGGTTGTTGATTGCTTATCCCTCCATTTGTTTTCTCCTTACAATAAACTCATTAGTAGCTTTTTAATTTTGGGATGTAATTTTCTTCAGTGGTCTTTAAGTTGTGTCAGTATGATACTTTTCACTGATCCTCTTGCCCCTTTTGTTTTTTGTTAGTCCACTAATGTACATTTTGACTTTATGTTGTCTGAAGTGGTGCGGTCTTGATGTGGTTGTCACTTTTCTGACTTGATGTTTGGAATACTCCTCTGACTCTGATTTTACTCTTCCTGCACAGATTCCAGCAGCTCTCATCATATCTTAGGATTCTTGTCTTCCATCTCCATTGCTCCTTCCTTTTGTGATATTTAGTCATCAACAATGCTCAAATGACATATCTTTGACTATCTAATTAATTAATTGGTTCATGTAAATCAAAGCAGCCCTGTAGAGGTAAGATGAGTTGTGTGAGAAGTCACTTTCTGTTTCACATTTTTCACTTAAAAGTACGTTTCCTTTGCCGGTTGAGTAGTGGTGTATCAAGTTGAAAAAGTCAGTGTTGATTCTGGTGTCATTGTTTACAGTACAGTGAAGACAAGTCTTTGCTTTCATTACCTTCCATTGCAGTTTGAAATTACACCTTTAAAAAATTCATCTGTCCAGCCTCAATTTGTGGCTACTTGAAACCTTCTTCTATTAATTTGTGACTGTTTTGGCTGTTTGACCACAGATTTCCTTTTGTCTTCTTTGCATTTTTTTCACTGTTTAGTCTCTTTTGAAGTCTGTAAGTTTAGGAACTGCTATCCTAAAGAATACAAAGTTAACAGAAGAGTGAGCAGAACATGAAAAACTAGATGACCCCTATGAATTTAACATCTGTGAATTGTATATAAAATGTAGTCAGGGAGAGACAAACTAGCAAGATGACTTGCTTTTCACCTGGATGTTTTTCACATGGACTTACTTTCTGAGGTGATGCAGGAGAGTAGAGCGAATGTTGGGAGAGTGAAGAAGTTCTGCATACAGATTCTAGCACCTTACAATTGTTGCTAGGGCTTAGACATCTTGGCCAAGGTCTCAGATTTGTTTGTCTGCTCTATTGGTAGTATTAGAAAAGTGTAAAATAATAAAATGTCATACCATTTTTGTTAATGCCATAGACCAAGGCAGCATCTAGCTGCCACATGTCCATTCTTGCTAATTGTATTTCATTAGCAAACACATGAACAGGTTAATACTCACTTGTGATGCATATTGTCTCAGAACTCTGAAACTGCAACAACTACTCAAATCCATGCAGAGAACAGTGTCTTGGAACTGGAATGTTACCATACCATGAGCACAGCATCAGCACAACTGTGAAACATGCATCAACTATGTCCAACAGCATAGAAACCAAGTTTGTTTTTATTGTTTCTTTTCAACAGAGCAAGTGTTATGTATGAAATTATTTCTTATATCCTTGTTTAATCATTTTTATTAACAAAATAAGGTTTGCTGCATAAATAATAAGAATATAAATCAAACTAATATAAATAGATTTAATTTGAGGAATTGCAAATCCAGTGGCATCAAATGGCAAAACTAACTGAGATTTGCAAGCGTTGAAGCTGAGGAGGTGCATTGACATGTTCCACTCTCAAATGAAAAGATCTAGGCCCAGTGTTTAGAGTCAAATAACACCATTTAAATGTGACTTTTTGGTCTTTCTGGCTTCTAAAAGCTGGAAAGACAGCTGAAGTGCAGAATAAAAATTGTCTCATTTGTGCTTCTGCTTTTTGGAAACCTCTGAGGCTGATGCTGGGCTGCAGCGAGATTCCACAGAGAGATACCCAAGGTTTGGCCATCCTATCAAAGTATTCTAGTGCAAAAAGCCATGCCACCTGGCTCCAGCTCTGTAGCATGTTAGTCTAGCATCAAACTGAAAAGATATAACCTATATCTCTCCAAACCCTGGAGATATAAATATTTGAAGTGCAGCGTGGTATATGTAGAGCTAGAGCTATACTGCTGCTGGCTCTGCAGTTACTGCAGTTTTTCTCTCCCTTTGCCCTGTCTTCACTGCAATCAATAAATTTGTCACCCTAGCTTTTTTTTTTTTTCTTTTCCTATTTGTCTTTTTTTTTTTTCCTCTTTAAGGTAAACTCTGGTGAGTTGGCAAGTCATGTTTCTCAGGGAGAGCTTTACGCTTGTACCTGTAGGTGGAGCTCCAAACTCATCTTCTGCTAAAGCAGACGGACTGGTGTGAAAGAACAAGCAAACCACAAAGGAAAACCCTGAAAGACCACTTCTAAATACAATATCCAATTTGTAAAATTTTACAGGAGAACATGCTTAAAATTTTATAACAGAATGTTTCCAGTTTTCAAAATAATGAGAACTGATAGCAGTTTTATAGTTTAAAAAATCATGTTGTTTGTTTCCTTTACTTGGTTGATCATCTCAGTGGAAGGCAATTTCTTCCTGTTCAGGCACCTTATTTAGCCTTATAAAATTTTAAATCTTAGTCAGTAAAAGGTAATAAAAACCTCTTTATTTTCCTTCTTTTTAATGGCTGCTCTAATATGAATGTTTAAACATGATGCTATAACTTGCTTCCTGCTAAAAGGATGTGTCAGAGATCTGGTTTTGCCCTTGAAACTAATTTGGTATTCTTCTGTGAAATATTAGAGATGTAGCAGATATCAAATCCTTAATTGGCTTTGCATTGTAGTCCACTGTTTAGCAGGAAGTAATTTCGATGTTACCACTGTGCCAGAGAGCATGGGGTGTGAACTACCTCAGGTTTAATGGAGGGATTTGAATTCTGTCATGAGAAGAACTAGTGCAGCCAGGCTATAGAATGGCAACTGATGGTCATCCTTGTAATTAGCTTGTTGCTTTCTGTGGGGACTGAGAGAGTTGGAATGTTGCTGAGATAACTGAATTTAGGTCATGATATGGGAGTTTTCAGGTGGTTTCTAATCTATGTGTGTTTCAGGTGTTCACTGAATGCTTCCATGGCCCTTTTTTTGTTTGCTGTTTAATCAGAGGAGATAAAAAGAAACCTCAGTTCCTAAGGGTTGTTACTAGAAAAACTGGTTTTGCCTTGTGTATTTTCCAGTGATGTAATTTTTTTCATTCAAATATAAGGACAGAAATGCTGCAGTTGAAAGAAATCCCTTCTCCATGGCGACTTTATCCATTCTTCTCCAGAAAAGTAGTGGTGGTAAGCAGTTGTTAGTGTGCTTGGATGAATAGATGCAAGTAAATTACAGGTATTCAGGAAGACAGACTAACAGAACACCTCAGAATAGACTCAACAATGTAGATACTGTGCAGGAAGTTGCATATTGGCTCCTTTAATGTACTGCTAGTTCACTTACATGTTACACTATAAACCAAAACAAGTTCTTTTGGGACAAATGGATTTTTGAGAACAGGTAGCAGATGTGTTTTGAAGCAATCACTTCTCATTCTGCAGTGCGTTTTATATACTATATTAAGATTGTCCATTGACTGGATTATGCTGTCAAAAACCTGTATTCTTCTCAGCCTTGGTTTTGTTTAATTCCTTACTGAAATGTCCTTGCAGTATATGGGACTACATTTATCTGGCTTGAAGAACTACTTCTGTGCCTGGAATAAACATTTGCTGGAAGAAAAGGAAGGTGTCTATTTGGCTTGGCTATGGGATAAGGAGGGTCTAGCTTGATAATAATAATTTAAAATTAGAAAAAGTGCAGTCAAAGTGGTAACTGAAAGAGATAGGATAAAGGCCAGAATAGCTGCAAATGAAGGGAGAAGTGGAAAAAGAGGCTTATAGCTCCTTGAGGTCTAGGAAGGAGAGTTTGTTGTACTTTGCAATGCCAAATTATATTAAAAAATAAAGTAGGTTTATTTCTATTATATGCATGTAATATGACCATTAGACATTTGGACAATGAACAATAAGAGTGCTGGGAGAGCCTTTATTACTAATAATCTTGGTAAGTTTAGGTTTTTTTCTATTTAAACTAGTAAGCATTCCCATGAGAACTGTTAACTGCAGCCTGAGCCATTTTTATTTATTGAGACAATGAGATTGTTCAATGTCAGTGAAACAGTTTTCATCAATTAGGAAAGAGTAGAATGTCTGGAATAAAACAACTCTATTTTTGTTCTGTTATGTGTATTGCCTCTATATATGAGCTAAAAGTTTAAAGTCGAATCAAACCCCTCTATGATAAGGTTCAAACCCCACCTTTTGCACAAACTTTACCAAATCTCTGCATCTGTCCTGAAGTCAAGCAGACAGCTTCAGAATGTTTGGAGAAATTTTAAAGTAGTTTGGAGATTGCAGCAATGACTAACAAGGTATATCACAGAATCACAGAATAGTCTGAGATGGAAGGGATCCACAAGGATTCTTGACTCTAGTTCTTGATGAGGGGAGGTTAAGAAATTGAAATGTTGAGAGACTGGAAAGACAACTGATTTGACCTTAGAAGCAGAGGAAAGATGGGTAAGATGTCAGATGATACACAAATACTGACTGCTCTGTCTAGAATTACAGTTTTATATACAGACATTGTTCCAGTGTTTCAACTCCCAAAATAGAGCCTATAACTTTGCTAGAAAAGTGATAAATAGCTCTTGCTGTTTAGAGATTTAAGGGCACTAAGATTTCCTGAATGCCAATATGACATAAATGACAGTATAGTGAATAAAAAATTAGATTCTTAGAATAAAGAATAAGAAAAAATATATATATTCCTATGAAAATAGTGACTAGTCTAATTTTGAGAAAAGGAGGAGAAGCATGAGATAGTAAGAGTAGGTGGGAACAATGTTTACCGACTGAAAACTGACAGCTTGATAACATAGCTAAAATGCACTGTAGTATTTGTTTTCACTGGTAAACAGACTTGTTACAGACATGGTTTTGACATTAAAGAAAAAAAAATGGTGTCTTGGTGTCACTTTTTTTTAATACTTGAGATATATAAAATGCATAGAAATAGGTATTTCATGTTGATTTGACAGGGCAAAAATGTTCTATGATTTTTCTCTGATGAAGGCTGTAATTTTAGGGAAGGTTTTGGCCAAACCAGTTCTGGTACTAGCATGGAGAGTAGGAGTAAGATTTGCCATCTCAGCTCTGTTTTATTTTCTTTACCCTTCTTTTCTTATTGTGTTTTTGTCTTTAAGAAGTTCTCTTTATCATGCTTCACTTCAGAAGGAAATAAAAATCAAGGCTGGATGTATTTCTAGGACAAGATACAATATATTCCCTTTTCCCATCTCTGGACCACAGCTGATTCTACCTTCACTCTCCTTTAGTCTAAAGTTCAGGCTGCAAAGCCTCATGTGTTTTGTCAAAAACATGCAGCCTTCTAGACAGAAGATTCAGGCGATCTGTTTCCTCCACCAAATTCTTAGCTTTGGCCTGTACCTTACATTAAAGATGTAGGTCTTAGGAATTTGTGACCTGTGTTAAAATCCTAGTGACTGATTAGGTCTGTTCTAATCTGCTCCTGTTCAAAAGGGCTGGGACAGGCAAATAGATCATGCCAGTGTGTTTCATGCTGGTAATCCCTGGAAGCAAGTGAATGCTCTAGGTGCAAAGCTGTGTCAAATCTGTTTTATGGGACTAATACTAGACTATGAGAATGCCAATTTTACTCTTCCCCTGCAGAATAGATTTTTCTGAGGCACTTTAGGGAATGGACATATTGATATATGGATGACTTGTGGGAAAAGAACAGGAGCTCCAGAACTTACATGAAATCAAAAAGGCAGATAAAAAGAGTGTGTAGAACCTAGAGACAAAGCATACAAATCAGAGTGGGATAAAAAATTAATGGAGATTTATTAGAAGTGTATAGGAGATTTTCTTAAAATAAATGTTCTTTCAGTTCTAGAATATGTGTTGGACTACTTATAGGAATTTTCATTCTGAATGTTTGACTCCCAAAGTAGTTGTAAACCCCAAGATTACTTAGTATAGCCAGTTTGTCTTTTTCAATCACTTTTTGAAACCAAATTCAACTAAGTGACATGCTGGTGATATTCTGCAGCCTTACTGTAAGAGTAAGCCTAAAGTGTGTGATTTTGATGATACAGTATTGATCATGTTGTAAAAACATAAACTGACAGGCTTTTCCCTCTCAGTCACTAATTTTTGAGTATTGTATTTTGTACTTCTTGAGAAGGTGAGATTCTATTATTGGCTTGACATGGTTTGAACTGAAACCTTAACTGTGGTTATTGTTCATATCCATTTGCATTGTGGTATAATTCCATGTATACATTCTTACTGTGCTTGGCCTGTAGGAGTGTCACATTGAATAAAAGTCACAATGATAACAGCAGAACAATTAAGTCCAGAGAAGTCATCCAGCTCCGCACAGCTGTCACTGCATTATGCACCATCATAACAAAAAGAAAAAAACCTTGTTAAAATAATTTCCTTATTCTTTGATACAATTTTTTGGTTCTGAAAAAATGCTAGAAAACAGCAGTTCCATTATGTAATTTTATAAACTAATCATTACAATTCTATAGCACAGAGTTGGGTTGTTTGCTCTTCATCTCTGCACTCTGTAAAGCAGTCACTAATAGAATCCTGTTGCAGAGTCTAAACCCTGTGAAATTCTGTGAAACGTTTCCATTTTCTGTGTGCTTAATGCAAGACCAGAGCAATTTTTGCTGATATCTTCCTGTTAAAACTTGTAGCCATAGATCATTGTTTTCTAATGACAAAAATAATTAGCACTTAGACATATTAATGACTGTGTTATCAGGTAATGATGTCTTCATTAATGCATGGCTCTAATCTCTGAAATAACTTTGTCAGTAGCTGCTGGTGGAATGAATGCTTAGGGAGGAGGGAATGCTTTGATGTACCCACTGTCCAAATTCATTAGCTGCATAAAACTCAATCCTGTCTACTGCATGGTGAAGCTGCACCTCAGGTCTTTAAATGCCAGGCTTGAGTTCCCCTGAATTTACAGTAGAAACTATCAGTGATATCTGTATTGGTTTTTTAATTGCATGCATTTGTTTAATTCAAATGCCATATAGCTGATCAGTGTGGGGTTTTGGCTCATTATCAAGGGATTATGGAGACTAATGTGCTTGAAGAAACCTTGGTTTGGACTTTTAGTTTCATTTTTTTGTCTATGTTTCTGCAGTGAACTGAATCAGGCTGTTATATCCTGGGCCCTAGAGACAAGGAGGAGGAATGAAATCTGGTTATGGATTCAAAATGGCTTGGCCAGGTGCCTTCCCCTCCCCCCCGCCCCCCCAATAAGATGTACTTTTCCAGGGTTATATTGGAGACTGGTATGAGAACTTTAAGGGATTCAGTGAAATGCCTAATGCTATCAATGTAGGAGTAACTTTTTTTCAAGTTTATATTGTTTATGACCTGTACAACTATATGACATGTTAATTTTATAGGGAAACAAAACAGGGAAATAACTTGTGTAATTAGTTTTGCTATTTTGTGTTTAATAATTTTTTTTGGTTTAGAACCCTTTCATACTTTTTTTCCTTTTTGTATTTAACTTCCAACTCTTGGAAATTCCCCTGCAATCTCTAATTATACATTAAATATTAAAATAAGAGTGAGTCTTTGCAGTTGGCTTTATAGTAGGTTTTCACAAGGCTGGAGCTACATGTCAGAATTTCTGTAAGTTTTCTCTAGCTGTGAGAATTTGTTTTCTAAAGAAAATAGCCACAGTTTGCTATTTATAAATACCCACATTTCTGTGTCTGATGCTTGGACTGAATAGGTTTCCATTGTAAATACCTTTTTGATTGCAACATGCAAAATATATATTCGCTCCTAATAAATATACAGTTTTTGAGCATTTCACTGGAGGTATGATACTCTAAAGGAATGGTTTAAGGTGAAAGCAACATTTTTTAAAAATTATTATTGTGGTTTGGGGATTTTTTTTGTTCCTACCTTAAGTAAGAAAATGGTTAAATATTGAACTATTCTGTCCTTTCACCCTCTTGCCTAAATGCTTTCCCCCCAAGCTCTGAAGAGAATCTGAACTGAAAGCCTGGCATCCAAGGCCAAAAAGTAGAAGTAGTTTGCCAGGTAACAGATGTGGGTGTGAAACTTTACTGTGTGTTTTTTCTCAGTAGTCACATCTGTCTTGGCTACTTTGCTCATAGTTACATGGAATTGTTTTTGTTCATGGAATTGAATATTACCACTTACTCTTGTGAATTCTAGACTGTTGTTTTTCTTTCATACTGTCAAGGGGAAAGTACATCACTTTTAAAAACTACTCTGTTATCTTTGATGTAAATCTGTTGTTGCTTTTAAAAGAAGTGCTCCAGAATATACACCTATGGGTACCTGTAAAAATATTTATGGATTTTCCAAAAATTTTCAGTAACTCTTCCTGTTCAGAAATGTTAAATTATAGATGGTTCTGAAAATGTAAACCAGTGTTTTAGTAGTGATGATTATTGATTTTGTCATCTGTCTGTAGTAGAACACTCAGTTTCCTGAAAAGTGGGGCAAGCTTCTATTGTTTCTCTTTTGTAGCAACATTGCCATTTCAATACATCTCTAAAGGGGAAAAAAAATGCTTTTGTATCTCAGTGATCCTGTGTCTGACAATGATAAAGAAATGGAATCCTACATTTTCTTTTCTGTACCTTGTAGAGGTGGTATTTCCAGAGCTAGTCTTGGGATTCTTTGAGTTGTTTATACTTTGGAGCGTGACTTGCACTTGAGCAAGTAAACACAGGAAATGGATTTTTTTTTATGGCTTAAATAATTCACTGAGAATGTAATGAAGGCTGATGGCTATAGCAATGTTATACTGGATTGGGATTTTTTTCCCCTCTGATTTGCTAACTTCCCCTCCTCTAAAAATTAATAATGATACCTAAGCCACTATAAGTAGTGTGATGCATTGAGACATTCCACTTTAAGAAAAAATATAAAGTTAGTCACACTAGAATTTAGAAATCCCACTTTTACAACTCTCTTCAGGGCTAATAAGTATTGTGAGAATAATTAAAAGTACACTGTGGTGAAACTGATTAAGACAGTGTATAAGTCATGTGTATTCATGTGCTGTGGATGAGGGTGAGAATAGTCATAAAGATAACAGAGGGTAAAGAAGAAACCTGATCTGGGAGAGGAATTGTGCCAGGTCTGTGTTTTAGTGAAGCACCTCTTGCACTTTCCAGACTTTCTTAAAAAACATAGTTCCACTGGGTGAAAGTTTTATATGAAAAGAGCTTGTTTCTGGTTTGTTCACTCTCATAAAGTTAAAATTGTGTTGTCCCTTGAAATAACAAGCTGAAGGTTGGGGTTTAATATCATGCGAAATTCACTGAAGAAGATGTTTGAACATAGTCTGCTGAGAATTCTTTCATCATTTCATTATGTTCTAACTTAGAAAAGAGATTTCTTTCTGGTTTATTGACTAATTCACAGTTGAGAGAGACTCCTTAAAATACAGTTTACAGGATCATTGGATCATTTATGGACTGTAATTTCATTCATTGGAATCAGTGGGAAAAATCATGCTGTTCTATGCAACATTATCAATCCATTGGAACGGGCTTTTGTAACATCAAATGATAGTGGTTTAAAACAACAGAGACAATCTGCACTGTGTATTCAGTAAATAAATTGTTTCCCTGTCCTGGAAAACGATAATTGTTCATAAAAGTAGAAGAGTGTATGGGGAAAAAAAAGGTTTTTTAAAAATTAGGAGAACAACTCATTAATTTTAAAATGTAATTACTGAATGATTTGCCATCAATTCCTGATCTTCACATAGTTTGGGTTTTTTACACCTTTGTTTTGCATGTATTATGTTTGACTGGCAAAAATAGAACAGTTCTGTTATTTTTGTTCTTTGAAAACTTTTTACTTTTAGAGAGAAACAAACCACTCCATACAACACTGCTGTGTGTTTTGCTATTTTTTTTTTTGTAAAAGTTCTTCCATATGACAAATATTGACTGAGTGTTTCACGAAAGGATCTTTTTCTTTTAGAAAGCGTGTCACTTATTATTTTATTAATAATTCACAGAATCTTGGGCTACACCTTGCTAGTGTCACATGTGATCTTGACAAAGAATTATTAGCCAAAAGTATGCGAATGCTCAATAATATATACATCTTTTTCAGTCTTTGTGACTATACAAACATATATTGGCCTATCTCCTTGTAAATTTTTTTTTCAAATTGCCTTTTTTTTTCTTTTTCTGTTGAATGACCTGTGTTACATATGATGTTTTTAACTAATCATGTTTGGTCTTAGAAGAGAAACCAGAAGAGTGAAGTTCTTCTCCTACTTCAGCCAGTATTTTCTTGTTATTTGGAGAATTTAAATGCAGAGATTTGTTTCATGAAGTTTAAGATGTAATTATTTTGTGCTTTGCCCTTTCAGTTTTGTAGTTGGTGATTGGAGCAAATGTAGTGGTGTTTGTGTTCTGTGATTAGATGACCTAAAATGTCTGAATGGAAAGAATGCTGGAGAAAAGACATGAAAATCATAACTCTGAAGAGAGTACAGGGTGGTGACTTTTTTCAAGTCACTCTACATTTTTAAGTCAACTCCACATATTTTGTCACTTCTTGAAGAAACAGAAGTACATTCAGGAATGCCTGAAAGAGGGATCCAGGCTGCTTAGCAGGCTTGACACTTCTTTCTCTGTGGTCAGTTCACCCAAAATAATGAATGCAGGGGCATCCTCAGCATAAACTTGATTGTTGAGATAATGATGATGTTTTTGTCATCTTAAATTTCTTTTATTCTAGAGCCCTGGTGAAGGCTTGTATATAATTTCCCTCATAATCATCTTTCTGTATTACTTTGCCTTTTGCAAGAGCTAAATCTGGAGGTTTACACTGTTACTGTTGCTTATTTCTAAAAGTATAAATCTGGCAGAGCAGCATCTGAATAGCATATTGTTTTGTGTATAGAGGGTATTGAACAAGTACTACTCTTCATAAAAGCTTGTCAACAAACTGTGTAGAACTAAAAATGTTTGCACCGAAGTTGTGGACAAAGAAGCAGAAAGGGATGATATAGGAGTGTACAGAGCCTAAATTCCTACATGTAAAATGCTAAACGATAGTGGGAGACTAATCCAGCAGCCTGATAGAAATGAAGCAGCTCTATATCCTCAGATCTAATCAATAGCAAGGCTGAGAATGTGTTCCACAGATACAAACATATGTATACACTATGTACATCTTGTAATGCTCTTCCCTCTTCCCTTATATTTTATAGTGTGTTCTGTACCCCTTGAGAGTGGCCCCATCAGACCCAAAGGTGTTCCAGAAAGCTTGGATGTTGAGGCTGTTAGGAGTTGGTGTAGCAAGATCTCTTCCCCAAAATTGCTCATATCTACTTAGACTGTAAAAGACTATTTAAATATAAACAATAAAAATTATAACTAGACAAGTACCTTGCTACAAATATCTTTATCTCTGTACTCAGAATACGGTTTATGTACACTATTACCACATTTTTGTGGTTTTGGCAGGTTTGTTGCTTGTATTGTTACATGTACCTTTAATTTTTATTATTTTTTTATGCAAGTGAAGCGAGACAGAAAAGAGAGGTTCTGTAAATGCATCTGTTTCTCTGTAATACGATCATCAGGCTGCACCTATTAAACTCACAATAGTAGTACCATTTAAATTTTTCTCTCCTTTAAGCCAGATAGTGCTAGCAACAATTGTCCTGCTATATAAATGTTAGGTGTGCTTAATGATTCAAACATGGCCTGAAACACTCCATCTAAACATTTCTGGTTGACTGAAATAGAAAACGAGAGATGATAACCTAAGTGGTTGTGGTATTTTCTGTGCATGCACAGACATACAATCTGTTCATTGGTCAGCTAAGTGCAGACTCCTCTACTTCTACTTTAAGGCACATGAATCAAAAGAAAGATACACTAACAGAAAAAACATTTCCTTAAAAACCTGCTTGCAGGCACCATAGCGGTACATAGGTCATGTACTTCTCCTTGAGTGCTCAACATACTTGCTACTGCCAGAGGGGCCATAGGTATCCCTGGATCTGGCTAAATATTGGTTAGTTCCTATGGCTGGGCCAGTGTCTCTGCCAGGACATGGCAAGGACTCATACTCCATTCCTGTGATTAAGATGGACAAATGTCTGAGTGAAGCTCCAGGACAAGGGGATAATGTACAGGAAAAGCACTTTAGTAGCATTAATCAGACTTAATGGTCATAATATCAAGAGTAGAAACATGACAGTTTTGAGATGAGAAACTGTTGTAGCAGCAGATAAACACTTGCAGCTAATCCTCTAATGGACAACATGTCAGGAATACTACATGAAGACTTTTTCTGGGTACAACCTCTGCACTTATTCCACATCTTATGCTTCATAGCTGTGCCACATGTAGCACTCCGCTGCCGTTGTTCATCTAAAATGTAGGGAGTCACTGGAGATTTATCTTTACTTCCAGCCTGACATTTAAATGTTGTTAGACATCTTTTCAAGCCTTTTTTGGTTTCCAAATGCTCCAAACTGTTGGTTTCAGAATGCATGTGTGTAGCTGTATTTGTTGGCTCTGCTGACATTTTAGAAAACAGTATCTGGCTGGTTTTAGTGTAGTTTTTTTTTTCTTTTTTTTTTTCCCCTTACTGCTTTACACTAAAAGAGATTATTAATGCTTCATTAATCAACTGTTCAAAGTGTGATTGCTTCTGAATAGCTCTCAAAAATCTGGCTTTTTACCACTTACTTTCATTAGTGTTTAATTAACAGAGGAGATAAAACCTAAAATCTTCAGCCCACTCAAGGATGAGATACTACTTTTCAGAAGAGGGATTTAGAAAATGGTCTGTGCCTTACAAATATGTGGCAAAAATGTTGTAAATTTAGACCAACATTTTCTATATAGACTAGAAATATTACTGCTTTGTGCCAAGTGGAAAAGAGGTTAAATTGGGCCATCACTTTAAATTGTACATGCATAACTTTACTAGATGCATAAGCAATAATAAATGCCTGCAAAAACAAGTAGTAGATTTGGAAGCAGGGATTGCCCCATTAAGATCTTCTTCCCTCTGTGCTCAGTCTTCTTGGCTAATATATTACTGCTCTGACTCTCTACTTGGTGTGGCACAATCTGCCTAATGCAGTGCTCAAGAAATGACAAAAATATTTGTGGAGCAAAAGAAGCTTGGGACTGTTGCAGTTTCCTGAGTATCTTGCTTTGTTGGTGCTATTTGTTGACAAGTAGCTCAAGAGAGCAAGGCTCTGTGTGACAAATGTGCTGGCCTTAAAGAACAGACATCATGTTATGGTTACCCTTATTTGTCTTCTCTTTAATATCAACTCAATGTTTGACACCTCACCTTATTTCCTATAACTGAATTAATGAAATTTAGGTCAAAAGGAAGTAAGTGAGATGCATGTCCTATGGAGGAACCGTTTAATGTAATGAAGAAAGTTGTATGTACTATATTTCAGAATATTACCAGACATTAGAAAATGCATGTGTTTCAAACTGATTTTTGTGTTCTTATTTCAGACATCCAGGTTAAAATATGCACTCAGGTTTCAACTACTTGAGTGCTTTGCTTATGAGGGGCATTTAGGGAGCATTCTTAAACGTGATTTGCTAGTGTGTTTTATAAGAACTTGTTTTGAATTATTCTACTCCTCTGTAGCTGCATACACAAATATGTTGTTTTCTCCTTCCCATACTTTTCCAAGGCTTACAGTAGCAAGTGTTCTACCAGGATGCTAATAGTCAAAGACTTTTTGGTCTTGTTCTAGTTCACATTATTAGATATATTCTTGCTTTAGATATGCATTGAGAAGAGAATGTATGTGAGAAACTCTAAGGCATCATACTGTAATAAAATATACAATAAACGTACAATAGCCTGACTGCAAATAACACCATCACTTTTGAGAAACAAGTGGAAAATAATACTTTAACTTATCTAAAAATACTAGAACTGGTTAGGGCCTCAGCTCATTGAATCTGTACAAGTTTATCATCCTTGAAACCTATGATGGTTAGGTATGAAAACACATTTAAAGATTTTGCCTGAAATTTCGAAGAACCGATTCTTCAAATGTAACCTGGCACATGCATTAGCTGTGTTCATGAGCATCTGTGGCCTGCCCATGGTTCTACTATATGGGTGTCTTGATACAAGCAAAAATAAATCCGCAGGCAGGGGTAATTTTTGAGAAACATGGGTAGATGGAAACCTCATAGCATTCATCAAGGGGAAGTATAAAGTCCTGCACTTGCAGACAAGCAACCCTGGGTACCAGTGTGTGCTGGGGCCACACAGTTTTGCAGAAAATGTCCTGGGGGCCTTTGTGGACATCAGGTGACACATGAGCCAGCACAGTGTCCTTGCTGCAAAGATGGTTGATGATATTCTGGGCTGACCCAGACATAGCATTGTCAGCAGGTCAGGGAAGGTGATCCTTCCACTGCATTCAGCACTGGTGAGCCCACGCCTGGAATGTTCAGTTCAGTTCTGGGCACTTCAGTACAAAAGAGGCATAGACATATTAGAGTCCAGAGAAGGTCCACAAAGATGATCAAGGAGATAGAGCATCTCACATATTAGAAATGGTTGAGAGAGTGGGGACTGTTCAGCCTGGAGAAGAGAAGGTGAAGGGGAATCTTTTCAACAGATTTAAATACCTGAGGAGGATGCAAGGAGGAGAGCTAAATTCTTTTTAGCAGTGCCCAGTGAGAGGACCAGAGGCAATCGGCACAAACTGAAACACAACTTTCCATCTGAACATCAGGAAATGCTTTTTCACTGGGAGGATGATTGAGCACTGGCACAGGTTGCCTGGGGATGTTACAGAGTCTCCATCCTTGAAGATATTCCAAAGCCATCTGGTCACAGTCTTGAGAAACTGTCTCTAGGTGACTGTGCTCAAGCACACAGGAGTTGGGAGCATATTACCTCTAGAGGTCCCTTCCAACCTCAACCCGTCTGTGATTTTGTAAAAATTCATGTAGAATCCATTAGCTGTTTCTTCTTGAGAGACCTGCTGCTTCTTTAAAAATTCCCCAATCTGACCCATGTTGCTATGGGTCAAATACTCTGTTTGGCCTTTCAGTGTGATTTTTCTTTTCTGAAATTTTTATGATTTAAAGCTACACAGCTGTTGGAAATGATTGACATGCATAAGACAACCATATGTCATGACTGCAAAAGAAAAAAGTCTTTTTAAAGTCACTGGAGGTCAGATGACACAGCACACTTAGGCTAGCCCTTTCTCACTTTAAATTACTTGGACATATTTTTCTGTACTTAATTGATATTGGGAGGTTTTATGGGAAATTTAATCAGTCAGGCTTTGCCAGTTCTCAATAACAACCCTATGGAACAATATTAATGTGATATTAAACCTCTAGGAGTTACTGGAAAGGCTAATTAAAGGAGAGTTATTTGCTAGTTTAAAGCTATATTGTTTTTATATTTCATTCATGTCTGAGTATTAAAATATATGTGTAGAGGAACATCAAAACAATATTCTATGTATGTGTGCATACATTCTATATATTTAACTTGTGCCATTCATTTTGAACTAGGATTAATTTGATGTGTGGAGTTTTTTTACATAGAGGATGAAGTATGTGCTTGAAACAGGATCATAGGTAATTAAGCAGGTATTGTTTGGCTTGTTTATCCCCAGTGCTAGAAATTATTCCATATCAGCTAATAAAGAATGGAATATGGTTCGTTATGTATGTTCATTTCAAACCAACGCTTTAAAATGTAAAATTATTTTTTACATAGCACAATAGTATTAACAGTCTTATTACAGAATGGGAGTATTTACTTCACAACAGATGACAAGAGACTAACCTAATTTATGGCACTTAAAGTATGACTATCAATCCTCAGGATGGATTTTTTTTGTGTTATTTTACAGGAAGAGATGTTTTTAGTGACCTAGAGATGGGGTAATAGGAAGACTAATCTGTGCAGTATGGACAGGAGTAGAAATGGTGATGGATGATCTGGCAAGATGCATTTGGCTTTCCATGGTAAATATGCTTATAACTACCAAATAATTCCTTTTCTTGTGCTGTAGATATGTCATTCAGTAAACCATATATTCCCATTAAGCATTTTAATTTTGCAGGAGACTAAAAACTTAGTGTTTGATGAAGAAAAGTGACCTTAAACTTCTTCCTCATAATCAGTAACAGAGTTGTAAAAGTAATATAACTAAAAAGATGTCTGTAATATATTTTTATTTATGTGTAATTTTTTTAAAAAAAGAAACAAACCTAAAAATCTGTGTTGCTACAAGCGATTGCTCAGAAGGGCTTTGGTATATGTATATGCCTATAAATTCATAAAGCTCCTGAAATCCTTACTATCCAGAGAAATGCAGTTTCTGATGGAAAATCTGGTAAGTTTTTCATTAAGAATGTAAAGATGAAGTCAAAAACAAGTCATGATGACTTACCTGACAATTATGGGATTTGTGTCCTTTTTTTTTTTTTTTAGAATACATGCTAATACCATTTTGATCACTTTTCTTGGGAGCATTATAAGTAAGGTAAACACTGCATGTAGTAGTTATCCTTTCATTGAAATAAAATCTGTATGAGTAATATAGGCTAACTTGAAAACAGAATTGATATTGGTGCAATCACCCCAATGTTATGTATATTTTCAACATTTCAAAAATGACATGGCAAATGTTTCTCAAATATTCATGTTTCAATTGAGGAGATATACTGCAGAGAAGACAGAAAAAAATAAATACAGAAAAAACCACCGGACTTTTTTAATCACAGAGCCTCAGATAATAGTCTTGAACTGGTTTCTTTACATATTTTCTTGAGTCTTGCTAGTGGCAATGTTACATGTCATGACTTGAGGTGAGATTTAATGAAATTAGTTAACTTAATGGAGGAGAAACTCCAAAGATTATAGCTGGTGTTATGTCCAATTTATTCCAGGGCCTGATGTCTTTCTGCTGACTTTGTCACAGCAGTAGTTTGAGTCACTTACTGTAGACAGCTGTGTAGATCAGGAGTCTGCTGAAAGAAACATTCACATTTTTACCCTAAATCTGTGCCAGGATGTTACAGAAAAATGCACACAAAAAATACTGTATGAATTATTAGTCTCTGTTACACTGATATTTCCATAAAATCCTACAAGTTTGATCTCTGGAGAAAAATCACCTTCTCTCCATTTGAAAATATGGACTGACCATGGCCAGGAGCTAAGCTCCTATCCAATAATGTGTTCACTTCCACATAGCAGGATGGGCAAGAAAGAAAAAACTGTGAGTTGAGATAAAGGCAGTTTAATAAATGAAGGGGGAAAACAAACAAACCAAGTGATGCAAAGGCTGTCACTCACCACCTGCCACTGACAGACCAATGTCCAGCCAGTCACTGAGAAATGGCTACATTGGAAAAACTGGCACCTGTCAGTTTATAGCTGAGCATGATGATTTATGGTAGAGACTGTATCTGTGGTCAATTTGTTTGGTCAAACACAAATCGTGTGTTCCATCACGACCTCATGACAATGTTGCTCTTACCATATCGCTTCCTCTTCACCTGTGGTTTTGGGAACCATCCTTCTGGTGTGCAATGGAAAGGTGGGCAGTCACTTCTCTCTTCTCCAGGTCTTCTCCTCTCCAATTATTTTGGCTTCAGAGGCTCTCAAAGCTCATCAAAATTGTGGCCCAGCTGTTGGGACTCCTTCTGGGACAGAAGGCAGTGAGGTGGCTTATGACATCAGGAGGTCACTGTGATGACTCTTCAGCTACTGGGAGAACTGGGTTCCTTTGCTTCTTGTGCAGTGCTGTGACAGTGTGTACAACCTGCAGGTAACAAAGCCCATGCAGTGGGAACTGCTGCACCATCATACTGCTGCAGATGAGGCAGAAGATGGCCACTTAAAAGGACAGTGTCACCAGTATCCAAAACCATTCTAGGGTGCCAGGCGCCTTTGCATATGGAGAGAACTCTACACAACCATCCTGGCTGCCAGGTCACTTGCAGTCTGACTTTCCCAGGCCTGTGCGTTCAGTTATTCATGGCTTTCCTTCCCATCCTTCATGCCAGCTTCTGCCTCCATTCTCCTCTGCTTCAAATATCTGTCCCCACAACCCTTGGATTGCTCTTGTTCCACTCTCTAGTTTTAAGGAGAAACCTTCTCACCACGTTTTCTGTTTTTTTGATAACCAATTAAAACAAACGTTCTGTGTGTGTTTGAAGAATTACAAAAAGCTTTTGAACTGGAGCCTGAAAGCAGGTTTCCAGAACAAAAGTCCTGTACCCAAGACTTGGGATACACAGAAGATGTGGAAAGATGAAACACCATTATTTTTCTATCAGTAGCTGCTTGAGGTAGAATAAGAAGAATGAATCAGAATAATGAGTAATGAAATCAGTTGAGAAAGGTGTAGAGACATAAATTGATAAAGGTTTCTCTTTGCTTAGTTAGGAGTATTTTCTGGATCAGTCTTAGTTCTTAAAGTAATCAGAATACTTTCCTCCCTCTTTGACACCAGGTATTTGGCAGCACTCTCAGAGGATTAAAGTAATATTTTTTTTTCTAACTTAGTAGATATGCTGAACCGTGTCCATTCCTTTCTTAATTTCTTTATGTTCAGTCTTTTGATACACATACATAAAAACATTTTAAGAAAGCAAAAGGATCATCCATCCCTTAAAACTTAATGCTGTGTTATTTTGATACATATCCTGAGAGAGCTAAAAGACTTGGTCAACAAAAAGAGGTTGAAGACGTTGTCATTAATAAATGCCAAAAAGAAATAGACACTATCTCAAATGCTTTCGCTTTTTAAATGCATAGTATACTTTTTACATATGCATATGTAATTCATAATCTTGCCTTGCCTTTACTGTACATGTAATAATTTTAAATTTTAAGCAGCTGAAGTGGGTCTTTAGTGGTTTAATTTTAGAGTTTTGTGTGCTGGCATGAAATCCTTATTGTTTTGTGTTCTATTACGAAAGAAATTGGAAGGTTTTATTGGAACTTGTGGTGAAGTGGATTTGGCTCAGAAGGCAGGTACTCAAGTCTTTTCATCAAGTGATTTCTGTGAATTCCTGTTTCCTATTTCTGGTTAGCATTTCCACCTTTAAGAAGACAAAAAAATCAACCAAAAACCTTCATGTGACATCAAACCCTTTTAATTTAAAAATGTTCAATAAACAGGTAAGAGGTATAGTTTTGTGGAAATGTGAATAATAATATTACTGAAGTCCTTTAACTTGCTCACATGCAGCTACGACATGAAGTTACAAAGAGGGACTAACAAACACTTCTGAAAAATACTTTTTTTATGTGTTAATCTTTATTTTCCAATGGCTTTTAAAAATTGTAACCGTGTTCCAGATTTGTTTAATGAGGCTCAAGTAGTCTATCACAAAATATGCACAGAACAGATTGAACGGCAAGCCCATTTCATCTTGGTTTAGAGTGTTGGTCTTTTTATATTGCAAATTCATGAAGCAGTTGAAGGAGAATTCTCACTTCTCCTATGTAGCTTGCAAAGTCTATTCTAACATAATAAGGTAAAATCTGTGTACTTTTAACTTGTCTCTCTTTGTCCAGTGAGTTTAAGGAGGTTTTGCATAATTTAGATAGTCCTTGTACTTTCAAACATCTTCAGTTTGCTCTGATGCTTTTTCTATTGAATCCTTTAAAGCCTCCTATTTAGGGGTTATAAAACTTATTTTAAAAAATCCCCTGTATAAAATATTTATTTAATGAAGTCATATTATTTTAAAAAGTTTTTTCATGATTACTTTTCTTTCCTCCTTTTTAAAAAGTAGTCACTGAAATGTCTGTCTTCTCCCTCTGGAAGAACCAGTGCTTTTTTGGTATAGTGTAATATGACAGAACAAATTTTTAGGCAATATTTTGAGAGAAAACTACTGAATTTCTGATGGTCTGCTTTTCATTTGCTTTGTTAAGGGAGATATGTAGACAGCTCTGATAAAGAACCAATTTTCATTGTCCATGAGAATTTGTTTTCCAAAATGCCCTGGTGTTTCTTATTTCTAAGTTTCTGAATGACTTACTGTTTTAAAGTGTTTGTGTTTGAAGATTTCAAATTTAGATACTTTGAATCATAACTTGGACTAGAGGAGACTTTTTCTGGTCATGAAGACTTAATGAGGAGAATTGTTGCATTGAGATTTAAAGCAAGTCCTTGGTGGGGAATAACTAGACCAAAGAAATACAGGCAACAGAACCTCAGATCAAGAAGTGAAAAGCAGTTCCCTTAAATACAATAATCATTACGTATGGTGCAGTACAGGTTAGAGTATTAGAGTGACCACTTCTGCTTATGTCATTCCGAAAGGTGATACAACCATAATGATCTGTTTACACTGTAGACTTCCATACTCTTTAAATGCTTTCAGTTACTGACAGCTTCATAAAAGCAGTGATTCCAATATCATTCCATTCCAATACTTTCAGAGCCACTACAATCTTACACTCCTGGGGAGGGTCCTGCTGCAGACTTGTCTTTACCCACTTTTACGTATGTTCTTATTACAAAGTCATGTATAATTCACATTATGCAACAACAATGTTCAAAAAGTTTATATATATATATTTGTATGAATAAGTGATAGATACATATAAATAAGGATGTTTGGATGTAATACTTCCTGAACTGCTCTTTATTAATAGCTGTCTAATTGTGTTGATGTTACTGGATTGGACATAGCATATGATTCTTTTCAGATAAAGAAAGAAGAAAGATTGTAAGAGTTGGTGAGTGTGTTAATGCTCTGTGAGTTCTGGTGGTGTTTGTAGAAGTGTTTTGATTTTTTTTTTCAATTTTATTTTGAAAAAAGCTCCTAACATTTTCTTGAGATCGAAATTCCTGGGAAAGCAGTAAAGGCTCTGGCAACAATCAAAAACCATAATTTGACTTGTATTTAAGTCTAACATGATTTTTTTTGCCTATGTTTTTGTTTCAGAAGAAGAGTTTTGTTCCCACAAATAGTAGTTGTTAATTTATTTAAGTAAGGGCTGCAATATTCAGTTTTCTTGTATTGATAAGCTCATCTTATTTTCCATGCTGGTTGTTGCCTGGCAGTAATGAATTCTTCAGTGTTCTTAGTAAAGGTGCAATGCAAAATTAATTCACAGCATTGCTATCTGTTAGAACTGTTTATTTAATTGTGGACCCTCTTTGTGCTTCTTTGCTAGTCATGTATCACTATTCTTGGGTTCATTTTTATTTTAGCATCAAGAAGAGTAAGCAACTGGTTGTTCCTTTGATTGAAGCTGCCAAAGAAACCCCTTAAGGCTGTGCAATGAAACACCTGTATTATTGCCACCTGTTCCATTATTCCAGGAATGCCATAACATATGGTTTCATTTAACTTTAGAGTTGCATTTCTTTGATATTTGTCGAGGCTGTGCCTGTTTTTTTGCAACTAGGGCTTATTATTTTTTTTAATTTTATTATTTTTTATTTTGTGAGTTTAAGCTTTTTATGCAGGGGTAGGTGCTGATTTGATTTTTTTTTTTAATGTGTCAGAATCCCTTGATAATTTTTGTCATTGTATTTGAAAAGGTGATGCTTTCTCCATGGCACAATTTGTACCATATCTGTGCATGAACATGCACAGTGGAGCATGCCAGCAACAGCAGGTCCCCCAAGTAGTAGTGGTCTCTTAAGTAAGGAGGTTTTGACTTGCTTAATTTTGATTACAGAAAGATAATAGGAGCTCTGTGTTTTTAAGGAGAAAATTCATTAAGGTTTTCTAAATCCTTAATGGGACATTTGTGTTCTGTATCCATACCTGTTTGCAAATTAGAGAACTCAATATTTAACTGGAAGGTATAAAAACACTGACGTGTCCATCTTTTGTTGGAACTGCTTGGCTTTTCTGAAGATTAGGCTATATACTGGAACACTGCATCCACTCATACTGCATTTTGTATACTTTGCCCCTCATTTTTATTGTAGTGTGAATGGATAATCCTAAACGTGATCCCCTTCCTATTCATTTTATTCTGCCTGAAGAGTGCTTTATTTCAGTGTGAGATCTCCTCTGACTCATTTCCATCAAATTGCATCCTGTCACTTAAATCAAAAGTGACTTCTCTTTAATGAGACTTTAATAACATGATCTGGTTCCAAACAGAACTTATTTGTAGAAAATATTGTTGGCTGTGTTTTCCATGAGACTTACACACATATCTTCATTCATTTTCTCAAAAAACCATTATAGCATCATCTTAGCAGATGAATAGCTGTTATTTTTATTTTGTTGCTTATTTTTCCACTAGGGGAGTGTTGGTGGCTGAAAATGATTATATTCCTGTTGATAAGGAATCTGAGGCATGGGTAGTTTTATCCCATATTTTCTTTCCTCGATAAAGCTTAATTTCAAGCAGATATGCTGTGCCTTCAGAGTTATACTATATAATTTTAATCATGCAGTAGATGTTGTGTGTGGAGTTTTGGGTATGATCAACACAGGTGTTGTAGGATAAGTTGCTGTCAATATCTGTAAGACAGTATTTCACCGTTGGTGGTATTTAGCTAGTCCATGCAGAGAGATACAGCAGGCTTTACAGGATAAAAATAGAGCTATTGCCACTGCTGTTTCTGCCTCTGGCAGTTTTGTTAATCCAAACTGTTTTCCATTGACTTTTAGTACAAATTCCTGAAAATGAAAGTTTTCAGCTTTATTACATTGTGCCATTTTTCCACTTCCCCAAATGTAGTGTGCTTTGACCTTGTTTTTCTCTGAATCAAAATGGATGGAAACTTCTTTGGGCAACAGATCTATGTTTTGGTTCAGAAGGTAAACCAGAATGCAAATTTTTTTTGTCTTCATCATATATTTGTCAAAATAGTAAGAAAAATATACTTGCTTTTTTCCTTTACTTTTCTACTTTATCACAAAAAATCATAACTTTGTTAGGAGGTCCACTGCAAGAGTGGGAATGAACTTCCATAAAAAGCCACAGGGCTCTCAGTTGATATTTTTGGTGATAATATAAGAACTATGTCTTGAGGGTTATATTCTCCTTGTGCTCTGCTTGCTTTATAAGTGTTCATTTGATTTGAATTGAGTATAGGATGAGGTATTGGGTAATATTTCTTTCCTTCTTCTATGACTCTGGCTTCTGAAAAGATCATGGGAGGAATTCAACTTGCTGACATATTCTTGAAAATGCTGAAATATTTTATATAGAAAATGTCAAAATTGAAGCATTTTAACTTTTCAAAGTGAAATACCCTATTTTGAAAATGTTGCTATAAAATGTGCCAATATTATCAAATTCCCTCTTTCATTAAAGCTAAGCTACTTTGCCCAATTTGACTTGCATATGTGATTAGCTTTTCTTTGAGACAGGGCAGCTGATTAATTTGCTATTCTCTGATATGTTCTTTGAGCTCTAAAGAAAAAGTGTGTTAGGTCTTTCTTTTTTTTCTTTTTTTTTTTTTAATTACATGACATTTATAATTTAATTTTTCTCCCTTATTTTCACAATTAAGGAGTACTGGCAATTGTAGCCTGTATTTATGCATGTATATTATGTGGAGGAAGTCTACTATTTTCAATTTGCTTTGAACCTATCATTTAGGTGTTTAAAATGTTTCCTTCCAAGTAATTAAATGTTTTTTCTTCTTAAAAACCAAACCAACTTGCTTTATCTATATTGTGTTATAGTCCATTTATAGCTTCCCTTCTAGCATGAAAAATGAAATCTGTTTAATAGGACAAAGTATGTGAATATGATAATACCTGTTCTCCTTTCATTATAGGAAGAACAGAGATGGCCTCTAAAGACCAATGAAACCAAAGGAAGAGGGAAAAATTCCTACTAGAAAACTAATATCTCTTATCAAAGAAAGTATAATAACTATGCGCTTATTCAGACAGACTCACTCAGTGTCCCAAAGACAGATTGGTGTTGAGTATGAAGTGAAGGAACAATTAAAATTTCTTCAGGATGCTGCATTAAGTGACAATTTTAATTGTAGAGGAATTTCAGAAGTCAGAGATGAATGTTTAAGTGCTAATAATAATACACTGAAGTGGTATTTGTGTTTGAGAGAACCAAGCATAGCGAAATTATGAATTGAAGCTACCACAGGGAACCCCTTTGAGTATCACCTCGTTCTAACCCCCCTGCCATGGGTATGGACACCTTTCATTAGACTAGGTTGCTCAAAGCCTCATCCAACCTGGACTTGAAGTCTTCCAGGGATGCCACATCTACAGCTTCTCTGGGCAACCAGTTCCAATATCTCGCAACCCTCACAGTAAAGAATTTCTTCCTAATATCTAAATCTACCCTCTTTCAGTTTAAAGGCATTCCATCTTGTCCTCGTAAAATGTCTCCCCACATTTCTTGAAGGCCCTCTCTAGGTACTAGAAGATCTGAGGTCTCCTTCGAGCCTTATCTGCTCCAGACTGAACTACCCCAGTTCTCTCAGCCGGTTCTCATAGGAGAGGTGCTCCAGCACTTTGATCATCTTCATGGCCATCCTGGAGGCCCCAGACCAAAATATAGTATTCTGGGTAGGGTCTCACCACAGCAGAGGGGCAGAGTCACCTCCCTCTCCCTGTTGGCCATGCTGCTTTAGATGCAGCCCAGGACACAGCTGGTTTTCTGGGTGTCCAGCACACATTGCTGGGTCATGCTGAGCTTCTTGTCCACCTAATCTCCCTAGCCCTTCTTCTCTGGGCTAGCCTCAATCCATTCTTTGTCCAACCTGAATTTGTGTTTAGGATTGCAGGACCTTGCACTTCGCCTTGGTGGAACCCACCTCTCAAACCTGAGGTATTACATATTAGAAATCAGTGTTGCATGTACGTTTGTCTGTCTCCTTGCTATCTGCTTCTTCGTTATCGAGGAATTCTTGTTCACTTGTGATGTGAATAACCTCTACTGAATACTTCAGCTGTAGGAAAGGAAAGAGATTAACAGGTCATTCATGATGCTTTTCTCTGTTGAGCTGTATTGTACAGCAGAATCAGTTCACTTTGTCAAATTTTAGAAATATTTATAGAATCTGAACACATTTAAAACAATACATGTGGTAACTTTTGCTTCATAGTAAACTATATATGTGATTAGCTAAGCTGAGAAAAAACAATTTTGAAAGTGTTTTGCTTTTAAAGTAGGAAATATGAAGTGATTACAAATATTAATGCATTATTGGAAAAAGTGTGATAAATGTTGCTTGTCTCTTCTTTTTCTTCACATTGAAATTAATCTAATTGTAATTTTTACTGTTCAGTACTTCTTAGTTAAGTTGTAAGATTTGCCACTTAGTAGTGTTTGCTTTAATTATAGGAGTTCGAAACACTGTAGAAAGCCTCTTCTAAATTAAGTTGTTAAGCCTTTTTCACATACTGTATGTGGCAATACAAAAGACAGATTGTCAGAAGAGGAATGGAAAAACTTGTATCCAAATGTATTGTGTATACTGTTTTTACTGAAATTAATGTTGTAGTAAAATATATGCTTTATGGACTTGAAACAAGAATCTTACACTTGAATCCTACTTGCAAGTGCCAGAAATTCTAAACATTCAGTAACCTTGACTAAGATTTCCTATATTTATATTTTATTTATGGTGTAAACACAAAGTAGTCCCTACTCAATTTTTAAATCATAATTAGGGAAATCATGCTTGTCATTTTGTTTGCCTTTGAGGGAAATAGGAGTATAAAAATGAGGGGAATTTGATGTGCCATGCATCTTTCATTGATAGCTTGAAAGAAAGATTGTTATTGTGGTGTGGCAAAAGTAATTTGACTTGAAAATATGGAATCAACATATCTTGTGGTTGCTCCTGGGGTAGAATGTAACCTTAGTTATCCTCTCAGTGCAGTTTAACAAGGCTGCATGGTACAACTGGCTTCAGAATTATCTGTGTAACTCAAAGCCAGGGGAAGAGTTTTGGAGTTCAGTAACCTTGAATTGTGTCTTCAGAACACCAACTTGGCATATAGCAGAAAGCAAGATGTTTTCATGTTGCTTGTATGGTTTTGCAGTGGTCAGTGGGTGCAAAATTCCAGCACTGTAAGGTAAGGTAAGCAAGCAAGCAAGCAGACATAGAGTAAATATTAATGCTTTTATATGAAATAACAATGGATGCTGCTGTGTTTTTTGGTTGTTTTTTTTTTTTTTAATCTTGCGATAAGGTCAATGACGTTTCTATATCAAGCACCATAATGATCAGAAAAGCATGCTCTAAAAAGGAGAATAACTCACTCATTGACAGACGTCCAAGACGATGAAAGAAAATTGTGAGAAATACCCTCCTATCTCAGAGTGGCAGTCTGTCAGTCCTCATACTCCATCTCCAATGGTGACACTGGGGGAGGCAGGTGAGGGAAGTCTTGGGTATTTGGACATGTTCTGTGGTCCTTTATCCTTATATTTTTCCAGGTTCTACAGCTGTATCATACACATCAGAGGGTTCATCCTTGTCCAGTTTTATTAGTCACCTGAATTTGGCTAATCTGTCATTAAGCCTGCTAATATTGTCTGCTTTCACAGCCTCCTGTGGCAGCGAGGTCTGCAAAGGTCTGCTTGCTGTCCAAAGAAGCACTTCAGTCTTTTGGGCTATCTCCCACTGGCTTTATCGGGTGTCCACCTCATTCTTGTACTGCAGGATTTGCTGAATGGCAGTTTTTCTGTCACTTTTTTGACTTTGTAAACAGCCTAAATTCCTACCTTTCCTCAGTCTTCTCCTATTGAGACTTAGAGGTCCCAGGTTGTGTTTTTTTTTCAATCTCTGAGCTCTGTGTGTGTATCCAGCTTGGCAATAGGTGCTCTCTTTGTGAGTATAAAGTGTGCAGGTGGTTTCCAGCTCTGTGGTGTTGGACAGTCTTGAGATTACCGGACTGCTGCTACTGATTTCAAGTATGATTTCTGTGGTGTTATTAAAGTCTGCCACCTCAGCGAAACAATAATTTTATTTTCCAACTCTGCAGAAGTTTCCATATGAAAATCTGGAAATGTTTATATATGTATTAATGAGCTCTACTTTAAGTGAGCTTTATAAGGCTTGCAGTAAGAAAATATAAAAAAAACATAATATGCTTCTAAGAGGAAAGTTCTCAAATATACTGTACATTAAATGATATTCTGCACTGACTCATTCTTTTAACATAAACTAATAAATCTGATTTTATTACATTATAGGTTAAAATTCCTTCAATCAAGACATTGCTTAGGGATTTGAGTGTTTTATCTACATTTTTTTTATAATACTCATTAAATTCACAGAGTAAAATGTTTTGTTCTGCATATGTGTCCCCCAAGTACACAGAGTTTTTACCAATGTTAAAATAGAAAAGTGATGACCTTATTATGAGGTATCCTATATATAACCTATATATAATCCATTTAATATAAAATGATACTCAGCAAATGGAATTTACGTCAGAGAGCATACTGATTTCTGTATTCTTATTATTTTTAAGGTTACTTAGAAATCCATATTGCTTCTATTATAAATAGGATATTACTCATATTGTGGTTCTTGAGGTGCAATACCTCTAAATTTTCCAGCTGATCATCCAAATTTTTTGAGAATTTCTTTTTCAAACTTGAGTAAATTCTTACCTTAAATTCAGGATTTGTCTACACTTAAATGTATTCCTCAAATTTAGTTTATGTTACTCTTAAGAATATTCTTACTGTAGAATAATAATAGAATATCTATCCTAGAATTATTCTTATTATCCAGTGTCATGACATTGTAAAAGAGGCTATGTGAAAAAGAAATATACTCTTGGAATAAAGTGTTACTACAAAAAGTCCCTTTGAGTTCAGATTTTGAAAAATTAGGTTTCTCTAATTCCAAGAATGTTCACGATTGATGATGGGGAATATATTGTGAGTTTTTTAAATCTCTTTGCATGACAGAGCCAACAGGACAGGGTGATAAAGGAAGGACACAAAGATACCACTGCAGTACTGCAAAAGAAAATAAGATTGATAATAAAATGACTTTCTGCTATTGAAAGATCCTACCTATGCAGTGTGGACACCTGTTTTGTCCAAAGGCACAGTAGTAATATTGCACTACATCACAGTATTGAGATACCTTTTCCTATGTATTGTTTAGGAAGGCGTTTGTATTCTGTGGTTCTAGATATCTTGTGGTTCTCAGTCTTAAAATGGCATCTTCCCTTTCAAATAGGCACTTAAATTTCTAGTGACTAGCCCATTTTCAGCTGGCTCTGTGGACATGTGGAATGGTGCATGTGTCTGCAGTGTGCAACTGATCACAAAGCAGAAAGTAAATGTTATTTCAGGAAGAAATAGCTGTTTCTTAGGATGTAACTTTGATTTCATGGTATTATGTTGCCCACAGATACTGCATATTTTTTTGAATCACCTTGTTTGATGACTGCTTACATACTGCAATTTTATTCATAGATCTTCTCCAAATATTGCTTTTGGTTTTGGTAGTGTATGTCTTTACCCAGTTTAGGAAGCATCCATGTACCTGTGATTTCAGACTCTGGACTGCACTAAATACAGAGTGCTTGTCATCATTTCCATTTATAAGAAAACATTTGTTTGTCACAGGCAATAATACAAGTAGAACTTGCTGCTTAGTGATGAAGAGATGATTCTCACCACTTTGATGGGAAACCATTTTGGGCTGGGGAGGGGAGGGATGGAGAAGTGCAGAAAGAAGTCAACTCAGTTTTAAGATATGTACTGCATTTAAATTTCCCTACTGACTCAGTGCATTAGTTCACATCACATCCCATTTTCTGAGCTTTTTTGTATTATGTCACGTAATATGACATAGACAATCTTTGTGACAGATCACAGAAACCAGTGTGTCAGTGGGGAAATAGGAAACTGACAGTTTTCTGAAAATTCCTATAAAAACACTTAACAGATTTATGTAAAAACCAACTTGTTAGAAAAAGAAAGCCTAGACAGGGATGGGGAAAAAGGGATCCAGCCTCAACTTTCCCTTCAGCTCCTATGGCACAGGTGTCTGAGCTTTCATGCCTTACTCCTGACCTGCATTTTTACACTTTTAAAGCACAGAACTGGAAATTACTCTGAGTCACGAGTAACTTAAGAGCAGCTTCTCTATGAGAAGACCCAGGTAGTGCTTTGCCAGCCATACTAAAATAAGTAGCTGATACTTGCACTGATACAGAGGTGGACTGAACTGGTAGATCCTCCCTCCCACCCCTTACCCAGTTTCTGTCTTTGCACTAAATAGTAATGAAATATTTAGGTTTTCCTTTCTGGTAAGATGCTGATGGTGTTTGTGTATTTGTACTTATCCTTTGTATTCATTCATCTTTTGCTTTTTATATTTCAAAGACTCACCTTTTCTTTCCTTAGATTTCTATTTAGAAAGTGTTTCTGTAACAGAAGGAAAAAGTGGTTTTGACAAAATGTCTCAACTCTGCAGCCGTTATAAAAAGAGGTGAACTTTCACTTTTTGAAAATGCTGTATGTTGTACTTGGTTTCAGGTTTTGCCTTTTTTTTTTTAGTGTATGGTGTACACTTACGAACTAACCAAAGAAACACATATCTTTAATCAGGCATTGCAAACCTAGCTATAGCATTCTCAGTTGGATTACCTGGAGAGTTAGAAACTTAGACGTTTTGGGGAAACCGTTGTCCTGAAATAGAAGGGGGACTTATGGGTAGTTGGAATTGGTCTTTTTAATGTTTTCATTGGCTCTTTCCAAATAATAGGAAAAAATGCAAATTCAGTACAGTGGGTGCTGAAAGTGTTACATAAAAACTTAAAACTTAGACCCAATGATGCACAATTGTTTTCATTGATTCAATGTAGTTTTAAAATTTAAAGTTAAGTGATTGATAAAGCCCTCAGGCTGTTTAAAAATATGCTTTTCTCTGCTACAATTCCTTCTGAAAATTTATGTTTTCCATGTTCCTGGACAGATAAAGCAATAGTATTACTTAGGGTGTTGTATGTGCAATTTGGCAAACTCAACTGTGGATGGCATATCCATCCCCCCCCCCCCTCCCCGTCCCCCCCTTATTTTTCATTATTGTTTAAAATAAATAAAAGATATTTTAGTAGCTTCATCTCTCAGGGCTGTAAGTTATATTCCCTAAAATAAAAATATTACAGTAATCTGGGATGCTACAGCAACTGTGAATGCTACCCTAGTATTCTAGAAGTTATGATCTGCAGGGCAGTCAGCACTTCCATCAATCCTGTTACAAAGCAATCACCTCTGGCAGAGGGGTATAACGGTCTGTCAGAAGGGATGCCTTCTTTAACTGTTGTAGTTACATACGTGTATGTGTGCGTGTATATATATATATATATATATATATACACAAAGTTCTGTGCAGAGTTCAGTTTAATTAGGTTTATATGGGTAAGCAGGACTTGTATTCTGTTGTTGTACTGAAGCTTGAGAGGATGAGCAGTCATGTTTGTTTTTGTAGAAATTCTGTATCTGAATTGTGTCTGCATTTTCATTCTGCACTGTGAGGAGGCAGAAGATGAGAGGGAGAGGGAACTGGGGCAGAGGACTTTCTGGAACTCAGTAAGAAAGACCTGAAACCAAATGGAATAATTAAATAGCTGGTTTAACAAGATAGAACAAGAAGAGGAACACAGATAAAAAGTAAATCTTACATCCATTCAGATGCTGGGAATTGCATTGTCATGTGGCAACAAATGGATCCTGGATGGATTCTCCCACAGTATGCTGCACAGAACTTGTTCATGGGGAGCTTCCTCCTCTCTCAAATACCCTTGGGCCTTCTTTATGCGTCTTCTCTAAAGAGATTGTATGTTATCTTTTCATAACATCCACTAGTTTGCAGCACAGGCTGGCACAGGGCACCCTTGGCATATTCCTTTACAGGAGTTGCTCATGTGAAATAGGGATTTCTCAAGCTGGTTTCACTGCAGCTTCAAATGCCAGCATACAAGTTTCTTCGAAGGTATAAGAACAAGTAAAGCAGGCATTGCCTATTCAAGACCCTGAAGTCTTCTACAGGGTTCTCAGTATAATCCTCTGGTGGAATTTAGCTACTGATTTTTAACTAGGGCCAGTTTGAACATGTCTGGGGAGGAGAGGCTGGAATCCTAGGGAAAAGAAGAAAAGGATATTTTTCCTGGATCATTTGTAAGTTGTCACTTGTGAACTTGAAAAGCTATAGTTATATATTTTGCCATATAGTTAAATATTTTTTTCTGCTGTAGTAAATCTTCATGATGTGCAAAGCAATTTCTGATGGAAACAGCTCAGGGATTTTTCTTTGATCATATAAGTGCAAGCGTTGTGTCAGAGATATATTTCTCTGTTCCCAAATTTGTTTAATGTCATGATAGAATCAATTGCATTTACTCATGCTGATTCTGAAACAGGAAAATTATTTGTTGGATGACTCTTGCTGATGTTATCAATATTTAAATGCTCCTACAAACTTGTAAAAGAAGCTCCTGTTCTTTAGGAAGACATTGCAATGCATAACTCAAACTCAATCAAATTCCCTAGTACGAAGGGAAATTCAATAAAATGTATGTGCAACACAAACAATATAAGAGTTCAGTATATTTTGGGAGCAGAAGGATAATTCAGTGTTCTCTCTTGTAGATCACTGGTTGTTAAACTTCAGTTATCTCAATTTTGAACCCAGAATTTTGACTAAAATACATCCATCAAACTAGGATCCTCTATTAACTTCCGTACTTCCCTTAGTAATCCCATACACATCTTCTGTAAAGGGAAAATTTAGTGTCTGTGTACTGGTTTTAAGGTAAACCAGCAGGAGAATTGAACTCAACACGAGAGAGATTATAAGTCAGAGCTACAATTTAATAATAATAATACAGTAAATACACTGACACAAAG
>JAWWLZ010000082.1:83186510-83211502 GCA_035041345.1 Poliocrania exsul | reverse complement strand
ATCAGCACGCTTGCAGCAAGCATGGGTAGTGCCCTTCCCAAATCTTCGTTCGCGAAGCCTAGCCATGATGATGATGAGGCACAAGGGCACATTCCTTGCGCATTGTTTCCTTACTCCAGCTGCTAGGTAATGCTATCATACATGTAGTCATGTTCCATTCAGGTTTTATTTTTTTAGATGTATATTTTACAGGACATTTTTATCACATCTTCAAACTGCAGATAATAAGAACAATAAAAAGCAGCAGAACCATCTGGTATGAAGTTTAAAAATTTTCTGTTTGGTAAATTCAAAAAACAAACAGCAGGAATAATAGGAAAGATGGGATTATATGGAAATGATGCAGATACATGCCTTGAGGTGTCACATCTTGGAGTTCCAAAGTAACAAAGTTTTAAACTCTTTAGTTATTAGTTTCTTGTTTTCAGATCTTTGTTACAATGAAGCTTATTCTCCTTTGGCATGACCTTTACAAATTCTTGAGTACCTGAGCTGTGTGAGCTGGGAAATAAAGTCCAGTTCAGAATCTGGCAATAAACAAAGGCCTTGGCCACCTTCCCTCTGAGTCACATGGGAGGATGTTCAAATGAAAACAATTTTTTTGGATTTCAAGCTCAAAATTTCTTCAGAAAATTGATAATATTTTGGGGCAAAAGAGGGAAACATCCCTACATTCATCTGCTAAAATAAAATAAAAACCCCACTTGGCTTCTTTGGCTACTCTTTATTGCGTTATTCCTATGGTTTCTATATTGCGTCCTTCACTAATTAGAAATTATCTTAAATTGGAGATAATCATCCAAGTGAACACTTGAAAGATATTACATGTATAAGTGAGCAATGCAGTTATTTCAGTTGTTCGTTGTTTTTTTGGGGTGTTTTTGCAATGAAAGAAATTTTAATCCTCTTCCTTCCCTAACTCAGATATCTGCAAAAAAGGTCTTTTCACAAAGGCTTGCAAAATGAGCCTTGAACCAGGAACAGGGGAAGTGCAATGTAAAGTTGGTAACATATTACAGTTTATTCTTGAAGTTGGTAACATATTAGTGGTAACATATTACAGTTTATTCTTGAAGTCCTAAAGGTGGCACTGGGAAGGTGAAATTTCAAGGTAATATAGTGGTAAAGGTAGTATTTTGATAAAGGCACTTTGTTAGCAAATTATCATTGGTTAATTATTATGAAAATTTGTTGCTGGAAAATCTAGTTATTTGTTAAATTAAAAAAAAGACTTTGGAATAAAGAATCATCTTTTACTTTGCCTTGAGCTCTGTATTTTTGTAGTGATAGCTCACTTAGTATGGCACTGAAAACAGTTCTGGTTAATTAATATAGTTTAATATTTACTGACTATGCTTAATCATCAGCCAGTTAAATTGAGTTGTTTATATTCAACAACCATTGGTTGTTCACTGTTACCACATCTCAAAAGATTCATAATTAGATCAGGAGAAACTGAGCAATGAAAGAAGGAATAGGAAGTCTCAGGACACTGGGATGTAATCCAACCCAAGAAACCATTACAGCCAAGCCAAATTCATTGACTTTGTTTATCTTGGGGGATGTGCAGTGGGCACAATGATTTTATTAATGATATTTGTATTGTGGTGTAATAATGTTGTGGTAAAACACACTGTGGATTTACTTAAACAACTGCCTTACTTTGTAAACATAGAAGAAGTAAAGTTTCAGGAGACACAGGACTGGAGGAACATAAGGCTGCTGGAACGTGCCTGGGAAGAGAAGGTTATTAGAAGAGCAATTCAGTAAGAAAGGCAACAAGTTATTAAAACTTTAAGTCAATGACCTATAGAGATTAATTTTGTTTCTATTCTTTTGCTGAAGTGAATTTTGTTTAGTGTTAGATGTCCACACTCTTTTTCTCAACTTCTCTGATAAACCATTGAGATACCTTGAGCTCTTGTACTTGATCTTTGATCTGTCTCATGCTTGACATTTGAAGGAATATTATTGGCATAAGGACATAGTAACTATGACCATGATAACAAAAGCACTTAAGAAAGGTATAACTTAAAAAAACTATTTATTAGAGCTAACACTGTAGGAAGAGAGCAACTTAGATAGTCTTATGCCCCTGTAGATGCTGGGAGTCTCAAGCAATGCATAGCATTGAACCGAACTCCAAGTCACACACAGCACACCAGGCAGACCATAGAAGAGATTCTCCCCTTTTCATCGTTCAAGCTGTAGTGTTTTCCTGTAGGGGAGAAGTCAAACAAAAAATTTTTTTATGAGACCTCCTTGCTGCACTGTTAAATGCAAGGCCTTGCAGTTGGTGTAATTGCAGGTACAGAGCAGGAGATGCCTGCAGTCTCCTCTGTTGCAACAAGCTGTTTGAGGCAGAGATACTCTCTTTCATGAACAGGCTGAAATAGGACTCATGAACAAACAGCTGAACTGAGATATGTCCCTATGAAACTGTAGTGGGAACAAGGGCAGCAGCTGGAGGGAAGAGGAGGAGATATAGTGTAGCTAAACCTAATCCTTCCAGAGGAAACTGTGTTGGAAACTCCAAACTGGCTGTATGAAAGATTGCTGACAGAGTGAGAACATGACTGGTTGGTATTTCACAGATGTCTGTTAAGGGAACCTAAACTGCATAGAAAGCAATATCCACAGAACAATTGTATGCTGGATGAGCAAATTTAATAAAATATGCAGCCAGGCTATTTTTGCATACTTCTTTTAATCACATTTCCTTTGAAATATACTTTTTGTGTAGTATGTATGCAGCTTTTATGGTATAAATACTATTTATTGTAAAATGTCTGTTAAGCAACTTAATGCAAAATTTTCAACTGTGGTTACCTCTAGGTATGTTAATTTAAGCTCTTATCAGGAATTAATACTTATCTTTTGCCTCTTTGTCAAAGAGACCATCTCTGTGGAAGTTACTTGTTTTATTCTTTGTTCTACATAAAAAAAAAAGAAAAAAAAAGAAAAAAAAAGGATAAATTATGCTAACTTTCTTGTGCACAAGAGAACAAGACTTGAAGTGATGAAGATGTAATTTGTACAGATATTTACAGTGTGGAAAGGAAGGGAGGAAGGCTCATACCTTTGTTGTACATGGTCGACTCCAGAACTAATATTTTGTAGGCAGGATGATTATTTTGTTGCGAACATCAATAGACAACATGCCTTCAAATCTTTTTGCTCTGGGTGTTTATCATGGCTCATGGAAATTACGTCATTTTTTATGCCATGAATAAACACAGGATAGTCACAGTACCTTGATTTTAAACTCCTACTGCAGGTTTCTGTGTCAAGCACAGGGTCTGGGCCCGGCCCATGGCTGTCAATGAAGACAGTCTTCTCCAAATGCAGCTTGAAGAACGCAAATCAGCTCCTCCACCAAACTAACAATAGAATTGGGGAAGAGTAGTCTATAACTATAGTATGGTTTTTTCCAGTGGTAATTTTACACTGGCCAAGGTAAGTGTTGAAAATTTTATAATTCACAGTAGAAGAAGAATAGAAAACTGTACAGTCTGGAGATGTGCATTATTATTTTGGCAATTGTTGCATTATTTGAAGTTAGTCCTGGACTTCTATTTTATGAACATTACTCCAAGAAGTACATCAGAAAATACACATTTCCTGTGATAGTTTCTGTTTGTTTTTTTGTTGTTGTTTTGGGTTTTTTGCTTTAGAAGTTATATATACTGAGTGCTTTTTAATATATTCTGTGCTTTATATAGCTATGTGTAAGGGCAAATAAAGATGAAGTTTCCTCATGGAAATTCTGCTGTTATAAAAGTCTGGGCTAGAAGCTCTTTTTTTTTCTCTGAAATTGCCACTAGGCAGTATCAGCTCTATTTATTGATATCTGCATCTGGCATATCTAAATCAGAAGCTGGATCAGATCTGAGTCAGGTTATTTTAAAATCTTTCAGATCCTGATGAGCAAATAAGTTTTATTGTCAATTTTCCCACCAACGTCAACATTAATTTAGTGATGGAGATCACTTCGTTTATTTTTGTACAAAATCTATGCTTTCTGCCCTTGACACTTCTGAAAATATTATTTGAACAAGGTAAACAACAATAAGAAAAAAGAGATTTAAAAAATGCTTCTGTTAGTTTTGACAAAATACAATTTCTGCATTTGTGCTATGGGAAGCTGAGATTCTTATCCTGTTGCTTTCACTTGAACATTCTTTGTACCATGAAAAATCAACACATTTTGTGCCTTGAGACTTATTCTCAATTCTTAAGTGGTAGGCAGATGATGCCAAATGGAAGAGCAGCATATATGTGGTAAAGCTTGTATTGTCTTCTAACAGAAGTTATTTTTAGGAAAGAGTAGAAGGTCTGGTTGGCCAAAGAGAAGATGGCTGATACCACATGGCTTTTGCTGAATAGTGGGTTTGCTTTTCTTTTCAATCAGACAAGTGAAAGATTAATTAAAGACATTTGCTAGGCACACAAACCTTAATTTGAACTTCTCTGTGATGTGTTTTGTAGCTAGAAAAGGTGTTAAAAATGCTTAAAGACAAGTACAGAGCAAGCCCATTTATCTGAATCTGTATCTTTAGTTCTAGGACTGTGTCCAGCAGTTTGAATAAAGCTGACTGTCTTGGAAGTCAATCCGTGTGGAGAGTACCTGAAGAGCTGTTTCTGAGTACATAAGGAAAACAGCTGGGAAGATGTGAGGATTGCCCAGAGGTTTTGTGGATGGCCCATCTCTGGAAGTGTTCAAGACCAGGTTGGATGGGGCTCAGAGTAACCTGATCTAGTGAGTGGCATCCTTGCCCATGGCAAAGATGTTGGAACTATATGGATTTTTAAGGTGCCTTCCAACCATTCTATGATTCTAAGCTTGTTGCTTAGCTTGGTGACTATTCTGTTTGCTGTTACTCCTTGGAAAGCTCTTTTTAGTTGAAGTTAAATGCTCTCTTTAGTCATATTGCTGCACATTTTTCTGTCTGAATAGTCTCGACTCTGGTCTTAAGCATCCAAACTGGTGCCAAGCATGAAAGGGACTGATTTTTGTCATGTTTCCACTTGCCTTGCAACTGGGAGATGAGGGGTGAGAGTGCCAGCATGCAGATGTCAGTGTGTAGAAAACACACCTGCCCTCTGAACATATCATTTTCAGCCGCACAGTTCTAGCTTGATTGCCACAGATAACTGGAGGTTTGTGGGTATGTGAACATGGGTTGTGTGAGCCACCTGGACATAGTGTGAAAGTGTGTCAGGATAGCTGAATATGGACCTACAGTTCTGCATAGAAGGCACTGGGGAAGCAGGACAGCAGGAATGGGTGGCACAGAGTAGGTACAAGAAATAAATTATGAAATAAAGCAAAAAGTAAGACTAATTGGAAAACACAAAGCAAGAGAAAAAGAAGGAACTCAGAGGACAAATGGTGTGGAATTCCAAATGAATTCTTGTTTATGCTAAAGTGATTTTGCCAGTGCAGCATTAGATTCCAAAGGCTTGTTTAACCTGCAGCCCATTAGCTGAAGATAATGTGTAAGACCTAGACTGCATTCTTACTTGAGAAATGAGAAATATATACATTGACTTGTCCTTCAGTCCCTCTGATGTTATGCTATCTGTTAGTGTATTGCTAAGAGATTTTTACCTCTTTATTCTTAAGTACAAAGTCTTTTATCTGTACATAAACAGATGATCTAAAAAGAGCTGTAATATGGATGGGGTTGTGTAAGAAGTAAATCCTGTGTATATGGTCATGCAAGGACGAGTTCTTTTAGTGTGATGCTTGATTTTATTGCAAATACTGGCAAAGGATAAGAAAAGAAAAGAAAGAAAATGTGACATGGAAGTTTGGAGTTGGAATTGGCCATATTTCTTTGAAAAAAGGATTTGCTCATGTTCTCATTTCAGACTTTGTTTATAGGTATGTAAGCATGAAAGTTTCCAATCAAAATATGGATTTCAAACTGGTTACCAAGTTTTAGATTAGTTTTGTCATTTTATCTTCAAAGGTAATCCCTTCTCGGCAAGTGTTGGCAATAGGTATCTGTCATCATCTGCCAGCCATCTTCCTGTTTACTTGCTTAATGAAATGAGGGGGAGCATGGAAAATAATCAGTGTTTTGCATGGAACTTTGCTGTGTGTTTTCCCCAGCTATGTCTCTGTGTAAGAGGGCAGGTAAGGTTCAGTTTGGAAAGGATACAAAATGCTGCTTTGCCAGCTTGCCTAGGGGATATGTTGAGGTTCCAGCTGTTAGAATGAAAGGGAACCACTCACAATCCTACTTAAGAGACAGCTTATCACCATTGTGCTGAGCCCACATGGTTCTGTCACTGTGGGACTGAAAAGAGTGTGCCAAATTACCATTTTAGAGAGCAAGCATCATACCTTTTGCTGTAAATTGCATTCTTTCCCTCTAGACAATAAACCTGTTAGAACAGTAGTCACATGAGAGGCAAGTTTTATTGCAGGAAGAGAGGTTTATTGCATGAATAGGGAGAAGTTTTCCCAGATGTCTTCAAATCTTCTGAACTTGTAGCATGAGAGGCCAGAAGCTGCTGAACTCCTATTGCAGGCACTCAAACCAAAAAAGACAAGATTTCATCCAGCTTCAGTAGATCTGTGGTGTATGTAGGAAATGGACATGTTTCTTTTGTAGTAGAACTTGCTCTGAGTTGTCCATTGTCAATTATAAAATAAGCATGGGGGTTGGCTGTGGGCAAATAATCAGGAATGAGGAACTGATATCAGCAGCACATCAAAAGAGTGTTGTATCTTTATTTTGTCATTGTTTTCTTTCTAAGGACAAACTTGTGTACAAACCTAAAAAAATATTAATTTCTCACCAAAGAAAACCAGGAGAGAAGATCCATCCCTTTATCCTTACAAAGCTGCTATATATTATACTGGACAGTGTTTATGTTTGCAGACACAGCACCAGAGAAATGTTATCAAATAAGAACAACAATAATCAGTGAACTTTCTCAGACAGTCCCTTCTGTTTTATTCTGGATATTTGAAGGGATTTTCATATGGAGTAACTGTGTTTTAGTAGTGAAACAGAATGCTATCTCAGACAATACCTGTGACTGAAAAAACCTGTAGGCTGCTGGAACAGGTTCTGTTGTCTGCAGAGAAAATAAGGGACAGATTTCAGTAAAATATTCAAGAAATGCCAGGTATATTTTGTTACTGTGTATTGTGAATGCACAAAACAGTTCTCTGCAGAGATGGAGAATGAGGTGAAGGGAAATCCACAAAACTGATTATGCTGAAACCAGTGCTGCAAAGGCATGCTTGAAAGGACAAGGGATAGGTAGGTGAGGAAGCCTGTGTGCACACACAGTTCTATGATAAAAAAAATAAAGGATAAATCTCAAGAGCTTTAGATGACCGAAATGATATATATTTTGGTTCTCTCACAGTGTCCATAATCACAGGTAAGAGAGGCATTTTGCAAGGTGAAGCTATTCTCAAACATTCTGAGGTCCAGGCATGGGCTTCTTTGCTACTGTTTGCCATTGTGTTTACCTTTCCACACAAACAAGCATGGCATATTTGAGGGGTGGAAATACATCTTTTGTGGTATTTAGTGCTGTGCTTAACTTGCTGCACCTCACTTGTCTTTTTACTGAAAGCTTCTCTGGATTCTTCATATTCAAAATTTGGAATGGATTAAATCCCTTATATTAAACCAATTGTTTTAACAATCTCCGAGTGTTAGACACACTCATTCCTCCAGCATTTTTGTTGATTTTTTTTCATTTATTTTTTAAAGATGTGAATTGAACAATCATGGTTTACTCTATGCAGTTCATACTCTTATGATCAGCTTCCTAACCATAAGGACACGTGTGCTCTTTGCTGGATAAAAAGCTGGATAGATGGGCTGAGCCCAGAGAATGGAGGTGAATGGAGTTACATCCAGCTGACAGCTGCTCACAAATGGTGTTCCCTGGGGTTCAGTGTTGGGGCCAGTTCTATATCAACCAGTATCTTCATCAACAATCTGAACAAGGGGATTGAGTGCAACTCTGGTAAGGCTGAAGACAAGATGATACTGAGTTGGGCAAGAGTGCTGATATGTTGGAGGGCAGGAAGGCTCTGCAGAGGGGTATGAACAGGCTGAATAGTGGGATGAGGCCAATGGCATGAGGTTCAACAAGGTGAAGAGCTGCTTAGTCCTGCCCTTGTGTCACAACAACCCATGCAGCGCTCCAGGCTGGGGGCAGAGGGACTGGAATGCTGATTGGTGGAAAGTGACCAGGTGGTGCTGGTTGACAATGGCTGAACACGATGCAGCAGTGTGCCCAGGTGACCAATGGCATCCTGGCTTGTATCAGGAATAGTGTGGTCAGCAGAACTAGGGAAGGGATCATCCCCTGTGCTTGGCACTGGTGAGTATTGGAGAACATGCATGTTTTCAGGCTGGTGAGCCAAGGGCAGATTCCCAGGTGGGAGCCTCTGAGATAAGAATGGAATCTGTCTGGTGACCTTGGGCTCATGGCAAAGCAAGAGAAGAAGCCTGCTAAACTCCATGGAGAAACACATACGAAGAGCTCTATTAATAAAGTTAAAAATAAGATAGATAAAGAGTGTTTGGATCCACCAATTTTATAAAATATATATTAGTTAATATTTATCTGTAGCAGAGTGGTGTTGGATGGTTTAGATGGTGTGTGTAGGTTTTAAAATTGTGTGCAACTGTGAGTTAAAATAGTTCTGCATGTGACCCTTGTACTTTGTAATATCCCTGCACAGAAGATAAAATGCTTTAATGTAAACATAGATTGCCCTTTTTCCACCATTCCTCAAGTGGCTGTAACCCATGACGATGAGGACTGAAAAAAACCTCCAAAAATTAAATTAGATGCAGTCAAAGTGCTTTATTTAACAAATAGAGGTTTGCTGCCTCATAAAGGCCCACTGAAATCTGTGTCTGTGAGAGATTAAGACATCATGACAGGTGAGGACACATGCCAAATACTCTGTCCACTTCTGGGTCCCTCACTACAAGAGGGACAATAAGGTGCTGGATTGTGTCCAGAGAATGCGAATGAAGCTGGTGAGGGATTCTGGAACTGGGATTTCTTTAGCTGGAGAAAAGAAGGCTCAAGAGGGATCTTATTGCTGTCTAAAACTTTCTGAAAGGAGGTTGAGGTGACGTGGATTTTGTTTCTTCTCCCAGGTAAAAAGCAACAGAACAAGTGGAAACAGTCTCATTGCATAGCTCACTGCTATTATTCTCCCGTTCCTCATGCCCCTGATGAACATGTAGCACTTAAGGTTAAAAATGGAGCTCTTTCTTACTTCATTAGTATCTCTTTATTTTGCCCCATTAACTGGTTGAAGGGAACTTTTGTCCTTCAGATGACTCTATCTTCCAGTCACAAAAGACTTGTGTTCCTCTTAAAAGCTTTTCCATTTCACAGCTGGTGTCTGCACCCTTTAGCTTCAAAACTGTAACGGGGCACTTGGATATTCAGAATAGCATACTGCTCTCTGCCTCTTTCCTGCCAATGTGTTGGACCAGCAGCCCCTCTCACAGACTATCAGGAGTAAGTTTGCCTTCATTTGTCCCTCATCTGCTCAATTCAGTGTTTTGTTACTTGTTTAAATGCAATTCCTCATTATTGTGAGTTTTGCGGTGAGATAAAATTTGTTTTGAAGAAAGTGCAAAGAAAAAGAGACCTCAAGACTTGTACATATAAAAAGTGTCAGACTTATCTATGATGGTCTTGAAAAAATTGTTTAAGGAGGAAGAATGCTGGTGGACCTAACTGTCAGAAATGGTCTTTATTTTGGTTTGGTTTAGGTTTTTTTCTTGTGGCTACTAACTCAGAACTGATTCAGGGTGATGATAAACTTTTTTTTTTCTGTGTAATTTGACAAATGAATGTGTGACTATTTCCAGTGCTAGGTCAGGTCAGCTGTGACTGTGTAGCCACAATGAGTGGCTTGAAAAGTCTTGATAAGCTCCAAGGACGGCGATCCCCCAACCTGTGCAGTAGACCTAAGTATGAACAAAGGAGCAGAATGCAAACCACTCTGAACAGGAGGGCTGAAATACTTTAATAAAGCTGAGATTTATTACTACTACTACTTCTACTGGTGTTAACAACTGTCTTCTTTGCAATGGCAAAGCACGACTTTCAGCTTTGTGATCCACAAGATTTTTCCTTTTTTAATATGCACCTTTGTTTGCAGTTAATAGGTTGCTGGTAATAATGCTTTTGTTTTGTGAGTGCTATTCAGTGACTTGTCATTCAAACAGTATAAGGGTCCTTGTGCTTCAACCAGTTTGTTAGCATCTGTCTCACTGAACACATGATTCTGTGATCACCCAGTGAGCTCTGACCTTGTGGTCAGCATCTTTGGAGGAAAAAAAAAAAAAAAAAGAAAGCAGCCCTGAGTCTTGTTTAAATGAAACAAAGGTGCAGAAATCCAGTACCACGCCCGACTTCTCAACACTGGAGAGGCAAAGCATTCCTGCTACTGAAAAACAAACAGAACAACGAAACATCAGCACAGACAAGGCAAACAGCAGGGTTTCAAACTCTGGTGCAAAATTGGTAAAAAACCCTCCAGACATGTTCAGTCATCATAAATCAGTTTCTCTCACTGCTACAATTTACATATAGAGGATTTTTAATATTTTCTTTATGTCTAGAAGATCTAGTTGTGGACAAGGACTTGTTGCCCTGACTATTGTAGCAATACGCTACAGCACAAGGAAGCATTCCCAGATAGCAACAGAGTTGCAAATGTGCAGGCAGATACAAATCTTGATTCCAGGCACTAGTGGGAATTTTAGTGAATATCTGAAGATTTGTGCAGCACAACAAATACACAGATAGAGAAATCAACACAAAACTCACAAAATGGCAAATCTCATCTTGACTGCAAAAGAGTGAATTTGGTGTTTTCGGGTTCTTTTAGAGATTGCTGTTAGAACTCAAACAAAGCTGTTGCATGAGTAACAGAATTAACATATTTTTCTATGGATTTGTTCCCTATCTCCTAGTTTTTCTTCCTTGTCCCACCATAGCCCACCTACCTGATATGTTTGAGGAGAAACAGCACAGAACTACAGCTACAAACTAACCATAGTGTGCTGACTTATTGTCTGGGTACTGCCACCTGTTTCCATAAGGACCTCAGTAATAAATTATGCTTTAATGATCTACTCAGCCACCTACTTTTTAATGAAACATGTTAGAATTTAATTAATGTGTTTAAGGCAACTCCCTTCTGTCAAAAGTAATCAAATGTGGCTAATATATTCAAAAGATAGAGGGAAGTGCAGTCTCTCATTGTAAGGTCAAACTGAATGACAAAACATCTTACAAAACTTCATTTGAGCATCACAGTGAAGTGTGCTGTTGTACGGTAAAAGTGTGGTGCCAGGTCTTTGTGAAAAGAGAGACAATTAGTGATGCCACATTCTTTAAGAGCCTCACAGAAGTGCACATGTCAGCACCAAAAGCAACAATTGAAGGAAACAAAGAGCACCAGCTTATCTCTGAAACTGAACAAAATTATCTTCTTAATTAATAAGACTGTTTAGAGAGAAAACTGAGGCAGATCTGTCATGTAAGAAACAGGTTTTCATAAACACAGGTGAGTTCTGTCTGACTAAAATGAATAGTTTGGATTTTGTCTAATATTTGAATTTTCTGTAGTAATCCATACTATGTATTTGCTAACTTTAAAGGACAGAAGGAATTCGGAGCTAGATAATTCAAACATTGCACAGACTTACTGTTTTATATAAAACGAAATATTCAAATTTTACTCCCAATCAGTCACACCTTTCTGTAACATAAAATATTTGCAGTGGTTCCTTAAATCTGCTTGTTGTAATTTGAAAAACGCAAATCTAATGTTTAGTGGGTTCAGCTGTTGAACACATTGTCTGCAATTGGTTATTTTTTTTTTTTCTGTCAGCTTAACTGAGTAGTGGAAAATATAGAAGACAAATTAAAGAAAACTTGCATGAGGCAATGAGGTATACATTTCAAATATGATAGGAAAAATGCAGTCATGATTTTCATTTAAAAGCAAGCAAGTGACATGGTTAGCTGTGGTCTGTAGTCTGATGCTGTTGCCTGAAATTGAGGAAAAAACCTTTTGAGACAATATTGGTATAGGTAAAATAGAGAGCAGTTCTTTAATGAAAGCTTTTTGGTGCAGCAAGTATACAGCCACACCCACAGTGTAGGGTTCTTACAGATTAATAATGCTACTTAATTATCATATCTAGTGACTTTATCCAACCCAAGAACATTTTGCTCATGATCCCACCCTCAGAACAGCCCTGTTGGAGAGCCTCCAAGGGTTCTGGGCCTTCTATCTTTGTGTTGTTATTCTAGTCCAGGTGCATGTGTCCCAAACACAATGTCCTTGCTACTGTCTTGTCCATTGAAAAGACAGTTAAACAGAAATTCAGGAGTATGGCACAAACAATGAGAAACTGTTAGAAACTGTTGGCTGCTACCTTGAGTGTGAGAAACTATAAAGCTATAGAAAAATCTACAAATATATAAAATATTAAAATCTAAAAATAGACAAAAATCCTAAGGTATCATTCCCCCCCTTAGAGATATGACAAAAATTCTATCTTGTCTAGTCTCTGCCATTTAACATTATAGCATAAAGATGAGCAACAATAGCATTAAAGCAACTATAGCATTGGACCACACAGCAAGCTATTGTGTAAACACTAATGATAAATACAACTAATATAAACAGTGGGTTTATCCAGGTCCAGTTTGGTAACCATGAAGCAAGATATCTCCAAAGCCCAATGTTACATCTTCAAGAGTTACCTCATGTAGAATTTGAGTTTGTTTCCATACTTCAGCTAAATCTTTCAGAATTCTTTCTCTCTGATCTATGTAAGAACAACAACTGGAATTAATGATGATACACACACCTCCTTAAGAGGCTAGTAAAAAATCCAGAGCCCATCAAAGCTGCATTTTAGAAGTATGGTGTATTTCTCTAGCAGTTTGTAGTTTGAGTAGCTGGAATATACGTGGTAATTCCCACACATTCAAAAGGTGACTTACTACAGTGGGACATGACCAGACTAACGTAAAATGAACAGTAAACAGTGATCACTATAGAGACTTCTCTTTTACTTTGAGGCTAGGTCATGTAAACTCTCTTGGGCTTCATGATTAAAATGTATATTCTCGTAGTAGGAGAAATGCAGGAGTAACTTTCAGAAAGTGATGGTTTGTTCTTTCTTTGAAATTGCAAAACTTGATTTCAAGCAACACCCCGCCTCTTCCCCTAGTGCTCCCCTCGACCCTCTCCAGCTGAAGTACTTTTCTTTAAGAAGTGATATATAAGCCATGGAATTGTTTTCACAATAATTTTGAGTCACATTTATGTTTGTAAAGGATACAGTTTAAGTAAATCATCCCTCATCTGAATAATACTCTTTAGTTCAATGCGGATATGAACAATAGAAGAATTTCAAACTTGAGATTGCTTTTGGTGTCACTTTTTGGGCTTCTTTGTTCTATTCTTTTAGTTTTTTATCTAAATATATCTTATTTTGATTTCCATGGCTTATGTTTTTGTTTCTCAATTTTGCATTGTTATAATTCAAGCATTTTGTACTGTCTTTTTGAAAGCACTGTGATCAATTCAGTGTAACATTAAAATATTTCACTGTATAATTAATTTCAGGTCTTTCAATACTTTCAGGTCTTTCAATACTCGTTTTTGATATTATGTACAAAGTTATTTTCTTTATGAAGTCCAATCAGTTCAAGTGCTACAGAGCTTAATGAAATTTTAATGAAATGATGTTTTATCACACTGGTTTTATTCCATCTTCAGTTTTGACATGGATGAACATAACTCTTATAATTCCTAAGAATCTTTGTGGAATATGAGGTATAAATAAGGGCTCCATCCAGCTACATTAATGATTCCTGGTTAATGACTGTTCCTTATATAAACATATCTCAGCAATATTATTTTTTTTTGTATTATTCAAATTCTTTTGAACTGGAACATTTCACATCGTTTAAAAAGCCCCCATAATGTTGGAATTAGATTCGCCACTTACTCATTGTGTTCTTTTGTTGTTGATCTTTACTTTTTTCTTTCTATCTAGTTCCTTGACTAAAAAGCAAAATAAAAACCAAAACAAAAAACTACAACCCAGAATCAAAATGAAACCCAGCAGAAAGTGGACTAAGAAATGATATATCTGAAGCAGCTGCAGGATGTCATTTGATTTGCTGATATGTGGGATGTAAGGGACCTTTTTTTTCCTTCCATAACCCCATAATAATAGAAATGTGCAGGAATCTCACAAAACAGTGAAGAGGAGGAATGAAATGGAGGGCTCAATAATACAGATTCCAAAAAGAAAGATGATTTATATGAACTGACTGATTTTTTGGGAGAGTTTCTGAGTGACCTTACTAAATTTTTCACATAGAAAAAACATTCTAATTTAAAAAAGAAAGATAAAACAAAGAAAAGTGGTAAAGAACTGTGCAGGAGGAGAATATATCCATTTGAAGATAATATGAAATCTATAATTTCCATGACAATTTTTGAAGATGGCTCCCCCCCCCCCCCTTTCATTGTTTAATAAAATGAATCTTGCATTTTCTGGAAATTCAAGCTTCTATACAGTCACATTTGAAAAGACTGTATGTCCATTTTTTTTGCATAGGAGAAGATAAGTTTTTCTGTTGCAGAAGGAGAGATTCTTGCTTTCAGTTTTCATCCTTCGTAGTTCACACCCCTACCCCTTCATCCTCTTTCAAATTTCACAACATAATTTAGGTATGTTTCCAGGCTCGGAAGGGCTGAAGGTGGTTTTGGGATTTGATTTCATTTTCACTCACAACTTTGTTCTGAAAACATGAATGGTAATAGATTTCTGCCAGCCTACCCAGTACTGCACTATGAGGAAAGGCAGTCCTTATTACAGAAGCTACTAGTTAAAAAACTGTAGGCTATACAACTTGGATTACAGCCTTACATTTTTTTTTAACATGATTGCCAATAGTGAAACCTTGATTTAACAAACCAGCAATTGCTCTGGTAATCGAATGGATGTGAAGTTAGATAAAAAGCACATCCAAGGTACATTGGACTGTTCATGATAACGTGTTCCTCTGCCATAGATATCCTTTCCCTAGCCAAAGGTAGAAGGTAAGTAGCAGGTAGTCATCCATCCCATCAGCTTTGTATTCAAAGATTTGACCTTAGACTGAAATCCAGCTAGTCACTATTGTCACAAAAATTAATAACTGAGTATTCCTGATCATACATGTAGATGTGGCACTGATGTGACATGGTTTAGGTGTGGAATTGGCAGCAATCAGTTAACAGGTGGACTCAATCATCTTGAAGGTCTTTTCCAAACTGAATGATTATATGACTCTATGACCACTTTACAAGTGTGTTTAGGATAGTCACTTATGTGTAGAAAGTGGAACAATTTGGCAACAGTCATGGAAAGGCACACCATCAAGAACAAAGAAAGGGAATAGCCAGAGGATGTATAAAAGTGGAGTGAGTTTGCAGAGGAGAAAATGAGGATGAAAAGATAGTTTGAAGTGCACAGTTTGAAAGAACTTTCATGGCTATTGTAGGAGCTCATGAATGAGTCAGGAGAAGGAGTGCCTGGAAGAGAGCCCTTAGCATCAGTTCTTTGAATGAGCTGTGAGAAAAAAGATTAAAGCATATAGGCAGCATGCAAGGGGTGAGTAATTTAATAAAGACTAACCTTGAACCGCATTCTGTTGAGAAGTTGCATATGTAGTTTTAATTTTCCTGGACTCAGTGTGCAATGCAGCTCTATGGAACAACTAATCTTATGTTTTTTAAACACCTCTCTTAAAATGGAGCCATTTGTCTTTTGGAGGTGACTGATTCTTCAAGAAGAAGCATGACTTAAGAGGTGGCCTCACATGAACCTCGTAGCCTTCAGGCAGCTGGAGCTAGGATTTTCTCATCCTAAAGTGAGGTTAAGAACTCGGGGAGTACCAAAAAAGCACATGAACAAGGGAGTGTTGATGACATTCCTGAATGCCAGAAACTTAAGTTCAGTGTTCCCCAGCCTATGCTTGCCTGCACACAAAAGTATCTATCCTTCTGACCACAGAAAAATCAAGTTAAACTTTAACTCCAAAGGCAGAGCTAATTATGATATAACCTGGAGCATGCTGCATTCTCAGGAGGCATCCCTGGCTTCTGACAGGATAAAACACCCTTGCTTCAGTTGATCTGAAGAGTCTACATTCAAGAATTGATCTTTGTGCATTTTTAAGTAGCTAAGATCTCTGCTATTCATGACAGTTTTTCCAATGGAAAGAAAGCACTATTTATTGATTTCTTGCATACCTCCTGACTCTAAGATTCTCTTTCAAAGCAATTCACTAGATGCCATAGAACTCGTCAGTAATACACACAGATTTCATGCCATTCCGTAGACTAATTTCTATGAACAATGATATATCAAACTTTATCTAAAACTTAGAGAAATATACTATGTATTTAATTAAGTTTTCAACATACTGCATTTTCTCTAATGCTATTTACAATATCTTTTTGGGAGGTTTATATCCCTTGGATCTTTTCTGTCCCGGGGTGTAAAACATTGTATTCATTGTACTTTCCCCCCTTCAAATGGTAATTGTTTTTTCACAATTTTAGGGATTTTTAATGTCACCATCATGCTGAATAACAGAGGATTAGGCCATGCTGCAGGAAATTTGTAGTCAGTGTGCATAGTCCAATTAATGAGAAAACACACTGAGAAACTTCTCAAAAAATCTAAGAGTTGGAAGGAGGTAAATTTTTTCTTAAATTCTGGAAGAAAAATTCCTCTGTAGCCCTTGCTTAAAATCCAGTTGCCTTTGTGTGCAAAGAACTGTTGTATTTATTCTGAGCATTTTATCCTGGACCTTCAGGAAGAAAGGCATGGGATAAGGAGCATGGCTTCACTAAGCCTCCATTTTCAGTTTTCATCTGGAATAGCTGAATGTTATTGCATAACACAATGATATTCTTACCCTTTACTTGAGCTTTTCCTTTTCTTTTTTTTTTTTTCTTGAAGGGACTGTCTCAGTCCTTTCCCTTTTAATCAGTTCTCATCCCATCCCAGGACTACTGCTTTTTTCCCCTCAGTGATGCCGTATTTCCCTAAAAAAACATGGAGACATTTCAAAATTTGCCATCTGTTCTGGATGTTAAGAGTCCTGACCTCCAGTTTTCCGATACTCTAGGAATTTCCCTCTAAGTCCCTGACCTTCTTTATTATCGGTAAGTTTTATCACATGACCAACTTCTACATGCAGATATATTATCTCATCAGTATGTAAATGAGAATTAAATTAGGTCTAGTTAAAGTCAGTAGGAGTTCTCCTGAAGATGGCTTTGCAGATGCTAAAGGGTAGGCCATTTTGTATTTGGGTACAAGGACTAGAAATCAAAACCAAACATTCATAAAACATACTTGAGAGTTTGTTCTGGTTTTATATTAAATGTTTGTCAGTTCACATGTCAGAATAACAGTATTTTATGAAAAATGGTAATTCACACACATTTAAAATATTCATCCTTTGATGTAAAACAGCAAATATAAGAATTTTTAAAAATGTATCATGAATATTCAGGATTGCATTACCTAATAAATATAAGAAAATATTTTTAAAGAGAGGTGTTAATTTAAGACATCTAGAAGATTCCACAATGTGACACAGTGAGTCTCATAAAATTCTTCTAAAACATTGATTTAAAGCTGTTTGCAGTTCAAATGTGAATTGGTGTTCTTTGCACTGCATTTTATAAAATCTTTGCAGCAAACTATTATGCATATATTCATCCCTGTATTTTTCAAAATAGGCACTATTTCTTGTTTATACATTATCTGTGCTTTTAGTAATATCCCACTTGGTATATTAGGAAGTTAATCTTTGAAGGATACTGAATTTTAAAGCATTCCAAGATGGCTGATTATTTAGACATCATAAAAATATTAAGGAGATGGAAATCAATCCTTCTGTATTCTTGAATCAAAATTCTGTTGGAAGTAAAATGTTTTCTTCGTAATATTAAGAAGAAAAGCAGACTAAAAGACTGAAGTAAATAATTGTTCAGAACATGAGTTCTTTAAAAAAAAAATGCACAAAAGGTTTTGCTCCAGGCAAAATTTGGTCTATTTTGTGTCAGAGAATTTTTTTTTTTTTTTTTTTTTTTTTTAACAAATCCCAGAGGCTTTACAGATCTTCCCTTTTTTCGTTTATCTAGCTAAATATGTGGACTTGGGCTCCTTGTATTAACTGCTTGTACCTTTGCTTCTGATTTTTGGTATTATCTGGTAAGGTGGATACTGATTTTTGTTGTTGCTCTGTTAAAAAAAGGCTCAAGTTCACAAGTTTAATTTGGAGGTTTCTTCCTAGGTCTTAAGACTTGTGTGCTTTTCTGAACTTGTATTTAAACTTAACTCTCTGAGGACAGCTTTCCACCTCATTTGAAATTTACTTGGGCATCCAAATAAAACCACAGCAAAAGCAATGCCAATAGCATTATGTATTTTAAAAATGTAATTTTTAAAGATACTGTAGAAACACTACCTCAGTTCTCTTATTCAGCCCAGCTAATTAGTAGAGCTGTGTTGGATAAAAGTTCCCTGCACAGAATTCTGGAGCACAGATTGTTTAGAACTGCCTCTGTATTACAGGTAGGAATAGTTCACCCTCTATGGTACCTGGACTGGCAGGTTTATATTCTGTACTGATAGAGTGTGTTAGTGGATGTGGTCATAGGAGCAGGCTGGCGTACCTATACGAGGAAGGAGATCAGCTCACCTAGAACACTGAATGCTTATTAAGCAAGAAAATCTTCAGCCAGTCAATCCACTTAATTAAATGGCAAACTATTTTATTAATAGCTCAGAGCAAGACTCAAGTGAGAAAAAGTAATAAAATAGCAGCTGGAGGAACTGCTTGCTCTTCAGAGCACTTTTTAAAGTTTGTGTAATTGGAATATTTAATAAGAAATTGGAGGTGGCAGTTGCAGATTGGATTAAGGGATGGAATGAATAGGAGATAGAAATTCATAGAAACAAACTTCACGTGATGGATTGCAGGTTTTTGCTGCAGTGCATGAGCACTTTTTTCCTGTTTAGTAATACTCTGAAATAAAGCAGTAGTAGAAAATTAGCAAGCAAGTAATAAATAATAAAATAGATCAGGATAAGAATTATGAGTACCAGTGTTTACTAGGAATCAATATTGCATGAGTATATGCATTTGTCTATGCAGACACATATTTGCATTACATACTGTCATGTCAGAGGTGGGAGTTTAGATTTTTGTCTGTTGGTACCCCCAGGAAAGTTAGGACCCTGGTGGTTGTTAGCATCTCATAATGAGACCCTTCTCCAATGGATTCACAAAGTCAGAGGGTTCTTTGACTGCCCTTTTACAGAGTCAGAGTGAAGACTCCTCAGTGGGTCCTGCCAATGTGTTATCCCTGCCAGCAACTACAAGGACTCACTTTAACAGTTTATGGAATAATACTTTTTATTATTACAAATTCTGACAGATTAATAAGGTTTGAAGGTTGTGGGTGATAGTGTCTACTGCAAAAAATATGTTTTAAAACAATTCAGTAATACATACATTAAGCAAACACAAGCTCTGATATGAAGCAATCAATTAATATACTCTGGGTTAAGTACAAGTAAAAGCCCTTGTCCAAATAACAGCATTTAAAGTGTGTAGAGTATATTTCTTACCCCAGGTGTCCCTCTGGGGGGAAGAAGGTGGATTTAGCCTGTTGACTGATCCCAGCAGTTCTGGTGAAAGGTCTTCTCCCACTTCCCCCCCATCCCTAACTTCATTTTATACTATTTCCTTTACGTTATGGTGGAATTTGAATGGCTCTAGTCAGAAATACCTTTTGTTTCTGATTGGTGTAAGTTATCTGACTCTGTCTAATGAAAGGGAGGTGGCCGTGGCTTGGCTCTTGAGGAGGGGGTTTGTCATGGCTTCAGCAGTGTAACATCTTGATTCTCCCTTGTCAGACAGGTACTACACAGTCTCAGTACCACAATGTTCCACAATTCTGCTGGGACTTGAATGGAGGGAGGCCACATAGCCTCCTTTGTTCCACACTCTGTTCTGTTTCTCTGAGCAGATGTTTATCATTGTATTGGGGAGCATGTTGACCTCAGTCCATCCAAGGAGTTGCAGCTGCTTTTTACCCACAAATTCTGAATTGCCTGTAGACACAACTCTATCCATCATCTCACATATATGTATGAAATAGTTTAAGACTCGTAGAAGTGTAAATAGCTGCCAATGGCTGGTTCACATAAAGTGTTTTGTTGTATGATCAGTGAAATCCTGAGCAAAATCAAATATTTGCTTGTTGAGGTGCTATAGAACCTGCTACCAGCTGTTGAAACAAACAGCAGATCAGATGTGACAAACCCATCTCTCCACAACCCTGTTATTTCAGTGTTCTCAGCATGTATTCCTTTTTAGTATTAGGTTGAAGTTTAAATGTACATACATTTATGTTGTTAAATAATGCAAATGAAAATGAATGTGCCTTGAATCTCATTGCAAATCTGCTGAGGACAATGAAAGCAGTGCTGTTAACTTCAGTAAACACTTGGGTCATGCTTTGCATTAAAAAACCCTAAAAATGGAGTCTAAGTCAGCTCATATTTATTGAACTAATTCCTAACGCTGCTACTGGTTTATTGAGAAATATGGTCGCACTCAAGATATGTCCCAGGAAACCTTCAGTGTTCAATTAGAATCTTGTGATTTCATACAATGTTTCTACACCACACAAACACAAAAAAAGTCCAAAAAGCAGTTTCTACATTCATAACCACAGTCTATTAAATGCTAATATATCTCACTGACATATTGTTTCAAACATTGAAATGAATCTAATACTTTTAATTCCAGTTACGATTCACAGCAAGAGAATTAATTTTATTACATGGCGTGTATGCATGCCTATCTGATCTAAAGCTCCTCTGGCACAACTTGAGGCCCTTTCCTGTTATCCTGTAGCTTGTTTCCAGGGAGAGGAGACCAACTCCCACCTCACTGCAACCCTTCAGGCAGTTGTAGGGATCGATAAATTCCCCCTGAGCCTCCTCTTCTCCAGACTAAACAACCCCAGCTGCTATAGCTGCTCATCACAGGACTTGTTCTCCAGACCCTTAACCAGCATCATTGCCCTAAATAACACAGATGAGATTTCAGAATATTGGGCAGCCTTACCATTGTCACCCATCAGCTATCATGTGCACTATATTGTTATCCATGGTTCCATTTATTCTGTACTTTTTGATTACTATACAAGGAAAATGTTACATTATTTGAAACATTAATCTGTGGCAAAGCATCACCTTGTGCAGAATAATATGTATCTAGTTCTGAATAGTGTTGAAACACTCACTTTCAGATCATGGTGAATTTCTACCCTATAGAAATCTGCACTTGATTAAATTATTATTTTCTTGACAGCTTTATAACTTTCATACTCTTTGACTATTACTTCTGATAAATGCTTTCCTCTTGAGAGAGTGAGAAGTACTTCTAGAAAGCTGTGTTGTGGATGCTTCTGTGCCAAATGCAACACGTGGCATGTGTTCAAAGCAGTTTTATCTCACTCTGAATAGACCTATTTTACTTACCATCAGATTTAGCCCAAGTTAAACGTAATTGTTGTTACATACTTTTGGTAATTATGTACATAAAGAAAGGGCTGATTAGTTACAACAGGTCTTTCCCTTTTATTTTGCTGTCCATCATGCAATGATGGCTTGTCCAAGTGTTGTGGTTTAATCCCAGCTGGCAACAAAGCCCTACTCAGACACTTGCTTACTCCCCACCCCAATCTGAAGGGAATGAGGGGGCAAGATAATTGGGTAGAGATAAAGGCAGTTTAATAGGGGAAGGAAAAGCAATTAATGCAAGCAAAGCAGAACAAGGAATTCATTCACCACTTCCTGTTGGCAGGCAGGTATTCAGCTAATCCAAGGAAAGTGGGGCTCGGTCACATGTAGTGATGACTTGCGGAGACAAATGCCATCACTCTGAATGTCCCCTCCTCTTCTTTCTTCTCCCCAGATTTGTATGCTGATCATGATGCCATGTGTTGTGGTGTATCCCTTGGATCTGCCAGGATTGGCGGTCCCAGCTGTGTCCCCTCCCAACAACTTGTGCACCCCCAGCTTCCTCACTGGTGGGGCTGGGTGAGCAACAGAAAAGGCCTCGACTGTGCAAGTGCTTCTCAGTAGTGACAAAAACATCCCTGTGTTGTCAGCACTGTTTCCAGCACAAATCCAAAACGTGACCACTAATAACATTGAAAGAAACATTTTCTGTTATTGTGCTCAGGACATGAATTTGGTCAACAAACTCATTCTAGATAAGCTAAAAACTTGTAAAGTACTACTAACCGCATTGTTTCAGGGTGTTGCTTTAAATCACAGGGCATAAAAGAGAGGTGTATACATCAAGGAGTTGATTCAAAGTTATGCTGTCCTCACTGTTGGTGGGTTATAGCCACCAGACCCTTGGGCTCTCCAGCAGGCTCCAGCTGTCCTGGCCAGACTGTAACCCTCGCAAGTCTACCCAAGACATGAAAGTTGTTAAATAGTGATCTTCTGGCTCCCAGGGATGGTTCAGGAGGGTGTGGATCCAGAGAAAAATGGTTACAGGCTGGCCAGGACAACTGGAGCCTGCTGGCACATGTGGATCCCAGGGATGAGGTGGAGTCTTTGGAGTTAATCCTGATAACACAGAATTCAGGGCAAAGGTTTCCTGTGGAGTTTAACAGATTTTGAGGCAGGCTTTAAAGCAGTTACATCTGGCTGTGCTTGCTGGCCTAACGTTTTTAAAGGATACATGATCCTTCTCACTACCTATCCATTTGTTAGCTTTAATAGCCAGCATTTGTGTGGGAGGGGGAGGCCTCATTTCTTCCTTTTTGCAAACAGATATGAGCATTGCCACTTTTTTCCATTTAGATTGTGCTCTTAGTTCATTTTGTTGCCTCATAAAAATCTATTTGTGTTTATTTACATTTGTATGAAGTCCTAGATCAGGCTGCTAATCGATTATCAGTTCCTTACCTCTTTTTAAAGGAGGCAGGTTGCTCCAAAAGATTGCTTGCAATACTAGAAATTCCATCTGGAGATTAATTAAGTGCTGCAGTTCTGGGTTTTGTTCAGTGTTGAATGTTTTCTCATATAGAGCTGTCACACATTCTCTTTTAAAAGATGGCAGAACTGGATAATATAACCTTCTGGCTATTTTTATGATGTCTAAGAACACTCTAAGAGGAGGCTTATTTGTGTTTCGAAAAAGTAGTGGGATATAAAATTCATGTTGGGTTTAATGACCCCAAACCCAGTCTGTCATCAGAATTCCAACACTGATAAAAGGTGGGACAAAGAGTTGTTGGAGGGAATTTACAGGGACTACAAGAAATTAAGTATTGTATTTGTAATATCACATTATTAGCCTTTTTTATAAAATGTCTACATTTGAAAGGTTAAAACATGGTGAGTCTGTTGTTTACTTCCAGTATAAGTTCCTGAATTATACATTTATGTCAGCTTCCTCCTGGAACTGTATTAATATCAGTAATTTTAAGAACTTGTAAGAGTTCAAGATTGTCCCCTTGTTAAGGTCACACACTTATTTTTTATCTTTGTAAGTTTATTTAGCTTTACTAACTACATATTTAGTACAGAAGGAAATATTGTATAACCTGTCATAACACAAGTGTGTTTTGACCATTGTCATCTTGTTTTCAGTTTGAATAAGAGATAAAATAATACTTGATGGTAACAACTTTGGTTTGGTTAAATATGGAATGCTTGATATGCTAAATTGTTTCCAGCCATGTGCAATCATTGTGATTGTTGCTGCAGCAATGTTAAAAGAAGTCTCAGGATTTCAGTCTGTTTGTTTTGGGTTTGGGTTTGTTTGTTGTTGTTTTTGTTGTTGTTTTTGGGGTGTTGTGTTTTGTTTTACCTCTAGGAGAGCAATCTAAATGCAAATTTTATACATGAATAAAATCTAAAAATTCAATATGAATGAGGCTTGAGAGGGAAAAAATCCAGTGGTGATGACACTTGGTAAGTCAGTCTGTCATGCACTTGGAATGTGAAAACATTTTTTTTTTTATTCTTTCTTATTACATTTATAAAGTCATTGAATAAAATTGGCTTTAATGTGTTGATTATCTAAAATTATATAGATGCATACTGACCTGATTTAAAATTGAAAGAACTCTACTGTGATGCTGACATGTTAGTTTTGAGCCTGTGAATCGAGTGTTCTGTTGATTTCATTCAAATTAAATTTGAAAAACTGAGTTTAAATGACAAGTCACAATAATGAAGAATAAAAACCTGAAAAGGGGATTCTTTGAATTCTAGTAACTTGGAGAATATTGGAATATATTGTTGATATATTCAAACAAAGAAAGGTGGTGAGGGAAGCGGTCCTTCAGGGAATTTTTCTCTCCCTACCAACACAAAGGTTTTGGGAGTTGAAGTGCCAGGACTGAGAGCAAAGGCATGCTTGATGACTCTAGATTCCAACTTAATGGTGGGGCAGAGGTGAGAAACACACCCCCAGCAGCTGGGAGGGAGAGAGGCTTTTCCTTTCTGCTGCTTCACTTCATTTTGGGCAGTTACTGGGGAGAAGCCACTAGTTGCTGAGCTGGTGAGAGCTCTTTTCTGGCTCTGCTTATTGCCTTCCCCTCTCTGTCTCTGGGCACCCTGGCCTTCAGAGAGTCAGCAGAGAGAGGAGTGTCACGGCTGCTGTGGGACACACTGCAGGCCTTTTTCCTGGGGACCAACTTTGACTGCAAGGAGATTTCTGGGAACTATCACCGGAACTAGTGGCCAGCCAAGGTGCGACACTGCCACCTGCTGTCCGCAAATGTAATTGCACAGGGAAGAATCAGGTTTTATCTTGGGGATTGTTTGGGTTTTTTGGTG
>JAWWLZ010000082.1:83154576-83168010 GCA_035041345.1 Poliocrania exsul | reverse complement strand
GGTCTGGTCCCCTCCAACCGACCAAGGCTGCATCAGTAATTGCTTGCCATAAATTCTGTGGCAAGGTGTTTCATAGAATTATAGAGTAATTAAGGTTGGAAAAGACCTTTAAGACCATCAAGTCCAACCATCAACATACCACTACACCATGTTCACCATTAACCATGTCCATAAGTGTCATATCCACTTGAACACTTCAAGGGATGGTGACTCCACCACTTCCCTGGGCAGCCTGTTCCAATGCTTTATAACCCTTTTAGTGAAGAAATTTTTTCTAATACCCAATCTAAGCCTTCACTGGCATAACTTGAGGCTGCTTCTCATCCTGTCACTAGTTATCTGGGAAATGACATGAACCTCACCTCACCACAATTTCCTTTCCGGTAGTTTTAGAGAGATATAAGGTCTCCCCTGAGCCTCCTTTCCTCCAGGCTAAACCAACCCAGCCACCTCAGCTGCTCCGAAGAATACTCTTGCTCCAGTCCCTTCACCAGCTCTGTTACTCTTCTCTGGACACATTCCATTATCTCAATGTCTTTCTTGAAGTGAAGGGCCCAGAACTGAACACAGAAGTTGAGATGCAGTCTCACCAGTGCTGAGTGCAGGGGAACAATCCCGCCCCTGGTCCTACTGGCCACACTATTTTTGAATTTGAGCATTCAAAACTTAAAAAAAGGTTCTCTAAACCCTTAGGAATGTACCATGGCTGATACTTGCACAAATCCCTGTTCTCTCCTGTATGAAAAGTTTCATTAAACAACAAAAAAAGAGACTACTCTTCCTTCTTGAGGAAGTTAAATTTACTGTTGTCTGTGATACCAAGCAACTTACATATATTAAATGATGGCAGTACTTTGAAGGTGCTAATCTACTGAGGAGATATGTACTGATGTTGTTAAAGTCTCTCTGAGGTACCTCATGGTAGATTAACATCAGACAACTGGGAACATTTGGAGCTGTGCACTATGTAGTCTGTTTGATGATACAGTGATGAAATTATTAGCAGGGATGGTTGTCTTCCAACATTCTATATGGGTTGACATGTGTACGCTGAGCATTGCTGTGTTCTCTGAGGACACAGAGAAATGAGGCCAGGTTTATTATTAAAATTAGGCTATAAAATTTCTGTAAAATTTTAAAAAGATATTTTTTGTTCCTTAAACAACTAGGTTTAATGGTTTGTATTAAAATAAAACACTGCTGTTAAAAGCTAGCAGGTAGCTTTAATAACGGGCATCAAGCCACGTAAATATGAATGGGTACCCTAGGGTATGAGCTCTAAATCAATTAATCAGAGATTCCTAATAATGAAGCAATTAATTTGAGATGGGAAAAGATATTACTTGCCTTCCAGAGCTGACAAGTTGTATTTCAGTTCACTCCTTCCTCACTTCTTCCTTCCCTCCTCTTGGCAAAACTGACTTTTCACTCACAGACATATGTGCCAGACTTGCCATCTGTCAGAGTATTGGCACTGCCTGAAGATACACTACACAAACACATGTATCTAAGCAGTTTAACTAGAACTGGATGCATGCCATGCACTGTTAAAACTGTATTCAAACTTGTTTGCCTTTTATGTTGTGCTTTTCCAAAATAACAGTGGATTTGAGAAGGAAAAAACTAACACAAGCCAACTAACAAACCCATCCCCCAGTAAGTAGTGCAGTTGCAAGATGTATCACAGCTCTTGGTAAAGGCAGGAAGAGTATGGAGGACAATTTGATGATGCAATTTCTGTGACTGTACAGCATGATAACATATAAATCCTACAAATAAGATGTAATAACTGAGGACAAAATGAAGGTGTAGAGGATTAATGATAATCTTCTGGACAAATATGACTGCCACATGAAGTTGTGTGTTATGTAGTGAAAGCTACTATGCAGAAACAACTTGTTGTATCTGTGGTATAGTAATGTATTCACATATACCCCAGCTGAGCTGGAAGTAAGCATGCACCTGACCTTAGCCAACATTTTTGATATCAAAATGGAGAGTTATATTGGCAGGAGAGCTGACTGGAATTGGGTGCACTCAGCACCTTAACAGATGCGGCCAGCAAGCATTAGGATCAGACTATATTGTCTCCATGCAGCAAAACACTGCTGAAAGCCACTGGAGATTTTGCTTGACTAAGGTTTCCAAATTGTCCTCTGGGTCTGTTTTCACTCCTAAGAAATATATAATTTTCCCATATATCTTTTCTTTTTCCCTTCAGAAATATTCTTAGCCTAGGTAGTGTTTTGTGTGCTGAATTGAATATATCCTGAGAGTATGTGTTGAATTAGATAGGTTCACCTTTGCAATTGTACAGGTTTAAGAATGACATAGAATGTATAAGATGATGTTCAGTGATGTGGGAGTGGGGGTTTATTTTTCCTGTAAAGGTCTGATGCTCCCTAAGGAATTTATTTTCTAAGGAAATCTGTTTTAATTTTATCACCTCACAGGCCTGTTCCAGCCTTCATAGTGCTTATCACAATATCATAGAATATTCTGAGTTGGAAGGGACACACAGAACACTCCAAGATTCACACCATATTCCTGACAGTGTTGTCCAAACACTTCTTGAACTCTGTCAGGCTTGGTACTGTGACTACATCTCTGGGGAGCCTACTCCAGTGCCCAGTCATGCTCTGAGTGAAGAACCTTTTCCTGATATCTAACCTAAACCTCCCCTGATTCATCTTCATGCCATTCCCTCAAGTCCTGTCACTGGTCACAGTTATGGAAAGGTAGAGGTTATACTTGAACAATATTCTAGTAATTTTAATTTAGATAGACTTAACAAGTATGTTTCTGTGTAGTAATAGAACCTTACAGTTATTTTCAGGGTTATTATGTTGCTTAAAACAGTGGTAGGAAAGGATAGCTGCAAGTAGTATGTTTCCACAAGCAGTATGTTTTGTAATAAGTAATGTATAAGGTGTTAGGATTTGAAGATTCTGAATCCCTGTTTTCATTTGGGAATCCATTGTTATTTCCTCACAAAACAGTGTACTGGAGTGTTTTTCTTTTTGTCTGCCTGAACTAAAGATAATTGGGAGTGCATTGCCAGATAGCCTTTGAGTGTTCCCAGATCAAGCGATACAGCCTGTCTCTAGCTACCAGCGAAAGGAATATTTTCAGTGATGTTTGGTAATACTTGGAAGAAAATGTTGAACAATTTACTTAATTAGTAATAACAGTGTGTGAAACAAGTGCCACTAAGAATCAGACTGTAATCTGTATTTATAAAAATCCACAAAGTGTGATTTGACATTTTCTGGATAGCTTTGCTAAATGTCAACATGAATAGCAGGAACTCCACTCATAATGCCTAATATGCTGATCAGATTTCCCCTTACAGCTAAGGAAGAGGTGAGGCTTTGGCTCTGGTCCTTTTCTGCTGGCTCAGTTCCAGAGCAGCAGGACCTGTACCAGTGCTAATGTGGGACAGATTACTGGAGGCAGAAAAATTATCTTCCAGAAGCTTCGGATCTACCATAGTGTCTGGATACGGGAAGCTGATTTCACTCCCAGCACTCCTTTGGAGTCTATATTTTCTGAGTGCTGTCATTTGAGTGCAGAACTGGTTTTCAGGCCTTCAGCTAATTTTTTAATATGGAAGTTGGTTAAATGTTAGATCAGAGGTGATAAGTAAAAAACCACATTATATCAGACTAAGTAATTTGCTGGTTATTGTGAAACTCACTCTTGCCTCATATTTGAACTTTGTAGTACTGGAAAGAATTCTTTATCAGAATATGTAAATACTTAAAATCAGCTCTTCTGTAACATAGTGTTGCCTGCGTGCACTTATTCCTTGATGACATTGCCCTGAGGACATAAATTTCTTTTCCAAATGAATTTGAAGTTATTTTTTTTCAGAGGGATTTGGTTTAGCCTGTTACCAACATTCTTATCACACCGCCGTAGAAAGCAGTGAATGCCTTTGCACCCATTAATTTTGCTCCCTGAAGATGACTTTAAAAATTGAACTGAACAGTCTCTGTTCTTTTTTATGAGCTTAATTGTTTTCAAAAATATTTTAATTATATTGTATGTTATTTTATTCTACTTGGTGATGAGCTTAACTAGAAGTGTGGGAATTGGGCTGGGTTCTTTCTACTGTCTGCCTTGTGCCTAGTTTCTCACTTCCTATCTGATGTGGATTTAACACTTTGCTATTGCCTTCAGAGGATGTAAGAGTGAGATGCACTAGTGCATTCAGGTCATGAAGCTACCTAAGTAAATGTTAGATAAATCAGAATACATGTTCACAAAATCCTCCTATGCCTTATTTGAATTTTCGAAGTCTTCTGAAGGAAGAGAGAGAACACAGTAGTTGGGAAAAAAAAACATTTTTTTTTTTACCAATTTGCCTACAGATTAAGGTGAAACTGATGAAGCAGAAGAATGTCAGTGAGTAAAAAAATTTTACCATGGCAGTTTTCAGAATTAGAATGTGACAAAGACTTCTTTAGATGCAGGAAGAAACTATTTCTTTGGAAACTTCTGATCAGTTCCAACTATGGCTGCTGGCTCTCTTTATCTAAGAGATGACTTTTTAGTATTTTAAACATAAGATACCAATGCAATTTTTCTACAACTGTTTCATCTTCAGTAGAGACATATTTCTCTGGAGGCATACCTTCTTGCTTGGAAACTAATAAACAAGCTTTTCAAAAACCTAGAGCCCTCAAACCTCTCAGAACTTTTGAGGACTTTTAGCTTTATACAGATCTAGTCATAGCTGGTTGTTATTTCCCCAACAGGTCAGTTTGCAGCCTGGTATGTGTGGAAAGTTTTCGCATTTTCCTGGTTTATTGATCTTGATCAAAATCAAGACCAAAAAATTTACAAAAATTAGTTTCATCTTTGAGGGAGAAAACCTTCATAATCACCCTAAATCAGAACTTTTGGGTTCAGAGTCCTAATGAACTCAATACACTAGGACACATAGCACACAGGAAACAAAAAAGAGGTAAAGTTATCTGCAGATAGAAACGGGAGTTTTACCTCAATGTGGCAGGTTAACATCACCCTGTGAATGATAATGCATTCAACCGTAAGCTCTGAAATGCTGTAATCTCTCTTGTGACTGGGAAATCAAGAAGGAAAAACTGCACTGCTGGTATAAAACAGGCAGTGTAACAGCTATTACCAACAGTAGAAAACTCATTCTCGCATCCAGGAGGTGTCTGGGAGCTGACAGCATCTGTGTCAGGTCAGGTATCTCACAGTTCTATATGTTTCCTTCTTCTTTATTTGTGATGCTGCCTAGTGCTTTGAAAAATTCCAGCTACCTATTTCATGAATAAAACTAGGGGACCTATATATTAATGGTTAATAAAATCATAAAGGTCATAGAGAGGTAAAATAGTTTCCAACAGAAAGGATAGGAAGCATCAGATGATGCAGGTGTAATGTTCATAACAAACTGATAAGAGTGATTCTTTAACTCACACGGATTTTAAGTAACTTCCACAACCCATTGTTTATTGTGAATACATAGAACTTATGAAAAACATAGATAAACTTCATAAAATAAGGAATCTACAAGAATTCTTCTTATGCTAAGTAGCAGTGCTTCTTGCTCACACTTATTTGCAAACTGGAGTGTGTTCATAGAGAATAGCAATGCCTACTTGCTTTCTTTGTTCCCAAACTCCTGCCTAGGCATTTTATACTGACCACTGCTGGAGACTAAGTACTTGACAGGTCTTTGACTGGATTTTGTATGACTGCTCTTTGGCAGCAGTATTGCTTCTGCTAGGCTCAGACTCCTTGGGCTGTTGGACAGAGGGTTTGGCATGGTCTACATCAGCATATAATTCCACACAGGAGGACAGGATCATTAGGCTGAAGCCAGAACCCCTACACCTATGGTACACATTGCTCGGGGTTTTTCTTTGAACTAGATTTAATATCACCTTCTAGACTGAATATCCCCTTCATGTATGTGATCATGATATATTTGATTCAGTAATAGGGAATAGATGGTGGTTTTTGCACTGCTGAAGCAGATTTTCCAGTTTTATTTCCTGTAGAGGCAATCTAATTTGGGCTCACCCAATCTGTCCAGTGTGCTGAACCAATGCACAGCAAGTGGAGAGAGCAAGGGATTTGTTTCAAATTTACGCTGATACTCTGAAGCAAGATATTAATATAACTTAGTTCTGCTTTGTCTCGGCTTCTTGCAGACAGATTCTTCTTTCCATTTGTGTAGCAGTGATATTGGTAATGGCTGCTATTTTTGAGTGACACTTTTATGGTATATGGGGCTGATCTGGTGGCTCCACCATACAAGTCCAGTAATTAGTTAATTAGAATTATTAATGTGAGTCTTTAATAGGTATGTCTGCAGAAATAAGAAAATATAAAGCAAGTTTGTAACAAATGTTACCGAAGTCCATCCTTTTTTCTTGGTGACACAGAAAGATTTCAGTATGATAAAACTCCTCACTGAAGTGTGAAGAACAAATTCAACAACATGGTGATGTGAATGTTTTCTCCCTGTGTTTTTGAATTACATCTCTGTCACATAACAGAGGGAAAAATCTAATAACAGTGATACAGGCACTGCAAAGCAGATCTGCAGAAGCTCATTTGTATTTAGGTATAACAATGGTGCTGTCCTGAGGCAGCTGATGTAAGGCAGTGACAGAGGCAAGACCTTTCAGGCAGCGCTGGAGTGTAGGAAAAAAGTTTGAGGCCATGAACTCTGGGAAGACAAGGACCAGAGCACATCTCCTTTGGCCTCCCTGCAGGTGAAGTAGGTGGGGATTTTCATCAGCATTGCAGAGTGGACTACCTTGTTTTGGAATTGGATTGATAATCAGTGGTTGTAGCACTGGGAGGTGGAATGTGAATGCCACAGCTTTAAGGAGAAGAGCTGCTCAGCAGTGTTTTACCTTTGCCAGCAACTCCTGGTGAGTATTTGCAGTCACTGAGGCTTCAGTACAAAACTAGTCTGTGAGATCTCATCACACTACAGGTAATGGTGTCATGATCATGTGGCTAGAAGTATTGAAGGGGCAAAAATCTCGCTTGTGGCTTCTGTCCCTTTGGTCTTTCTCAGATACCTTTTTCCTTCTGAAGTAGGATTCTGGGGAGATTTAGTAATGGAAATAATTGAGTGCAGACATACTGAGATTCTTAAAACCTGGAGAGCAATGAGTCTTTCATAATTAACTGAAATAACGGGAATAGTCTGTGAGTATTGTATTTTGTATTTTTCTAAGCAAAATCACATCCCTGGAGCAGATGGCTAATAATTTAAAAAAAAAAAAAAAAAGCCATCACATTTGTTGGCCCTCCACCAGTGAGAGAATAGACACCATCAGATTCAAGCCAGAAATAAGCATTTTCAATTTGGAAAAAACAGTGTAACATATGTGATTAAATTCAGCCATTCAGACAGAGATAAAAATTCTGTATTCAGAAGAGATTTTCCTTCTCCCTTCCTTCTCCCTTCCTTCTCCCTTCCTTCTCCTTTCTCTCTCCTCCCTCTCTCCCCTCCCCCCTCTCTCCTCTCCCCCCTCTCTCCCCTCTCCCCTCTCTCCCCTCCCCTCCCTCTCCCCTCCCCTCCCTCTCCCCTTTCTCCTCTCTCCTCTTTCTTTTTCCTTCCTTCAGAATTCCTTCCCTCCCCTCCCTCCCTCCCTTTCTCATTGTGTTTCATTCTGAGTTTTGAGATAAGCAGAGCTAATATATGGGAGGCATATTTAAGGATTTCTGTGGTGTATCATTACTTCTTGAAGTCTTTGACATGATTTCTTTCATGTAATCTTAGATTGTTTTGGTACTAAAAGACATGAATTCTGACTTTTGGTGGTTGTTTTCAGACTTTTTTATGATATAAAAGAGTGCTAAATTAAACTGAGAGCTAACCATGTGAGATGACAAATCTCACAAATCACTTCAAAAGACTTTCTACAAAACACTTAATTATCAAGATGAATGAAAACCTTCATCACCCAATGAAGTCAGTGACAGCAGAGAGTTTCCTCTGAAGATATGTCTGGTAAATTTTAGGTTTGAGTGTGCTCTGGAAACACATCCTACTGCAAGAGTGTGCTACAGCCTTTTTAAGGGTTAGTCAAGATCTCGATCTGACCTTAGAGATAGTCAAGCTAGGTGTTTAGGTCTTAATCCATGATTTACAGAATTTTTATTCAGGTTAAGGGGAATAAAGTGTTCTTCAATTTTAGGGCCTTTAAGTGGATGATGTGAGTAAGAGCTTCAGATACAAAACATGTTTATTTGTATGTAGTAAATCCTCCTGTCCTTCATTCAACTGCACAGACAGAATTTTCAACATTCAGGACCTCAGCCTAGAATAACTTTGATGCCTAAGGATTTAGTGTGTTTTTTGTAGATTTTTAGAATCACATATGTTGCATGGATTCATCTAGGTTGTTCTCATTCTGAAGTCAGTTGCTAATGTTCTTTCCCACAAAATTGTAAGCTTTCTCATGCCCTGCCAAGGCCATGGTGTTTGTGAGAAGCCACCTGTAGATAGCAGGAAGACCAAAGAGGAAGGCCTAGATGTCCTGGAAGATCTCCAGGGGGCAGTCCTGAAGGACCCATGGGTGGGGCACTGAGGGAAATGAAGATCATGGTTGATTGTCAATATCTCATATGTAAATTGCTAGAGAAGATACAAAAGTTGTAACATTCCTGGTCAGGGAGTTGTAGACCTTCTGGAGTGTACCATGAAAGCTTTCAATAAAGGTATACTATCTATTTTTCTCCATTAATATTGTTTCTGCGTGTCTATTTCCACAGGAATTTTGGCATCAGGCAATAACTTTGTGGGGTTTCTTTAAAGTTAAAACTGACACAAATCAACAGTTAAAATTGGCTTAGTCTAAATAATACCTTGTTCCTAAAAGCTTTTCCACATTAGGCTATTATACTCTAATGATTATAGCTGTACTTCACATACAAATACTGTCGTAATGTAGTGGTGAAAGAATAAGTCATGCATACATAACTTTGAACTAATTCTATCTTTTGAAAAATAACCATTTGCTATCTTATTCCCATATTAGATGTGAGAATGATTCTTTTGTAGTAATGCTCCTCCAAATGATGTAAGATAAAACCCATGGAGTCTATTGGACAAACTCATATGTAAATAGTGGAGGTTTGGTTTGTAATTCTGTATAGATTGTGACCATATTGTACTCTCTTCCTTTTACAATATGTGATAATCAGCTGAACATTTCATGTATAATGATATGGTGAGTCTGTGTAGTGGAGCAGAATGAAATATTTCTGTTTAAATAGGTAATTTTGAGCTTGTTACTGAAAGTCACCTTCTGTTAGTATGGTCACACATTTCAGGAAAGTATTTGTGAATATTTGTACATGACAGAAATGTTTCAAATTTTGAGGCAGCTATAGTTCTGCTAGGAATTAAATTCTTTTCCATCAGCATTCAAATTATAAAAGAAAAAAAAAAGCATAACAGATCTGGTAATGCTGCAACTACTCTTTCATGCAAGAATGGATTTTAAATATTTAATTTAATAAATTTTGTGGCTTTTTTTAAAAAAAAATGGCATGGTTAATCTGATTATGAGGAAAATTTTTAAGCGTGAGGAAAAGTTTGAGCAAAATACCAGGAAACACTTGAGACGTTATTGTGAGAACAGGACTCTTAGGAAAAGTGAAGGCAAATGTTTTTTAAAACTTATCTGAATCCACTTGGCTGAACTAGAGATGTTGAAATTGATCCCAATCTATTAAAACTTTCACACATCCACATTTCCAAATGAATACTGGACATCACCTGTCCCATCCCAACAGAGCTTGTCAAGAGGCATGAGAACTGGTGCATTATATCAATATACTCTTAAGTAAGTGGGGAAAAGTGCTGCTGCTCTGCTCGCCTTGATGGTAGAACATGGGACACAATGGGCTGCATAAAGTACAAGAAAGAGCCTGTTCTGAAGAGAAACACAGTGAAAAAGACAGGAGTAAAGCTGCTGCAGACATTTAACTTTTAGTGATCTAGGAAAGAAACAGTAAGATGATAATGGTGGAGGGGAAGGAAGGAAAGAATGAAAAGAGGAGAAAGAAATGGACTATGTAAAAATGCAAAGTGAGAGTAGTAAAGATACACAAATGCAATAAGAAGACATTAACCTCAAGGTATCACCTCTGGTTAATGAGAACTGGGCTGCTGGAAGCTGAGAGAATATGTGCATATTATGTATCACTATGTGCTATATGCATGCCTTTCTATGTTTTTCTTGCAGTTTTTGGTCCTAGCTATTATTGGGATAGGGTATGGCCCTAGATGGCTTTATGCAATGATGCTGGAAGGGCACTCTTTTATTCTTGCTATATTTTGCAATAGTAGTGAGGGGACAGAAACATGAAAACAAACAAACAAATAGGAGGCCACCTCATCGTGAGCAAAATGCATCCTTAAAATTTGATTTCACATTTACTGCCTGAGGATGTGATTTGAAATCCGGCCAACGCAATAAGAATGCCAGAGTCTGAGTTTAGCTCTGGTGTAGCCTGAGGCAACTTATAGCATCTTGCTACATGAATGACAAATACAGAACAAAAAATACAGACCAGCCTTACCCAAGATATTAAGGGGATGCTTGTATCAGTGGTTATGCAAAGTGTATGTTGCATGCTGTGTAAAAAATATTATCACGATTCCATTATTATCAGCTGAACTCCTGATAAAACCATGATGCACTGGTGGGAAGGCTTCTGTGAGCCTGCCCGCCACCAAAGTGAAAGCAAGGGACCATTGCGTCAAGTCGAGTTCAACTGTCTCTATTTGTACTGTCAACCATACATTCATAAAATGGAGTTTTTTTCTTGGTCTTTGTTAAAAATATTTCTGGAGTTCATTGCTCTTTGCTGTCAGATCAAATATCATTAAAGGTAAGGAATTTAAAATAAATTTCATTGGGAGGAGATGTGTCTATTCTTCCACTATCTTTTACTTATATCTTTCTGTGCAGGCATCTTTATGTGCTTACATCTGTAAGAAAAATAAGTTATTAGTGCAGAAAACATTTACATATAAGCATGACATGCACACATACAAATAAATGTTTGGGTTTATTTGTAGAGGATGGTAATTGTTTCCAGCCTATATCACTTTCCTATTAAATTACTGCTCTAGGTTAGGGCTGCGCCTGAGGAGGAACAGCCCCAGGCACCAGCATATGCTGGGGCTGACTTGCTGAAAAGAAGCTTTGCATAAAAGACCCTGGGGGTCTGGATGGGCACCAACTTGGACATGAGCCAGTAAGACTTTCTTTCTTCAAAGAAGACAACTGCTATTCCAGGCTGTATGAGAAGTGTTGCCAGCAGGTCGAGGGTGGTGACCCTTCCTCTCTGCTCAGCACTGGTGAGGTCATACCTGGAGTGCTGCGTTCACTTCTGAGCTACCCAGTACAAGACAGACACAGACATGCTGGAGTCAGTCCAGGGGAGGGCCACAAAGATGATTAAGGGACTGGAGTATCTCACAGAAAAAAAGGCTGCAAAAACTATGACTGTTCAACCTGGAGAAAAGAAGGCTGAGAGGAAATTTTGTTAACTAATGCCTGAAGGGAGGGTGCAATGAGGATGGAGCTAGGCTATTTTCAGTAAGTGCCCAGTGACAGGACTAGAGGAGAGGGGCATAAACTGAAACACAAGAGTTTCTGTCTGAACAGAAAACACTTTTTCACTGTGAGGGTGAGCACTGGAACATGTTGCCTAGAGAGGTTGTGGAGTCTCCAATCTCGGAAACATTCAAAAGCTGTCTGAACACAGTTGTGGGTAACCAGATCATCAGTCTATACAGTCACAGTAAAGCATGTTTAATTAGTGAGAAAGCAGAGCTTATGAATGAGTATAAGTTGACTGTAATTATTTGGAACAGTAGTCATATTTCTTTTGATTTAAAGGAAGATATGCACACACTCATGGTTTCTTTCATTACTGTGGGATGCCCAAATATAAAAGAAAAATAACAGTAGTTTACTGCAATAAACCCCTGATTTTTATAAGGCTAAAATGATAATTTACTGCAATGGAAAAGGAGCAATGAAATTTTCTGTAAGATTGATTCAAGGAGTTGAAAAGAATGCAAGTCATAAAAACAAATATAGTTTTGAACAGATATAAAAATTCTATAGATGATTTTATATTTAAGGACAATGAACCAGCCTGAAGACTGCCCATTAACTTTCAAGGGCCGTTGCACAGATAATGGAACTCATGCTCTGAAACATTTATTCTTTTAGTCTCATAGGCACACATGCCCGTCTCTGAACAACACAACTCACTGCATGAGGAAAAAGCTGTTTCTTTTGCATAAAGGCCAGCAGGAAAGGTAGCAGAGAAACAAGATAGGAAGAGGAATAAGGTTGAGGCTAGAGAGGGAATATATAGAAAAACAAATTCCCAAGACACAATGAACAATTAAAATTAAAAACTACTGAAGCCTTACATTTTTTTACATGAAAAAAACCACAAAGATACAATTTCAAATTGAAAGCCTTGCTTTAAAAAGAGGCATCTTTTGTTTTATTGGAAATTCTGTAGTGATATTGAGCTAACTTTTTTGTGTAGAACTATGGAAAACTTGATATTGCTTTCTGTGTCTCATCTGCCTTCTTTCTGCAAAGGCTTTAGCATCTTTTTGCTATGGAAAGGACAAGCCCGTGAGTCTGTGATTTACTAAGACTGATATTGCTATGATTGGAAGACTTCTCAGTAGAAAGCAATGAATTCTGTAATTTGATGCTTTGAAAATATAAATGAAACAAAATTGGGAACCAGACATGAGAAGTGAAATCTATACATTAACAAAATTTATACTTTGAAAATTATCACTATTTACAGCTTAACTCAACAAAAAGTTTAAGGGGGTTAGTCTCTCCTGCAATCTTTCTGATGCCCCTAATTTCACTACTTCCTTGTGATGGAGAGTATGCTTTAATTTCAACACACTTGAGAAACTAGAAGAAAATATAAGGCAGTGTACATCTAACTCTGTGAGATGTTATGAAACTGTACTGTATATTCACAGAGGATAAGTATACAACATTTGTCTTTGATTTCCTGTTAGGATCTTTTCAAGGGTTGTTAGTATTTTAATATGTTCATTATTTTCCATCATCACCCATGCAAGCCAGTCTATTTGAAAATACAATTTGTAGAACAATCAATAGAAATGGAAACTGGTCGTCTTGTGAATTTATTGCTATTGCAATGTATTTATGTTGTAGGTATAGAAAGTGGAAACCAGTCAGTCAGTGTCTTGGGTTGAGCTGGCAAAACACCAACTGCCCAAAGACAGAGTTAGGCCCGGCTGAGAAAAGGGAGAAAGTAAAAAAAAACTTCTAAAAACCAGGTTTATGCTTAAATGAGCTACATATATTTATACAGAAAAGAGAGAATTAAGAGGAGACTACTACAATA
>JAWWLZ010000082.1:83133104-83147727 GCA_035041345.1 Poliocrania exsul | reverse complement strand
CCCGCCTCGTTCTGGCACTGTAGGCAATTATTATTGCATTTTCCCCTCACTGTAGCCAAATTCTGAAAGATGCTAAGCACTTGGTATTCCAAAATAATTTATTGTGTATTGGAAATTTCCATTCAGATTTTTTTCATGTCTGTCCTCCTATGGATATATTTGCTGGTCAATAGATTTTATGTGATTAGTGAGGTGTGAAGGTATAATTTCTTGTAGTGGGGGATTTTAAACTATACAGTTCCACAATTATTGTCACTACTAACTTCTATAACCATGCATTCAATGTTGCAGATGTAATGTGCATGTCAGGATGATTCTTTTTTTTTTCTTTCCCTTTGCTTTTTTCTCTGGACTTCTGAACATTCACTTTCGTTTTGGAAAGGTATTACATTGGTACACCTGGTGAATTTTCACTGACCATTACTTGTATAAGTGCAACTGCACTGCAAGTTCAGAACCAAGCCTCAGAAAAAAACACAGTGTGAAGTTGGAAGTGGACAGAAATACTCAAAAGCCTAGAGATAGAGGTATGATTTTAATGGTATTTTCAAAAGGGACTGAATCAGTTCAGTTCTTGGTTTTGAGACATTTAAACAGGATAAGGCACCTAGGCTATTAGGAGGTTAGTTATTCAAATTATATTTTGCCATGTGTGTGGCTATGACTATTGTCCCTTTTATCCCATGAGCATGGGCAACATGTTGGAAAACTCTAGTGGAAGATGTTCTTTTTCTCATAAAATTTTGGAATGAAGTCAGAATTCTGCAGTGGAACTTGAATTTTAATTAATTTCAAAATAAATAGTAAAACTGCTTCAAGCAGCTGAAGATATGAGGAATAGAGAAGTTAAATACTTAAGACAAAACTTCAAACTTTATACCTTCTCTGACCATATGGACACTGATAAAGGCTTGGGTCCCCCCACCTCTGCGTACACACCCTGCAACCCTCAAGGTGGTTCTGAGCCAATAGTAACTGATCTGGTGTGTAACAGAAGTTTGTTATAGGAATAAGTATTAGTTAACCCAGCAAAAGCAGTAAACGGTATTTTTAATATTTTAAAAGGTCTGTGGGCAATTCTGTTATTGCTTTCTCTGTCTTCCTACCTTCTCACACATTTGCAAATTCTTAGCCCATACAAAACAACTAAAATTGTGATTGTAATAAATTTTGGTACATCAGTCAGCTCCAGATCTAATCTTGTATCTTCTAACAGTAGTAGCTTGTGGTAAACCTTACTGTCTGTGGGCTAAGCCAAATTGGAGGAATGCATTCATCTGCTTCTTCCATAGAGATTCCTCAGTGTGAGCCTTCTGTCCCTGCAGGTAATAAAGGGTTCACTTGGAAAGCATGCCAAATTTATCTACCAGTAGAGTTAGTGAGAATATTGCTTTTAACATCTACAGGAATAACACTAAGAGTGTCTTAAATTCTTTCCTGGTTTATAGCCTTCAGATAGTCCTGGGTTTTTTCTTCTTTCAATTTCAGAATAACCTAAGAAGATTAAAAAGACCCTGTCTGTACCTAGCTCAGTGTTAAATTTTCAGTGATTTCTTCTGAAGGCTGTTGTTTATTGGAGCCCCTTGGAAAGGTAAAATCACTTGAGACATATATATATATATATATATATATATATATATATATATATATATATATTTATAGATATGAAGGTGGGGATGGTGACAGTGTGCTGTACTTTTTGAGATATCTGTTGTTACAGATGCGTGCTAGTCCACTTGTCTCTCCTTTAGTCCAGTTTTTCTTGACTGCCCAGAAAGGAGGAGGATGATTTTTCAATACTGTTTGCTGGAATTACCAAATCAGTATTTAAAATAGATTGGTCTTGAATTAGTTACAAGGATTGAATGTTGTAGTCTAGCAATTAGTTTGTTGGGGTTTTTTTAATGAAGCAAACTCTTTGTGGTGAATTAATTAGCAGTATAGCACATCATTCATATCCTTTTTACAGTACATTTTCATTCATATTCTGACAAGTAATTTTACTGGAACAAATTTTATTTAGGTCTCCCTTTCCTATGTGGCGAAAGTATGAAGCATTCTGAATGTTAGAATAATATTATTGCATTTTAAGAATATACAACTCTAGCTGTTTGGAATAGGAGATAATGATGGCAGACACTCATGATGTTTTAGGATATATTGGTACTTTAGCTAAACTTTAAAGTGTGTTTCTGCTTCTTTGGTATTGATTTTTTTCTTCAGCTATAGATTAGGGATGTTTAAATGTAATACTCTGAGTTTGAAAAATAAGTAGATACTGTCGATGGAAATTTTCTTAAAACTATTTTTTTATTTGTATCTTAATTTAGTGCCAATTTTTGTATCTGATTCAATGAGATAAAAGATTTATTACAGGAAAAAAACCCAACAGTTTTTAGTTGAGTGGACTCCTAACTACCTTTGCTAAAGTGGTTCTGCAGAGGTCTAATTGTAGCACACCGACACATCACACATTTCATTACTCAAAAATGTTGTTGTAAGGCTTCTTATTGATGTCAGGTAGCTGTGCTTGCTTGAACACTTTTCCTAAGTAGTCCACTATGCTGCCAGAAAACCACTTCACCTTTCTTTCTAAGTATAGCACACATGTATTTCCAGTAAAATCCTGTCCAACCACATTATAGAACAGTGGATTAAAACTGATTCAGGTGCTAAGCTGAGCAGGAGCAGGAGAAGGTAAAAATAGTTCTGCTGTGGAAGGAGGTGAGAAAAATCTGGCTTGCATCTAGTGGAATAAAGGTGGAGAAAATAGATGTTGAATTCTTTGACTTGCTCAGTGCACCAAATACCACGGAAGAAAAATTCCTCAGGCAAAATGGCAAACTTAGGAGACAAATGGACATAAATTAAGCATTAGTACATTTTTAAGCTGAAAACAGGGAGAAGAAATATGGTTGTGAAATGAGAATAATAACCGTGGAGAAGTGGTTTAAGTTTCAATATCGGACATGATTTCTACAATTTCATTGCAATGGGATCTGGCAGCCCTTTACCATTTTGAGCATCTGCATTTATAAGCTTTGCTGAGCAGCTCTTCTGTCTGTGTCTCTCCTGAACTCAGACAGAACATAACACAGCAGGACACTGGTCTCTCTGGAGTCATTGAGGTCCTGCAAATATTGGTGTGAGCAGAATCTCAATGATATACACAATTCCAGTAGGAATCACATGCATCTTACATCTTGCTTTGCAGCAACTTATGTATGACATCTAGAAAGAAATTTAACAAAAAGTAGCAAATAACGTGAAAAAGATCACTACAAAGGAGCATAATGTCATGGAAAAAATATTAAACTGAATGAATGGATAAGCAAAAAATTTGCTGGTGAGTGAAAGATTTACATTTTGAAGTCACAGATAAAGTTTTCAAGGAGATCTGTTCCATTGCTTAGACAGTGGTTAATTGGTTTTACTCAAAGCAACAAATTTACAGGCTGGATTTATCTGAGTATTGATGTGGCTTCCTGCAAAGGACGTTTATCTTTTGTGAGATAAATGGCATAGACTAAAAATGGTCTCTCTCTAAAGGTAGTGTTCCACTAATTTAAAAATGATTGTGTATTTTGCCATGTGGGATAAGGCAGAAGCATAGACTGTGATGAGGCTTATTGACTACTGCAGGAGTGAATACTTCCTAAACAATCACATCAGTGAAAAAAAAAATCAATCAAAAACATTGATAATTTGGAAAGAAAAATACAATTTTTTAAATTCTAAATATTAGCAAATTCTGTCAACTTGAAAAATGGCATGTGCACACACCTGTATTGCTTTTCATGCTGAGCATTTGGTATAATATGGCTCTCTCTACTATAGTGCTACAGAGCAAAGATATTGACATATTACTGAATACTTAAGTATTCCTAAATATTTTCTTTCACAAGACCTTTCATTGTCTCTTTAAAGGTATAAAAAAGCCAAAAGTAAAAACTAAATATTTCCCCATGTTTTACAGCATCCTAAGCTTTTCTTTTTAAATACTTAGTTTTGATGCAGTCTACCAATTGCAGCCATTTACTTTTCATTGGTAGATTAGATGACTAGAAACTATGGATCAGCTGAGAACATGGTTTTGTTTCAAATGCAAATTATTCCCTCAGGGGTTTCATTCTTTCCTGTTACCTTAGACCCCTCTTCTTTCTTCCTTTTGGCTTTTACCCTACTGGCTCTGGAGTAGTGGGGTTTTTGTGGATTGGTTTGGGATTTTTTGTTTGTTTTTGGTTTGGGGGTTTTTTGGTATTATGCATGACCTCCTGACCATGCAATTAATACTTTTAAACTTCATTTCACTTTTTTTTATGTTCATCTACTGTGTTCCTTATTTCATACTTCATCTTTTATAAGCTTCCTGATATGTTCTCCTTTGCTCCTGGTATCTCCTGATGGCATCTCTTTTCTTTTTTTTTTTTTTTCTCATTCATGATATCTTTAGAAGGTTGAGCATTGTTTTCCAAGTGAATAGCTTTATGCAGTGAAAAATGCAGTTTCAGTCAATATGAAACCTTTGCAACTGTTGTAAAATGGGGTGAATACTTTAGGACCTTTAACTTAAAAAGTAGTTCCACAATAAGATTTGTGGAAATACATCCAAAGTATTTCTCAGTCTGGATTCAATGGGGATGCAGCAGCATTTATAAAAATGGAGGAACTATCTGATCTTTTTCAGAAGCTTGTTGTAGTCACCAAAATTACTAAGTAGTCTTCCACATCTGGAAAGATGGATAAACGATGAACAAAGAGACCCTTGAATGGATTTTTCTTGTTCTTTCCTGCATAATTCAGGATATGATATGAGAATGGTTGTTCGCACAGTCAGGACCATCTGGGTTTCAGGCCCTATTCTGATGATTAATTAGACAGATGCCGTAAAGTGAAACTGAGTAAAAGGAAATGGACACAAGTCTGCACCAGAATAGGTTACATTTTAAACTTTGGGGAAAAGCTCTGAAGGTGCATAGTGGGGCATTTTAGCTTGCTCTCCAGTGGATTCCTGTAACCAGATGTTCACAGAGTAGAGAGAACTTTATAACCCTCTTCTCTTTAAGTTTTAGATGCAGCTCTTTGGTGTTCAATTAGTGCTCCACTTCAACCAAAAAACTTGAAAATGCGATGAAATAGTTTTTCTCAAAACTTATCAAAATATATGGTTTCAAATGCTAAATATCATGCCAAATCTTACTTTTGGCTGTGCCTGAAACACATTTTCAGTACTTTGGCCATTAAATTATAAAAATCAGTCAGCCATTTAGACATAATCTAGACCTAAAAGATCAGCCCAGTCATCATCTTTGTCAAATTCTTCAAGTGATTATGTCAGCAGCAGCTCTATTGCCTTCATTAGAGCTTTAGCCGTGTATTATATCAAAATAGAAAGAAAATTAATTTTCTTTAACAACAGCAATTGACTTTTAAATGTCTACCTGCATATATTCTCTTGGTTGAGAGATTCCAGTTTGCATGCAGTAAATCTAACATGATAATTTGTTTAGTGACTAATTTCTTATTTTTCAGAGGGAACAACTTTGGAAAGCTTGTTGTTATTGCTTGTTAAGCTATACTATGATATTCTCCTGCCTTTTATTGTGAATACACAAAACCACTTTCTATAAAAATATATGCATTATTCTTAAATTTATTTTTTCTTTCTCACTGAAAAAGAAAAGAAAGTATTCACAGAGCTTGGAGGAAACTGAATTTTTAAGCTAGGTTGTTGATGGCATAAGCCATAAACTTTCTAGTTTAAGCTGTGTTCATGGGTCAGTGATCACTTCATGACTGGAGATGTATGAAAGTCTGCTGAGAGAGCACATCACGCCCTACTCTCATTCTAACATCATTCAGTTGTTTTTGAGAGGTGAGAGTTTTCTATTCTATGCCATATCATCCCTTTTTTATTATTTTTAACACTGGCTTTCTGAACATTTTTTTCCCCCCACCTCGTCCTTGTTCTCTTTTATTTCCAAGAAGAGGTGACTAAGAGGAAGGAAAGATACAAAAAATATGATAGTGACAGGATGTTGATACAGGCAGTAGTTTAAAGAATGAGATACTCAGTGTCCTCTGCTCTTGTCTCCAGTGTGCCTTAATAAAAGTGTATTATACAAATAGCTGTACCCAGGTTACCTGGGACATGGGATGGAATAAACCTCTCTCTCCCTCGGTACAGCTCAGGCAGTTTCTCACTGCTACTACTGTGATAAGGAGACCTTTGTTTATGAAGTCAGGTAAACTGAAATAACTGCTTCTATTCTGATAGAATTTATTTTGGTTACCAAATGATAATAGTTGGATCCATTTTTTCCTAGTTTACACTCTAGATGCTTGATTTTTCAACCCACACTAATTGTGGTTGGATTTGTTTTCTGTTGTAACATTTGAACAACTACAGAAAATGCTTCTTTTTTTAACTTTTCTGTTGTGCTTTAGCCTATTCCTGAACCACACAGAACTCTGATAATTACCTCTATAAAAGTAAAAGTTACCAATCTTCTCAAAATAAAAATACAGAGTAGTTGTCATTGTTCATAGAATTATAGACTTTTGTTTAGACATACTTCAGTCACAAAAGCAATGAGAAATCCACATGTATACTTAGATGTGCAAAGTGCTAACCACTTGCCCTTATCTTTGTTAATTGTAAAAAGTTGGTGTTCTTCTCAATCCATTTAGTGAAGAAACAAAACAAGGAAGACAGACTTTCTGGTGGGTGGATGACACTAAGTCTGAGTCAGAAGTGGCTGTTTTAGTGCCATTAAAAACTTGCAGGTTGTGGATTTCAAAACCAGTCTGAGCCTCATTTTTCACACTGGAAAACTATTACATGTTATTTATTTACTCAGCTGTTGTGACAGTTTAGTAGTAGACTGACTCTGCTTTACATGAGAAGAGTCATTATAGGTGTCCTATGTAGAAGTTCTTATAAAGTACATTAGTAAATATTCTTAAACTGATTATACATCATCATACCCATACACAGTTACTTGATAGCATGGACTGTGCTCATTGTCAGCTAAGTCCATACAGGCAGGGATTGACACAGAATTTTTACCCTTGTGTTTATTTTTAATTCTGAATAGTTAAGTCTCTAAATAAAATCTGTGTGAAGTATTTTATATATTCTTTTAAATATTCTGAATGCCACTGTGATCTTCTAAGCAATGTCTTTTCTAAAATCTGATTCTACATAAAATAAGCTAACTTAAAAAGTGCTCAATTTTTTTTCATCATATAACAGAGTTTCTGATGAAATATTTGTTGCCATGTTGCTAACTTTGCATTTTTAAATATTTTTGTTTAGTCTCTGTCCACTGGGATTGTCAAATTATAGAAGCGGAGAAGTAGTATACAAAATAATTAGCAAGATGGTACATTTTTATATTTTCATTTGATTATGGGTGATTTTATCCAGTGCATTTAATCTTTCTTCTTGCCACTTCCATGTTCACCCTCAGCTCTTTTCAATTCTTCCTTTTTTTTTCTCTTCAGTGGGGGTTTCATTTCAACAAGTGGAATTTCTGTCAATTGTCTCTGCCTTAAGAGGGTTTTGGATCAAAACTCCATGGAAGACCTAAGTGGTGTTTCTTAGAAGGGAAACCTGAATTGACACATTGAATTTCAGTATCCCATTTGAAATATCCCAGACAGGTTTAGTTCAACACTAAAATGGAGCATTTAAGCACACTATTTTGTATTTTAAGTATTTTACTTTCATGTTTACAGAAGATATATCCACATATATGCATACAGCTCACATTCTGGAGAATGTTTTGTCAGCTAATTTGGTTTAGGTCCAATCTCTAGGCAAGATTCAAGCAATAAAAAGTCTTAAATGTGGGATTTCTGATTACTTTGGCTACATTTTTAAATCCCTGAACTTTTTGTGATTGCAAATTTGTCTGATTGTGCCTGTAGATTCTTAATGTACCAAAAGCACTTGGAGCACTGTGAAGCTAATATTTATAATTTTTACTTTTAGATTTGACAGTTTTTTGAAATCAGTGTTTTTATCGATTTCATCTGGACTGTCATAAAGATTTGAGTTCAAGTAAGATATAAAGAACTTGTTTAAAAAGCTACAATTTATAAGGGAAAGAGGAATAGCAGAGAGAAATGTTGCATTCTGTGCCAAATGCTCTGAGTTGCAGGGAGAGGAAAGTTTTTCTTCCTTTGGGAAAGAGGATGGGGAAAATGAGAAAGAAGGTATATTTAGAGTTACTTATGAAGCACTTAGCAAGGGAGACCAGAAGGTGATATTTCGGAATCATTATCCAAAGCACAGAGTTTTGCAGTGATGGGGGACTTCAGCTAGAGTAGTAACTCTGTGGAAAGGAGACAGCCTACTGCAAATTTTTGCAAGTTGCTGGTAAGGGTTTTATCATATAGAAGTGGGAAAAAGATTCCAGGTCCTTCTGTGATTGTCTAATTACTAATTTTAGGCTTACTCTTGTACTGTCAAGTGAACAATCTTAATCTATTTTTAGAAAAGGAAGAAGATTAAATAAACATATAAACACATAGAAAAAAATGCCAACACAATAGACTTAAAACCAACAATTTTAAAAAATAAAATAAAAAAAAATCATCTGACAAGAAAGCACACTTCCCCAAAGTAACTCTTGCACTCTAGAGTATAAAAAAGGTAGTACACAGTGAAGCAAACTAGGTCAAGTTATAAACTACATGCATGAAGTAGATACACAGAAACAACGCCTGAAAGACTGAGGCACAAGTGTAAACCTGGCTATTGGGAAAATGAGTTCTATAGAGGCTTGCTGCTAAATAGCAGAGATCCATTCAATTCCACAAACGTTTCATAAGACTGGTGCTATTTAATATTTTCATTTGCAAGTTGCATATTGGAAAAGAGAGCCTGTTTATTAAATACACAGATTATGTCTCTCAGAATGACGTGTTGGAAGAGAGCATTAGAATTCAAGGTGACATTGACAATTTACAGAAATGTCCTAAAATTATGGTGAAATCCATAAAGGTCAGCACAAAATTTCCTGCTAAAATAGGATTAATCCATTGTACAAATGCAGGATAGGTAGGTAAGAGCTCTGCCAAAGTGGATGCAGAGAGTAATGAATCAGAGTTGAACTGTGATTAAGGTGTTGCAGATAGAGAAAGGAAAAAACAATACTGTATTGGGAAGTGCTAATAAGACTATCGTTTTCAGATATGTGAATCCATCCACCCACTGCTTTTGCTGTCTGTACAGCTACAGTTGCAAAACTGCTCTCAGTTTTGAGCTTTGCTATTGAACTCATCACCACACACACTCATACATGAAGACAAAGAAGCACAGAAATGTGACAATAGGCAAGAGAACTCCAGTAATCCAGCTAGAGACACGAGTTTCTGCCTGACTCTTACGTGGCCTGTCACAGAAAAGCATCAGCCCTCACCCCACATGAAACCCATAAAGATGAGTCAATGGGACAGATTCTCCTGAGCACCTTTTGGACTGAAGGAGGCTATTGCTGAGGGGGTTTGGGCATTGTTATGAGGTGCAAGGGGAAGGGCATCTCATAATTGAACAGCTATTGAAGACATCATGGCCTCTTGGTACAGCTTCAAGAAAGGTCATAAACCTGTGACAGCAACCAGAGAGAGCTGCTTGCATGTTTTTGTCTCAGTGAGGCAGCTGGGAGGCCAAGGGATCAAGGACACAGGTACAGATAGAATATCTAAGGCTAGTTACTGAAGAGATACATATTTTGTATATGTGTGTCTATACATAAATGTATTTTCTGCTAATGGGCTTTCATCCATATAAGGGAACCAGATCAAGCCATTGGTTCTCTTTTTGGTTGTGTGAGTGCTGATGTTTGTGTATCTGTGTGGCCAGTCACATGTGTATCTATGTGCATTGTGTGTATGTCTATTCAGAGTACATACATCACCCGTGGCTGTGCCTGGGCTGCCAGTATTCATTCACCAGGTTCAGCAATTTGTGACAAGTATGTGTGGAGAAACCTGAGAGACAGACAATGAGAATCATGAGAATTGTGAAGAAATTAATTTTCTGGGTAAAAAGAGAAGTAAAGGAGAACAGCGCATACTTAAGTATGTAAGAGGAAATACACAGGGGAGGGAAATAATCTGTAGTGCAGATTCAAGTACTTGCAGCAAAAGAGGTTTAGTTTAAACATTAGGCCAAACTACCCAATAGGTAGGAAAGGTAAAGCTCATGTGCTTTGCATGGATAAGCTGTTGAACTGTCTGTAGAGTTTTTTTAAGAGTAGGTCCTACAGTATTCAGTGAGGAATGTTGTTGATCCTGCTTTTAGTTGGACAATAGTTATGGTTTCCTTTGTGCTTTCATGCTTTAATTTTATTTCACTGATAAATTTCTATGTTTTACGATACTGGATGTGTATCTGGTGATAGCAACTTGAAGGATTTGTCCTGTTCAACCTCTAATATCCTGCAGCAAATGGATGAACTGCAAATCCTCTTCAGGTGAAAGGCTCAGCCTCAGGCTCAAGTTTTTAAAAGAAGTTTTTGGGGTCTCAATATTTGTGTCTAAAGGGCTTTATGTAGAGAAAGCTAGAAGTCAGGGCCTGAAGGCAGATTTTGAAGTTGACCAGTCTTTTTTGTTGACATAGCTGTTTTCAATGTAAATGTAATTCCTCTTTTGCCCTTTTTCTGCATCTTTTTCCTTAGATGAGCATACATTGCTTTGCAAGGTGCCCTTATTCTGTGTGAATTGGTTTGAAGTACTAGACAGATGCCTCTTGCTCTTTGATGACAGATATTTAGAAGGCTGAGGGCTATCAAGGCAGGATTCTTCCAAAATCATCGGTACTTATCTGTCTCATCCGAGTAGCTGTGCTAGTGGTTCATGGTGCCCTGCTATATGAAGCGGTAATTATTTATTGATTTATTTCAGTGCAGAAAGCCTTCCACATTCGTTCTGTGGGATGAAAAAGGAGTCTTTAAACCACAGTGTCAGGGAAAATATCTGAATGATAACTCTAGGACAAGCAACAGCAAATGGGCCCTTCTTCTAGCACTGGATAAAGGCTGAGGCAGCAGGGTACTTTGAAATAAGTTCTCTCAGATGATTGCTTTAGAGTGGGGGAGGAAAAGGTAGTTCTGGTTCTTATGGGAGAGACGTAACTGTGGAACTTTCGCAGAATGAGGGCCAGGAATTGAGGTGAGAGCAACCTGAATGAGGAAGAGTGAACAGAATTGATGCTAGATCATAGCAGTCCTGTTGGAAGAAATGCAGACCCAGAACAATAACTGGTCAGGGATCCAGGAAGGGTAGACCAGTGTGGGGAGGAAAGTGAGGAACTGCTTAGCCTGGCGTCAGTTGCTCTAGTACCTCACTAGAACACTGCTAATGTGGGAACTGGCCTCTAAGGGTAGTTTCTCTTACTATAAAATTTTGCTAGTAACGTTGTATAGTAACGTTGGCTGCATCTGTGCACCTCAGAGTGTTTGCTTCTTCTGTATCTGCTAGACACCTCCACTAGGACAGTCATCATTCACATTTTCCTTCCATGAAGGACCTGAATGTAATTCCTCCTAAAGATGGAGTCACTTCTGGTTTGGTGTTCCATGTGAGAGTCCTTAGTGGAAGGACTGCTCCTTGATGTCAGTGAGCTAAGTACTTGCGCCTTGTTCAGTAAGGAACAAGGAGGCAGGAATACTTTGGCAGGCCAAGAGGCTTTGGTGTTAGTCCTTGCTCATAAGTAGTAAAGATATTATTGTGGATTATCGTCAATGTGGATGTTATTGTAGGTGCCATGCAGCAGTAGAGAGCAAAAGATCACTAGTACTGAATGGGGGTACTTGTCCTGCCTCCAGGAGGAGACATTGTACTTGTGCTGCAGTATAGGAAATAGCAAAAAACCCCACCTCAATAAAAATGCTATAATGTGGGGTCAGGGAATGGAGATTCAATCAGTCAATCCTTCTTTGTTGATGTGCACTGGAAGGCATTCTTCTCCCAGCAATGCATCAGGAGGATTTTTTCACAGGTTTCTGTCCATCATCTTATCTGTGTTTGGAATGTCTATTAAGTCACTGCAGATGGCTGTGGTCTGGCCTACAACAGCACCTATTGCCAGCCAGGGTGAAGGAAAAGCACTAAATTGCAACAGACAGGAAGGAAAAAGAAGAAGAGCTGCAAAGTATGAACAAGGTTCATGTTGGTAAATGTTAGTAATCCAAGATGCAGCAAGAGCTCCAGATTCCTAATATTGTATAACATCTGTGTATTGCTTTTCTTCTGTGTAAAATTAGCAACTGCATTTTAATATTTATCATCTTCTACAGACAGCAGGCTGATCTCCAAACAATGAATTAGCTGAGGAGCTGAGTTTTTTTGGTAGCTTGAGCCTATCACTTTAGGCTCCTCCACTGACTCTGAAAGCACTCAGTACTTTTCTATAATGTCCTATCCATGAAGTAACCCAGATGGAGCAGTTACCTCTTCTTACTCCTCAGCAATGCTTCATACCTCTGTTTCCTCTGTTCAGGCACACATAGTCACTAACTCAGTGTATCAGGACAGGATCTCTCTGGATGGAGGGTGGGAAAGGTGGCCTTGGGAGCAAATTCAGCACTGGAATAGAAAGCACAAATGAATTCAAGACTAAAAATCCAAAGCTGGTCCCCCAGTGTCTTTATAGATGACTCCCAAAAATGCTGATGTTAAGATTCTGTCCTGATGTATGATAGATCTCCCTTTTAAGCATCAAATGAAGCATTCCAAAATGGTTAATATTACTCATTTTGGTCCTGCCTTAAACTTCCTTGTATTTTCTTTGAGGAGAATGGTGTACGCTTTTCTTTTTGGTTTTTAATATCTTGCACAGTCTTCTTTTAGAGGCCATTCTTTCTCTCACATTGTTGTTAATGTTAAGGGTTGAAAAGATTTTTTTTTAATTCTCTAAAATATCCACTCACTTGAAAATATTTAACTTCAAGAGATATCTTACTGGCCCCTCAAGATCTTCAGTTTCATAAGCAGAAAAATAGAAAATAAAGTGTAATAAAACTTATCAATTGGTTGTTCTTAATGGCTCACTTAAACAGCAGTCATGCTGGTTTTAGCCTAATTATTTTATGTTATCTATCTTTGGCCAAAGGGATCACACATGAATTCACATGGCTGGCTAGGTAGAGAATTTATTTAAGTTCTTGTGAGGACTTAAAATGGTTTTAATACTTTATTTTCATTTTCCCCTCCGCATTTCAAAAATCAATTTTGAAACCATACAAAGTCGACCTATTAGCAATGCAGCATTTCTGTTAAATACTTATTCAATTACTGCATCCTATACAGAATTAAATTATCACTCTTAGAAATACAGGTGTGCCCTAGATTCAACATTTTGGAAATGCCTGACTAAAACAGTGCTTTGAAACAGATCTCACCCATAGCATCAGTGTTGGAAATATCTCTGTTGATGCACTACTGTTGTCATATTTGACTCCTTTATGGTAGCATGAAACTGATGGGCCAAAGTCACAATGGCTGAAGGAATGATAAATTTATGTCTTGATACTTCTTTGTTATTGCCATCCATTTCCATGAGTGACCAACTTGAAGACACTCTTCTAAGCTTTATACAATGTTACTGTTATTCTCCTTTTTCATTGGTGATGCCACATATCTTCATTGGGTATCACATGTCTGCTTTTGGGGCCTATGTCATTAATGAAACTGTGGAGCAAAATTTCCCCCAACGTGATTCTTTAAGCACTCCATTAATGTTTGGGGTTTTGGGGGGGGAGGGGAGGGAGAGGTGGTGGTGGTGGTTCATTTTAATCACCTTAGTGTGGTCTAATTCAGCTTGACTGTTCATTTTTCATTTAATTCCTGCCTTTCCTAACATCTTATTCAGAGCTCTCCTTGCTGATCTTTCACATTTTTCATTCCATTTCCATACTTTTACATTTGGATTTCTGCATATTACAAATACTAGATATTTAGGTATTAAACTGGATATTTATCTGGTTGGTTTTATAGTCAAGGGAAGCTGTCTTCCTTTTCTATAGATTTCAGATTTGAGAACTTCTGCAACTTGAACTTAAAAGGGATTCTAGATCTGATTTCCAATGAAGTTCAACCTTTTAACTATCACTCTCAGTTTTGTGGCTCTAATAGCATGGTGCTTTGGGTGAAGGTAAACAGATATTCTGAAAATTTACCACGATGCTGTTGTCTGTCGACCTTCACAGGAGACCCAGTACATTATCCTTCCTCTCATCAAGCAAAGGACCAAAGCATGTAACATGTTTATCAAGACACTAGTGAGGTTACTAAAGGAATTGCTTGCTCTTTTTCCAACACTAGAAACAATCTTTTCCTCTTCCAATGAGGTATGTTACCTCTGTCTTGATTTAATGAAATTTTTTGTATGATCTGCATGTTTATTGATGCCAGACAGGCACTGTAGCAGCTGTGTGGCAGTTTAGATTTTGACACAGGGAAGCATTACTACATCTTGGTCAAGTGCCTGCTGAAGAACTTTCCTATTACTGTAATCATAATCATCATCATCATGTCTAGGCTTCGCGAACGAAGATTTGGGAAGGGCACTACCCACGCTTGCTGCAAGCGTGCTGATGGCTAAAAAGGCCGA
>JAWWLZ010000082.1:83092928-83114682 GCA_035041345.1 Poliocrania exsul | reverse complement strand
AATAGAGGGGGTAGAATACACAGCCTTGATCACCCCCACACAGTGCCAACTGGTCCCACCTGCTAAACTAAGACACTTTCAAAACTGAACTATACAGTTTTCCACACATCAGATCATTCTTATATTTTTTGCTGTTTACCATACCTTTTCTAGTTCTTTTGACTGGTATTTGTATGGGGTAATTAGAGTTAGACATACCATAGCTTAAACAGTAGTAGAATAACCTGGTGATTGCTACTTCTTTTAAAACAATTGCAAATTATTTATTTGCCCTTCTTCAGTGCAACTTTAAATTTTCAAAGGGCTCAGGATTACAAGATGCCTTTTTAATTAGTATCAGTAGAGTAGATCACTGTAGATGCAGTGCTAAGGTTGTTTTTCCATGTGTGCTACTATGCACTTTTCTATATGGAATTTCATCTGCTCCTGCTTTTATCACTTTATTATCTCTCAGCCCCACTGGTACTGCAAGACCCTTTGCAACGTTTGGCATTCAGGTTATATTTGGATGATCTTGAATAATTTCTGTCTTCACTGCACTAGTCAGCCCTTTTCCCAGATCATTTATAAAGATGTTGAGGTGAGCAGGTTCATATATGGTCCTCCTGGTAACTGCCCTTCTTCCTCCACAGAGAGAAACAGTCACATAATTCTATCATACACTGCTTTCTTTTAATAAATTAAATTGAAAGATACCTTTTCTTTATTTCCAACAGCTAACATTTTAAGGAAACAATGTTTGGAATTATAAAGCCTTATGACAATTCAAGTACACAGTATCAGTTGACTGTTTATAAATGATGCTCAATGAAGTTTCCTCAGCACCCTACTTCAAAAGGGTACCCCGAATATGCTTGGTGAATCCAATACTGGGCATCTGGATGTATGTCCTAAAGAATTTGAAAACACTGCTTCTGTGGAAGAATTTCGATTTTAGAATATTGCTGAGGATTGAATCATCGCAAAACCCCTTACAAATTTATGTATATTGGTGTACATATAGGTATAACTGAGATTTGTGTTTGAATAGCTCCTTTATTATTTAGGTGTGCTATAAGATGTAATTTTCTTTTCCATTTATTGATAACATTGTGCCCTGCCATGAGTCAAGCTCAAAACCCAACTTATGATTTGTAGGTGGAAAATAATAATTGAGGGATAACAGTAGTTATGCCATCTATAAACTCTAACTTTTTGAAGTAGAACTGTGCCCTAGAGTCCTACTTTAAAAATTACAAAGGACTTGTTGTTATATATGAGATGCTTTGTGTGTATGTGATATTCTCGGGAAAAGAGAGGACTGTATTTTTGCATATGTGGCAGAGGTGGATCATACTGCTTAAAGCATTATTGGATCAAGATCAGACACTGGTGAGAGCAAGCTCTTTAAGAATTTTAATGCTTTCTAAGGATGATCAAGTTTTGCAACTAGAGGTTCCTGATCAATTTGCTTTAGGTTACTCAAATAATGACAATATTTTAACTACATCAGTCATTGAACTTTTAAGACTTTGGTAGTAATGCAAGCATAGTATAATTTGGACACTCCTCAGGTACTCCCACCTGCTTACCTTTGAGGGAAGGAATAGTTTGGGTTTCTGTTTTGCTCTGTAGTAAGTTTTGTTGCTGATTAACATGCAATGAGAAAAAATGGTGTGCAACTGGTACTAGTTTTTACTTCATTGAGCTTCACAACTGTCCTGCAGTGCTAAGGTGCCAAGCATATGGCAGTAAGCTGCTAATTAAGCAAGGCACTTTGATTAATATGCATAGGTTCCAATATGCTGCACAGTTTACTTAATCTGTACTAACTGAAACAATGGTGTTTATTCAAACGTCTACTATTTTCATTGTCAGTTTTGCAACCTTTCAGCCTGATTCGTGTACTAGCACTTCCTTTTGTGGTGGCAATTTTTCCTAGACAGCTGGTCTTGAAAGGTATTACCTTTCCTTTACGTAAGTTCCTCTTAAATCTCAATTTAAATCTTGATGCTTCTGGTGAACAGGGAAGGAATTCATAGAGACATATAGAACCTTCAGTGTAAAGATCATCTATCCATTAATTTGATGTTAGAAGCAAAAAAACCAACCAACCAACCAACCAACCAACCAACCAAAAAACAAAAAAAAATACCCCAAACCAAAAGCAAAATAGCAACACACTTCTAGATTTTCCTCATTTTAGATAGAATGGAAATGTCCATAGTTACTATACCCAGCCTGTGTAATTATTTAGTACAAAGAGAATCACCTCACTCTGACAGTGTCTCAAATGTAAATAGGCACACAATGATATTGTTGTGTGTTTCTTTATTGAGTCAAAATATTGTTTTAAATTAGTATGAAATGGATCTTGCAAAGTATTATAACTTCTAACCTGTGATGTGCTGTCGTGTAGATATTCTGAAATTTACCTGCATTATTGGTTTTAGAAGCCTGCTGTTTTAATACCAAATGATTAAGCTAAAACCCCTTTCAAGTCAGTAGAAGCCTCACTTTTAGATTTCTTTTTTTATTTCACTTACTAAGGTGCAATTTCTTGTAATTTTCATTTGTAAAATTATGTCTGTAGTTTTGGTGCTTTGTTACTGAAAGTCTGTATTTCAGATATAAATTTCTTATACATTATCACTGAGTTTTTAGTGTTTTGTCATTTAGCAAATACTGGCCCTACAATAAGTAAGTGGTTTTAAGAAACTTTACCTCAATTTCTTAGAAAGAATCCAGTTGCTTTAGCAGAAATTACATTTTATTGTTGTTTTTTTTTTTAAATTTTTAACCTGTGGAAAACTCCAAAGACTGTCTTGACTGCACTTATTGCCTTTACCTGCACTTTGAAAGAAATAAGGAAAAAGATGCAAACATCCCACCGAGCAAGGCTGTGAATAGCATTAAAAAGACAATTTTAGCTGGGCATCAGGCATATTGACAAAATGCCACACCTTCTCAAAATAAGCAGGTAGTCCCAACATGTTTTTTCTGGTTTTATTGGACTGGAGAAACAAACTATGAAAAAAACCTATATGAAAAAAAAAAAACTACTGAAGGAAACAGACTTGTAAATGGCAGATAGGACATATAAAAACAAAACCAAAATTATATGGCCTGGCCATATATACCCATAAGGAAGCTTTTTAAAGATCCAGGCTTAAACCATCATTAATGGTTATGAAAACATATGACAATATTTAGTCTTAATGAGACTTAGGAGTCAGTAGAGATCCCATTTTATGTGGAGCCAAGTCTCTGTGTTTGTTTCTGTCATCTTGTTCATTTTGAGATCTGTAATTTTTTTAGTCCCAAATATTGTTAACTTTCTGCTGATCCTGGATTACTAATGCTAACCACTATTCATAAAAAGTCTGTACTTGTAGGGACAGCAGGTGAAAGTATTAATATTAATTTGCAACGAGGAAATGGTATCATACAGCAACCTTGGTTGGAATAATCTTTGTCTGCTTTGCATCATATTTGGTAACATATTTCAGAAATATGACCTGTTGAAAGAAATGGTCCAATATGGCACAGCAAATAAGAATGTGACAAAAGAAAGCATAAAATATGATGATTTTATTTATCTCTAAAAATTTATTTTAAAAGAGTAGGAATACAGTGATCACTATTATTTTTTTTTCTCTATTGAATTACCTGATGCTATTTACTGAGTGAGTGTTGAATGTTTGCAGGTTGGTGGGGGAAAGTGGGTGACTATGCAACACCCCACTGCCCCAAGCACTTGTGAGGAGGATGCGTATATAGAATGCATATTCTGGGTTTCATTTAATGTTAGTATTGATATTCTGAAGGCAAGTTGAATGTATTTAGGTTTGTTCTGAAGATTAGTGATCAGCAGATCATTTCCTATATATCTAAATAAATCTATATGGAACTTGGAGTTGGATGCGTCCCACAATGAAAACCAATGAAGAACAGGATACCTTTTTTTTTCCACAAGGCGTAACAATCTGCACTTAATAATTTTAAACTACAATCATATTAAAGTGTGATTTTCAAGGTTGTAGGACTCTTCTAAGTAAGCATTTCATGATGACATCATGGAGCAGGTACCTTTTAGTTTTGTATCATATTAATAGCATGTGCTTTTTCCAACAGTGTTTAGGATTCCTTCCTCTAGGTGAGGATCAGACCAGGTTATAATAACGTCTCTTTCTGTCCTTTAGGTATATAAATCTGTCAATCCCCTTATTCTCTAGTCATGTATGATTTAGGGTTTCTGGGTGAGTGGAAATGCTTAGAGCACAGCCAGATGTGTTATGGATGATTTAAAGGAAAATGAGAAATCTCATCAGAAGCTGTCAAGTGACTTTTATGGCTTTGGTGCCACAGGACTGAATTGAGAGAACTTTTGCACTTCTTGTGGGTGCTCTTAAAATCTTCTGATCTTTCAGAAGGCCTCTCAGCACTGGGTTTCCATTTAGACCTGGTAATCTCAGAAACATAATCTCCTTTCTGTAGGCAGTGCAGTATACAGCCATCATGAATGCTGGAGATATGTTGTCAGTCACTTTTGGTGTTAAGAAAGCTTCTGTAAGATCTGCTTGTTCCACACTCAGCTGTCAGTCCTTCCTAGTTACCTGTCTGAAGCTCAAATTGAAATCATTCATGGTATGTGCATCCAGAAATCATTGAAGGCAAATGATTTCTGGGAAAAGTTTGTCCTGTTCATGAAGACAGCCCCCAGACACACTATTACTGTGCATGTCTCTACACCAGAACCCTTTTTTTAATGTTTAACATGAATCAGTCTTGCAGCACTTTAAATCCATAACTCGTTCATAGGCACAGAGAAAAGATTGTTCTCTTCTTTGCAGCTGCCTTTTGTATTCAAAGCTTTAATCATTGTCCCTTCACATTTCTTTAGGCTAACACCATTCTTTCATGTTTTCTCTCCTAACTGCCTGCTTATACACCTGAGTAGGATATTTATCTTTTCTTCATGCTGTTGATTCTTTTCTGAAAGGCTGCTGTGTAAGTAGCTGATTCCAGTCCTGTAGTTTTGTGATTGATTATTCCTCTCTCAGTTAAGTACTCTCCCCTCATCCTAAAACACATCTCAGAAAATCTGCTCTGTACATCTTTTAATTTTCACAGGCAAGTACCCTCCTTGTGTTTACCACAGAGCTTTGCACCTACCCTGCAGTAGTTTCATCAGGATTACATTTCCCTAGTTATCTTAAGAGAATGGCAACCAAGAGCAACAATAAAAAAATCCTTTACTAGGTCAGTGACTGTGTGTTTTCCTCATCCAAAAGTCATTATATTTTGTTCTAAGGGGAGATATCTTTGTTGCTCACTGTAGCTGATGCTATTTTAGTTGTAAAATGAACTGCGAAGCAGGGAGGCAAAAGCAAAAAGAAATAAAACAGAGAATGAAGGGGTGGAGGACTGGTTTGGTATTTTAAGGAAATGTGAAAGTATCACGTTCTCCCTTTGTTTTCTCAGTAAAGAAAGGTTTTGACACTGGCATGGATTTTTAGGCAAATGTCCTTCTCTTTTTTAACTGCATTCTCTGAATTATTAAACAAATTAATAAAGCATGTGAATCATTTGTTTGCCATTAAAGAGTGTTCCACATATTTTAATACTAGTAAATTGTCTTTTCAGCATTTTTTTAAGGTAATATACACACCTGTCTGACTTTTCTAATTTTCTTTCAGGTGACATTAAGCAATAGCCAGGTTAAGAGTTCTCTAGGCATCATAGCAAATAAGCATCACAGAATTTAATATATTTCAACATGTTATGAGAGCAACAGACTATGCCATTGTAAAGTGAGCTGTACCACATCCTAGCTAATTGAAAAAGTATTTGTATACTTTTTCTAAAAAAGGAAAAAAAAAAAGGATAGCCCTAGCTAAACAGACTGTAATTCTAGTGTTAACACACTTTTTCATATCCAAGTATACCAATTAATTTCTAGAAGAATGAGTTTCAATATTTTTAATGCAAGAATTGAATAGAAAATGAATTTTTTTTTATATGACACTTTAGCTGTCATTGAGAAATGGAATAGTTTGGCCAGTACAGAACAACATATGCAATATTAAAGTGATATTTCAATAGAGTTGCTTTTTGCCTATTTACATAAGTTAAGCACAGTACATTAATTTTGAGATCTAATAAATCAGCTGAATGCTGTTTCCTCCAGCAACTTTGACTCTGTGAACATAAGATAACTTATATACTAAGGCCAGATTTTGTTGCTTTGGTTGTCAGAGCTTTTGCTACAGAATTATACCAAGCTCCAAAACATGTTTATGTAGACAGTATTCATGTCTTGAAGCTGCACATTGCCCTGTGCCCTTTGGCCTTAGCAAACAAATGATTCAGGCATTTCCGGAGTAGGTTTAAAAAATGTTTCTCTTGCAGAGAATAGTTCAAATACTGTTTCTTCTGTCTCAGATAAATCTGATGCTGCTAGATTTCTTTTTCAAGTGAAACACTAAGAGAATTTTGACAGTCAAGTAAATGAAAAAGTAGATATTTCAGTGACTACAACTGTGATTCAAAATAATATGAGCAAAAATTTCCACATAGGTTTAAATGAGTACTTATCTCATTTTCCTGAATGGATGAACAAATTAGTTAAACATCTTTTGATGCTGTCAGACTCCACGTGAGAGGAACATCAGCTCACTGTGGCAATAGCATCAGCACCAAGAATTAGTTATGCAGAAATTCAGGAAGGGCAGCATTAGGTCTTCCATATATGCAGTGCACATTATGCATCACACACTGTCTTTTTTTCACCTGCAGGACAACAGTGGATTTAAAAATGCATTTGTTACAAAAGAGGGATTTGAAATACACGGCATAATTGCAGTGATTCAAGGAGAATAAGACTATTACAGTCATATATTCTAGCAACTGGAAAGTGTTAATTTTTTTTCCAATGTGATATTTAACAATTTCACTAAATAACACAAAAATATTTACATTTGAATTCTTACACACCAATTTGAAATTCTTTAATAATGCATATGTGTAAAGCTCTTAAGATAGAGTTTAATTTTATTACACATCCAATAGAATTTAAAATATTTTCCTGAAAAATTGAATGGAGAAATAACCCAGGAAATTGTTTGCAATTTCTGAGTTAGAAGTCACCTCAGGTTTGACTAAGTTGACGTTCTCTAATTCTCTTGTCAGCCACCATACTTTTTTTCTGCTTCTTCTCAGGGATTGCTTAAATATGTGTTGCTGCCTCATTTAAACTGACAGGGTGGAATAGTAAATACAATATTTAGGGCATTTAAGTTTCTATGTCTCCTAAGAAATGAGGCACTGTTGTGTTGCTCCTACTTGGCTTTTTAAAATGATACCATTCATGTATAAATTTCATTGCACCTCAGATTTCTTTCAACTTGAAAGATAAATTTTATCATTATTGCTATTCTAATTCATCTTTAGGTGAGTTTTTTGACTCTGAGTCTTTTGCAGCTAACACTAATCCCTTGAAGCTGATAACTTAGTTTTCTTAATGTGACATGTTAATTCCAATATAAGAACACTAACAGTAGGAAGCTTAGATTCATGTTGTCATAGCAATCAACAAGGATTTAAAATACTTTTTTTTCTTAAAAGAGATAATTATTACCATTTACAGTGTTCTTTTAGATCGTAACTGTTTACCAAAGGACCTCAAGCACCCTTGAGGCACCCCAGAGTGTTGGTGCTAAATCCTCTAAGTCAGACTTCATACATTATATCTCCAACCTCAAAAGAAACAAAACCAAAATATGTTTCAGCTCTAGTAACTATCCCTTCACATCTCTCTGGCACATTAGGTCCACAACCTGGAAGTGGGCTTTATGTTCACTACAAATTCTTGTTGGGCTGAACAAAGATACCAGTCCACAACTCAGAGAACTCTTATGATTTGTTGAATAATTCTCTTAACTCCAGCAACTAACCCAGTATTCAGTCATACAAGTGTTGGCTAGTAAGTTCTCAGCCTTTACCACAAATTTTAACAAGCTCCTAACTCTTCAGATAGGGAGTAAGGGGTAGAATATGATTGCTACACTTGCTGTGATAAATGAGAGAGGAGAGAAATAAAGGCAGAAAAGAGGGAAAGAGAAGGAAAAAGATCACCAGCCCTTAGGTCCCACTTTCATGTTGCCTTAAATGATCTGGATCTGAAGTTAACAAAAAAGAGAAAGTGAGAGACTAATCCATGTCCTCTTATCATTTCCCTGATATACTTCTCTTACATAAAAGAGATTTTTCATTTCATATTATTTAGAAGTTTACAGCCAGCCCTTAGAGCCCTTCTAGAAAATAAGTTAAGGGGAGTTGGGGATCTGTGGTGGCCCTGGAGACTTTTGTAGGGGGGTGCCTGGGACTCATCCCTTCTCTTGACACAGGCACACTGAGCATGAGTGTTGAGGCAGACCAGCAACAGGACAGGAAGTTGGCTCAGCATAGCACTGCACACCTCTGATGATGACAGTATAAGTACATACCAGGTCACTATTTATTTGTCCCAAACTGCATAGCCCTTTCACTGTCAGACACACTGTCTACGCTGGTTTTCAGTCCTCTGTAAGTTTACCCTCCTAGTTTTAGAGTCCAGAGAAGGCTCTTGTAAAGGTAAATATCTCTGTTTCAGAGGGATGTGTTAACTCACATCCAGCAAATACATTTTCTTCCTCTGTCATTGCTCACAGTGGAGTTGCATTCAGACAAAGACACCTTTTCCAGCTAGTGAAATTAAAATTGCTTTTCTTTTTTACCAAAAGGCTTCTTCTCACCTCTTGAGGCTTTCCTCAATGGCGCAAGGAGCATGGGACAAAATGAGTGGGGAAATATCTGGTTTTGCCCAGTGGAAGGCAGATGTGCCCTCTTGCTTCATGCTAGGTGTGGACATATTTTACTTCAGGTCCTCCTGAAGCCAAAGGAACTTATTGAAGAAAAGAGAAGGTATTGGCATCTTTTGCTGACTCAGGGACTTTGTGTAGATATGTGACTGCATTGTTAATGTTTGTTACAAGGAAAAAGACCCCTCCTGCCCAGGCTATACTGCCTTCTCTGGAGTGGCAGGCACTACAGAAATGCATGAAGAGGAAAAGTCAATAATTCCTAAGGCTTGCTGGGTTCAAAGGTAGATTACAAGTCAGTATATATATAGTCTGTGTACAGAAGGAGATATGTGTTGTATTTTTCTTTTAAATTGTCACCTGTAGGTTTAGAACTAGTTGAGGGTTGATTTATTTCACGCATACAACTCACTTTTGAAATACATTGAAGTATTTAAAAGAAATCTTCATTTAAGTTACTCCTCAAAAACAAGATATATGATACTGCAGGTGCCAAACCCAAGACCTCAAAAAATATGAGTAAGGTTTAAACCGCCCCTTTGTGCCTTATTATAGTAAAAAGAATGATAAATTGAAGGGGGTTTTATTTCTGAAGTTTCTTTACAGGACACCTACTTCTTGCCTTATAGTGTAGCATAAAGAACTGTTTGTGTTTAATGAAGGTATTTAAATGTGTATAAAAGCATATCTCAGACTTGTCGACAGCACATTTTGCACTGTTAATAGCTGTAAGAGTTGAATTAAGTGTGAAGTCAATGATTTTTAAATTGTAGTTTAGCATGCTGTGTCCTGTCAAAAGGCATATGCTCTCTTGTCCAATTAAAATCTTATTAAAGTCTACATTAGTAACATGAATACATCCGTATTATTGCTGGTTTCTGAGAAATCCCCAGTGGTTAGTGTGATTAATAATAATTTTATTTTTTATTTGATTTTATTTCATTTTTACCACAACACTTCATTTTAGGGTTATAGCTACCTCCTGACTGAAATCCTGGCAACAAAGTAAAGGAGCAAATGCCTGCCCCTAATAAAAAAAAAAAATCTGTTTAATAATAAATGACAATTGTCTAGCAATGGCTCTTTTGAGACAATAAGGGAAAACTGTGTAAGGTACATGCTACTGGTGACTGCTACTGGAAGCTTACCTCATTCTGTGTTGCACCACTACATCATCTGTATGTGCCTGCTAGTAACATGTTGTATCTTGTCACACATAGGCTGAGCCAGCTTCAAAAATCCTTTTTCCTCATTCATATTCCTTGTTGATGGCACTTTTACGTTTTTCTCCTGCTACATGTCCATTCTTTTTCAGGAGTGTTGCAAGTATCTTCACATGATGCATTCTATGGACTTGTGGGGAAAAAAAAAAAGCAGATCTATGAGACAAACTAACACAATGATTTGTACAGCATGAATCCCACAACCCGTCAGTTTTTCGAGAAACTTTTGAGCAAGTATTTTTTGCAGGCAGAGGTACGTCATGACACTTGAAGCAGGAAAATATGTCGCAGCTTTATAATGATACTGAATATTTTGGGGATATTTTTTAACCTGAGCATTCTGTAAAATTTAAGAGATTACTGAGTGTCAACTATTTACATGTAAATATGCATAAACAGGATATCTACTGATTGATGATATTGCCCACAGGATTCTCATCTAGAGTATAGGGAAGTTTAATCTTAGTGATATTGAGGTTTCTTAGACTTGTAGCAGAGCAAGTGAAAAGACCTCTCAAAGGTGCAATTTCTATCTAATTGAGACCTGTGTTAATTGACTTAATGGAAATGGAATAGAACTATATCTGTGATGAATTTAATGCAGAATAAAACATTAGTTTAAAACACTAGGTGGTAAAGCAATAAAGCATGAGGGTATGGTAATTTCTAAGTCTGGAGTTTAGTAGATTTTTTTAGATTGGAGAATGAATATAAACTATTTGTGAGCTTGAAGTGTTTGAAATTTTATGCTTTTTATGAGATCACTGGGGTTCAAAAAATTTTCATATGCTAGGAAGGTCCATGCAAATAAGTGTAGGTTTAAAGAATGAAGAAAGGTACCACTTTTTTTTTTTTTTCCCCAGAAAATAAGACCACATTTATTTGTAATTCATTATGTTTGTGAGATTTTATCTGTTCTATAAGGCCACATTATTGTAAATCCCTTGAACTTCTTGTCATGTCAGGTAAAGAGCTTTTAAATATGAAAGGAATAGTAAAGTATCACCGGACATTTACTTTGTAAGCACACTTGTTTGATTATAGTAATAAAGAATGTTAGCTTTCAGTTGTAGTTTCTGCTCATCTAAATATATGATTAAAAAAACTAAACAGAAATTAATGCTAATGTTCAGGAAAAAAACACTAGAAAAAAATTTAAATGCATTAAATCTAATCTCTGTCATGCCTGTGATCAGCAAGGAAGCCTGTGTGCACAGACTTTACTTTTTCTGCCCCAGTTTCCCTGGAATTTCTCTACTTCTGGCAAAAACTCTGAATCCAGTTCCCCTTTCCAATTCTTCTGAAATCACCAGCCCCTCTTAAGGGTTTCTGTGACAGGGATGTTTCTCTGAAGTATCCCTTTCAAGCTGCAGGGGCAAATTTCATTGACATTTGTAGTGGCATTAAATGTAGAAACACTAAAATTGGTGTGAATAGTGAAGGAAAGGGAGTGTCAGGATGTGAAAGCAAGAGAAGGAAGGGAAGAAAGGCTTTTCGAGTGGCAGGTACAAATAACACTAGGCTACCTGTGTTATCAAGATCACAGAATATCAGCATGGAAATTCTCAGGGCACCCACTGTGGGAAACACCCACAGATGAAACTAGGACAAGAGACAGCCTGCATCCAAGTATAACAGACTCAAGCCATTAAGAAATAATTACAAAAGAAAGAGAACAGATTTGGAGACCTAAAATATCAGGAGACTAAAGGAAATTCACAGAAGTTGAAGATGACAGATGCAAAGACCTTCTTAGTCATTATTAGATCTAAACAAGCACACAGTCTCTTGCCTAAGAAAAACCAAGTTGTATTGAAGACTCAATAGTCAGAGACCCTCTCCTTCCTCTGTCATTATAACAAATACCCAACCACTGGGTACATGTATCTTGTGCCTGTATGCTGAACAGTCTGCTTGAATGTAAGCATCTCACTACATTTGAGGGCTTCACTGCATGAGCTAAACTTGTTTCCTTTTGCAATGAAATGGTTTTTTCCTCCCACAGCTGTTTGCATTTGAAATTGCTATATGGTTGCATTACTGTTGCGGCATGTTTTTCTTTACTGTGAAAGAGGACTTTATCTCTTTTAATGCTTGTCAATATCATTGCTTAAAATAGAAAGTCAGCATAGAAACCAGAGGACTGGCTGGGGCTACATGCCTGCATGGATTGTTTTTCCTACTTCACCATATGGTCTGGGTTTCACAAGACACCTGTGTAAGATGAGGGTCATGGTGAGGAGAAGGAGAATAATTAGGAATACATCTAAAGGAATAAGCCAAGGAATTAACACTTGTGAATGCCAGCTGGGTAAGAAAAGTATGTAGATAGAAACAGCTATTCAGAGAATGAAGCAAGGAATAATAAAATATGAGTGTTTTGAGGCAGAATGTGGGCTATACATTTTAGGACAAGTTTAGAAAATACTCATATTCCAGTATTCCTTTAGCCAAACACATATAATATGACTCTTTGCCTTGAGCTGATTGTGGAGGTTTGCATCACTGGATAAAATCCAGTTGCGAAACCTAGAACATGCTTTCTTTGTGGGTTGTCAAAGAGAAACCTGAATAAAAAAAGAAGGAATGTTTCCTTTACATGAAAATGTGAATAAGAGAACTATAACTCTTATAGGAGGAGAGGAAAAATGTATTTGTTCCTCATATGAAAATAGTTTGATCTTCCTGACCCGATAGCGATAAGACCCCATTGTGAATAAAGAAAATATAAATTCCTGTTACAGTGCATTAGCCTGAGAGAATACAGAGAAACTTTGTTCAGCATGTGTCATTAGAAGATGAGAGATGAAATGGGGCCCTAAAAAGGCAAGCTTTTTATGTGAATATAATCTATATCCTTCCATCACACACATCTGTGATAAAGAGCTCCTAAATCATCTTAGAAATCAAGGATTAGTGAAATTACCTAAGATCATCTCTTCACTTTATGTCTCGCCTTTTTACCTATGTAGTTTAATGGGATGACACTTATGCAAACTTTTACAAATAACCTTTCATATCACACAGCTGTGAGGTCTGTGTTGGGTGGGTATTTTTAAAACCCATGCAGGTTTTCCAAAATATTTAAATTTACTAGATTTTCTAAAGCTGAGATTCTCTCCTGTATAAGCATCTAAGTATGCTCATGTTAAAGAAATATTCTTCCATTCTAGGAAAAAAGCATATGCATAAATTTCTGTTTAAATATTTAAAGTAATTTATGTTTAAAATGAAGGGTATGTTGAAGTGGTTTCTTTTAGGTCTAACACACAGTGTAGTCAAGCCAGGTACTACATGTATTGCAATGATGACAAGAAGAGTGAAGGTGTGTTAGAATGGGTACTAAACCACAGTCCTGTGAGCACCAGGACTAACAGCCTGATTCTCAGCAGTTTCATATGTTGTGAATATGCAGAAATGCTATACTGAGAATAAACAGCAATGCCAGATCACTGTCTCCCTTGTTACATGTTCTGTGTTTACTATATACATCTCAAGGTTTAGTTTTCCTCCCCAAGTATGTTCCTAGAAAAACAACTGACTAGTAAATTGAATTTCCTCATTGTAAGCAAAACAGTCATAACTACCTTACGAATGGGATTTTCCTGTATCTCTCTACATGCTGCTCTGTATGAGGATAGAAGAAATAAGGAGCACACCATAAATTATTTCTGCACAAGCAAGGACAAGCAAATGGTAATTGATACTAAATAGAACTGCTGCACGCTCTGTGTGTGCCTATCTATCTATTTAGATATCTATCTAGATAGTTATGAGGGTTCAAAAACCTGTTGTAGGTATAGAGGCAGGCAATACAACTGCCATAAGCTTAGTTAATTTAGAGGAGTTTTTAAGATCTAGGTTGAACATAGTTCAGGATAAGTTACTAAAGTCAAGACTTTTACATGAAGGAAACTTACTCTTAAAAGAGTGATACTCTGGTTGAGGAGAACATTCCTGGTAGGGAGAAAATCTAAAACTATCACTAGAGTAAGTTATATCCTCCAAGCCTTTTAAGATACTGAGACTGTTTTCCAGAATGCAGATAAAAATAATCATGAGCCTTTGTGCTTTCTTAACCTGAAGCTTAAAACCAAAAATGCTTTTTCACGTTGCCAGAAAAACTTTGCTTAGAACATACATGTGACTGGAATCTTCAGATGTATTTTGCTATGCCATGTTTTATAAGAAAGTCCTCCATTTTCATGACAAATTCTAGAATTACTGGTGTGTGTATGGGCTGTACATCTGCTAAAAACATCATTGTGAAGAAATAGAGAAATGGTGGTGAATATAAAGGTTAACAGCTATAAATGTTGATTAAGAATAGATATTTGTGATTTTATATCAACTTTATCACTTTTTACAACACACTTAAGTTTCATTCATATAACTGTTAGTGAGAAAATTAATATTTATGAGAAACAATGTGAAATTCATTGTTGGTTTTCAATAATAACCTTCAAACATCAGTGTTGTCTTGATATAGGTAAAATGTATTTATTTAACAACCCCTGTGGAAGCCTTTGACTCAGCTCACCTGGCTTAAAGCTTTGAACATTAAACTTCTGTGCTTTTACAACTAGTACAGGCTGGTGGCTGACCTGCTGGAAAGCAGCTCTGCAGAGAAGGACGTGGTGGTCCTGGTGGATGACAAGCTGTCCATGAGACAGTAGGGTACCTTGGGGGCCAAGAAGGTTAATGGCATCCTGGGGTGCATAAGGAAAAGCATTGTCAGCAGGTCAAGGGAGGTGATCCTTCCCCTCTACTCATCTGTGGTGAGTCCACATTTTTGTAGTGTTGTGTCCAGTGCTGGGCTCCATAGCACAAGAGAGACATGGAACTCCTGGAGTAGGTCCAGTGGTGTGCTATGAAGATGATTAAGGGGTGGGACCATCTTTCTTATGAGAACAGGCTGAGGGAACTGGGCCTGTTCAGACTCAAGAAGAGACAATTGAGAGAGGATCTCATCAATGTCTGTAAGTACCTGAAGGGAGGGGTTAACAGGATGGAGCCAGGCTCTTCTCAGTGATGCTGAGCAACTGGAGAAGAGGCAACAGGCAGAAACTGATGCACAGGAAGTTCCACCTGCCATTTTCTCTGTACAACTGCTCCAAATACTCTTTTCTGTGCTCTGTACAACAATTTTAGAGCAATACTTCACAGTTTGGCTAGATTACCTCAGGCAAAGAAGACACTATCCTTGAGCAGCAAATTAAGGAAGCAGGACAATGAATCTCCTCTCCTATGCAGTGGAGGATAAAATGGGAGGTAGTTATGCAGATTTAATTCCCTTTTATATGTAAAGAGCTTTGAAATCTTCAGCAGGGAGCCCCAGGGCTGTGCTATTTTCTATACTGATAGTAAATGAACAGAAATAAAAGAATATATGGCCCTAAAGTCTGTCTCCTGTGCTTTATTCCCTGAGTGATTAGGTTGTAGTGATGGTTGGGATACTGGGCAGCTTCACTCTCAGAATAAGTGGCAAAAAGATTCCCACAGTTTGGTTTGTAGGATTGTGAATTTCATTCAAGGGAGTAGGAAAAGGAAAGAAGAGGAGCATGTGCTATATAAGATGCTATATAACGAGGTGGCACACGATTTCTTAGTTCCTTCTTTTCTGAGTCTGGGGGAAATACAGGCTACATGAACAAGCAGCTTAGCCTGAGGGCTTTAGTTAGCTCCACTTCCTTTGATTTCACTTCAGCTGTGACTTACTCCTCATTGGTCTTCCCTTGAAAGATGTTCCTCCTGGGACCTGCAGAGTGTGAAAAGTGCCTGCATGAGATTATTTGAGACAGATATCAGTGAACCTTTGTACATTAGGATCTCCAGACACTGAGGTCTGGAAAAAGCCTGGAAATATTTCATTGCATAAAGAAAGGATAACAGAAAACATAGCCTCCAGAGTAGCTCAGATTATTGAGATACAAATTTCTATGTCCTTCTTCATTCTGAGAATTTTCCTCTGCCACCAAGATGTGGATTGTTCACCACTTTCTTCCTCGGTCAAGGAAAGGTTGCTTTCAAAGTCATGTAAGCCAATGCCAAAGATCCCTCTCCCTCATTGTGCCCAAAATGGCTGCAAAGTGGGTTTTGGTACCCACCATTGTTACTGTGATGGTAGTCAAGTGATTCCTTTATTATATTTCACAGAGATAGCTGTTACACTTTGCTGTTTCTTGATGCTGAACTGCATTATACAGCAGTCAACTGGAACTCACTTCTAAGTGTTCTGGTTTGCTAGGATGCCTATAAAAATAGGAGGGGCAACTGATTTGTTATTCCTATTTCTTATTTGAATCTCCAATGTCTCACCATTTGCTCTTTACATTTTCATCTTTTTTTCAGGATCTCACAGGTTTTAATTTTAAACTGTGGGCTGTGCATCATATATAAGACCTTTCTATTTATATATTTTCATCCTGCCTTTTCTGGGGAACACACACTTCTTGACTGAAAAAGAATAACTGAATTGCTAAGGCTTGCAAGTACTATTAGAATACATATAAACATTACTTTGTGCTATTTCAATTTCTGTGAGGTACTTTACCTAGTACTTTATTTCACACTATGACAAATGTGAGAGACCCTAGTCTCTGATGTGTTTCATAACAAACAATTACATTACATTTTCTGTGTATTTCCATGTATCTTTACGTAATATGTACTGCCCATATGTAAAGATATATCCAAATATTATCACTGTCTCAAAACACTGATGGTTTTTTGTATTATTCATTCAGAAAATATACATCTTATCTAGAAGTCTTTTTATTGAAGAAATTCTCTCATTGCTTTTTTTCAACACTTGTTGATTTTTTTAACAAATGGCAGGGTGGTGCTACAATGCAGACAACTCGAGGCAGTTGGTTCAAATACAAATCTGTTGCAGATTCATCCATAGATCATCCTGAGCTCCTCTGGAATAGTTATTCCTTGAAATTCTTAACCTTCTTTTGCTTGAGGCTGTTGGGTTTTGTTTTATGTGGGTTTTTTGTGGTTTTGTTGTTGTTGTTTGGGTATTCTCATTGCTTTTCTTTATAACATACTGTTGCTTAATTTTATTAATGGAAGTAAAAGAAGAATCAAAGATGATTACGCTAAAGAAAATTAATCTAGTTGAGATATCAGGTTGAAAGGAGTACATTATGTAAGTAAAGATAGGCTGTTGGAATAAGTCCAGCTTTTTTATTAACAGCATCACATGAACTTTGACTTTCTTGTCCTTTATCTCCTCTGTTATTCTACTTAAACTTGACTTCTCAGGCTTTGGAGTTGATTTTTTTTCTACTGTGGCCAAAGAAATTTTTCCATAATTTTTCCATAAATTCTTTCTGTTCCTTGTATGAAACGTTTCCTGTCTCTTAATTCAATTCCTTTTTGAAGGCATGTCTTTTTCCTGAGGGCCAGACATGGTCAATCATTGTAAGCAGGTCATGACCACTGTGTAAACCAATAAATATAAAACATAAGGTGAGATGAATTGATAGGATCTGGAGAATCTTCAGGGGTTGTCTCTTAAAAATGCAGTTTCTTAGGTTAAAGTATACTTCCCTTTAAAGAACCTATGCAAATAAATTTGAGGCATTGCAGAATATTCTTCTGTTCACATTTCTGTGAGTAATTGAGTGTGGACATCTCCACTGATTCTGGAAAATGCTTTTGCTTGCTTACTTCATAATAGGGGAATTTTCAATGGCTGGAAGAATTTAGCTTTGCTTTTCCAGTGCAGTGAAGGAGGTAATGAATCTTGTTTTCCATAGGATTCGATTCTGGTAATGAGTTCTGTTTAAGGTTGACGTTGGTGCACGGTCATTGGCATGAATATGTTTGTAGAACATGGAAAGAGCGTAGTGCTGCATAAGTCCTGTGAGGAGTTCTTGGTTATTTGAGAGCTTAAAATCAACCATTTTGTTTAGTTGCCTCCCTGTCAATTTGGGATCTTGATTTCAAGTGCTGAAGTCAGAAAACCTGCCTCTAAATCATGACTAAATAGGGCAGGACTAATAGGAAAATCTGATATGAATTTGAAAACTCTTTGCCCCTAAAACTAAGGAAAAAAACGGACATTGAAAATGAATTTGGTCTATTTATCTCCATAAGGCACACTTTTTTATACCCACATTATTTCTGACAAATGTGTCTGTCTTCAAAGGCCTTCCAATTTTAAAAGACCCTCCAAGATAAGGTCAGCAAATTTTTCAATTGATATTCCAGTATTTTAAGTAAGTAGTCAACCTTTAGCATTTGGAAGTCTTATCTGGTTCCAAACCTGAATATTTCTCAATTCAGGTGTCTTACTGTTTGCAGTACTGATCAACTTGGACTGTCTGCAATATGTGCCAAAAAGATGTATCAAATTTTGAATTCTAACTAGTCATGCATGTAGTTATTAATACAAAACAAATGCATATTTTTCTGTTAATTTGGAAGCTACTGTTATTTCCCTGTAGTCTTTCCTCCTTTAGGCTAACCCGATTTGTTTTGTTTTCTCCTCTTTTTATACTCTTCCAGTCATTTGCTTTGTTCTCCACTAGACCTGCTCCATCTCTTTCTCCTCTGTCTGGTGGTGCTCCTTAGGCATTTCTGAGGCTGAGCAGAAGGATCAAGGACTTCACTGGTCTGGCTGATTTTATTCCCTGCTATATGTGTCAGTAGAAAATGTAAATAGGAACTGAATGAAACTGAGCTGTACCACATTATTTGTTCTTGTTAACATCTTAATCATTTCAGTTATCAATGAATTCTGAGATTGGGAAATACTACTTCACACTACTGGTGACAAGCAAGGCTGGTCATGGTTAGAAGGCATGTGTTAGATAATACCATTTAAGATGGAGTTTTACCACTTCAGATCGTAATACAGAGTAATTACTATCCCCTTTACTGTGTCAGGATGATAAATTCCTTTCAGGAAAATATAAAGTCAGCTTTTAAGTGTCAAGTGTTTCCTTAAAGTCTGTAAAAATCAAGTAATAAGGAAAATAAATCTAATAGAAATATGTTCACAAAAATATTATATCCTTACTATATTAGGGAATTTGGGGAATCTTTTGTCATAGCAAGTAATTTTGTAAATTTTGGTTGAATCTAAACCTGCAAATGGACCTAACCAAGCCTCTGTCAAAACTATTTTACATTTTTCTCATAATTTTATTAGACAAGAAACTAAAATATTAATTTTTCTCATGTAGCTGGTCTGAGCTTAAAATCAAATATTTTTGAATTTGAGCTGAACTGAATTACCTGTTTTTCTTCAAAAGGGTATTGGGGAAAAAGAAAAAAAAACACCAAACAAAATAAATATAACTTTGCAGACTATCAGTGTCACGAAAATCTCAGCGCAGAACCAATGTATAGAATTGTCCTATTATCTTGATTCAATCCCATACTTGTATGTTGGAGCATGGCTTAGGGAATCAGGCCATAGAATCCTTATAGAAGCCTGTATGCACAACCCACTGCTCTCTACTGACAGCCTGGTCAAGGACACCGTGTCCTTGCAGGTGTGACGGTTGGAAATGTAACCATTAGGCTGGAGAAAAGTGATGGTTATTGGTTGGAGTTCCCCACTGCTGTCTGCGTGGATGCCTCCTGCTGCCCAATCAGTGTCGTGGCTTGGCTGCGTGGACAGCACTCTTTAGCCAATTGCAAACCGTTGTTGTGCGCGCTGGTACCTTGAGAGGGTATAATAACCCCGCTCGCCCTTTAATAAAGTTTGAAGTATCTCTGTGAGAATTAATCAGTGTCTTCCTTGCCAGAACCCGGGTCTGTGGCTGGGGGCGTCCCACAGGGCGGAGGAGAGAGCCTCCTGGTTGAGGACCCTCTCTCCTTGCACAGGCCGTGACACTTGTAACTGATAATGTGATGGGTTTTGTTTAAGTGCATGGTGTAGTCATTATAACTAGAAGTTTAAAAAGTTGCTCTCAGGACAAGGCATATGTGCCACAATATTTTGAGAGAGTTCAGCTTTTATAGAAAGGATTTTGGCTGATTATCAAGCACTAAGAACGTAATTTCCTTGGTCCTTGCTCAGGGGACCTTCTGTTTTTACACCACTTTGACCAGTCTGCGGCAAGTAATCTTTGGATCTTAAGTTTTATCATGGATGAGGTATATGAAAATTCTCTGGTTTCAATAAGTGGAGTAGTGATAATGTAAAGAAAGAGAAGAGTATATTGGTTTTGGCAGGGAAGTGGAATGTGCACTGGAAGGAATTTGTACTTAAAATAATTACCTGGTTATGTTCAAGGCCAGGTTGGATGGGCCCTGAGCAACCTGGTCTGGTGGAAGGTGTCCTTGCCCATGGCAGGGGGGTGGAACTAGGTGATACTTAAGAACCCTTTCAGCCCAAATCATTACACGATTCTTGGGTAGATTAATCAAAAAAACCCCAAACCACCAAAACAAACAAACTAACAAAAAAAAAAGCAAACAAAAGTCAACCAAAACCCCTGAAACCCCAAAGAAGAAACAGAAAGGATTTTAATCAGATAATATCCACTGGGCATTACATTAGTTAACACCCTATTGAGATGATATAAGTAAGGAGCTGCATTCTTTTAAAACTGGAATTTCTTGTAGTTCTTACACATTTTAATATTATTTCCCCTGAAAAGCATGTTGATGCTCCTTAAAATATATAGTTCAATAAAATGTATAAATACATAATGAAAATACTAATTTCAGAGGAGTATATGTGAGTTAGCAACAGAAACATCTTATTCTAAAAGAAGAATGTGCATGTGTTTAAAATGCAAAGTACCACAGCTAAAATATCAATCATTCTTTATCTTTACCTTCAATATTAGCCAGGCCTGAAATAAGATTCTTAAAAAAAACTTGATTGTTGTTGCTGTTGTTGTCATTGTGGTGAAATAAAGGGACTGAGCTGGCAATGAGCTGGCAGTTTTGAAATATTTCCATCTTAGTTTTACAGAGTTGGAGGAAAGAGTATTTCTGTTTATCAGTTTAAATTTTCAGAAATTTCTCTTGATTATGTGCAAGTTTTTGACACTGTGGAAATTCCCCATGACTGACTAGTATCTCTGGGACTTTCAATAGTTTTTGAAATGAACTCTTGATAGGATGTTCTTTTATTTCACTCTCCTTTTATATAACATTCTTTATGTCAGTGTTCATATCTGGCAATTGTTACTCTTTGAAAATGTCTTTCTCAGTAGCTTAGAACTATCCCTATCTCACTATTTATGACCAGAAGTATGTCCCCCAAAATATCTTTCTACTATAAAATCATACTTGTTTGGAAGATGTTTAGAATTAGATTAGAATGAGCTAAATTTAGAATTACTGTACTAAATGAGCTCAATTAAAGTTTCACATAAATATCCCTCTTTGTTTTTATGCTCCAGTAATGTTTTTATTTCTGTGTGTGCTGTTTTTCATAGTCTGATTGGTCAAATGTTAAAAAATATTATTTTGATTGCCCTTGTTCTCCTTTTTATACTGAAGGTCATTCTAACTAGTCATAACTATTCCACTGGATTGAACATTTACAGCACCATAACTCGTAGTCTGATCATTGATTATATCTCTTTTTGTCAACAAGTGGTATTTCTCATTTTTGATGGTTGTTTTTTCTTTTTTTTCCCCTGTGCTGGTTTAAAGGTAAACCAGCGGGAGAAATGAACTCAACACGAGAGAGATTATGAATCAGAGCTACAATTT
>JAWWLZ010000082.1:83061427-83084300 GCA_035041345.1 Poliocrania exsul | reverse complement strand
AATGTCCCCAGAAACAAAAAGGGCAACCTGGCCCCACCCAAGTGATCAGCACTCAATTGCTTTCTTTGTTAACCACTAGCATGGACAGTTAATGGCAGGGGAGAGAATTTACATAATAATTCCAAACTACAACAAAGTGTCATCTAGTGCACCATTTCTGTTGGTAAGCAGATATAGGAGAGGAAAAAATTACAGGAATTTAAAATGTGAATGGCAAATATTTTAATGACTATATAAATCCTATTGCATAAGGAATCATTAATTAGGACTAATTATAAAAATATATTTCTGATTTTTAATTAATTAACAAGTATATAAATAATATTTTTGAGACAGTACTGACATGATAACCTCTCAGTAAACTTAAGTTGTAAAATAGGTGCATGATACAGAAGCATGATTTTCACTGAACTCATAATTTATTTCATCTTTTAATGAAGTAGTAATTAATTAAGCAGTCTTGAAAAGCCCTATAAAAATATTGAAAAAAGAGTATTGTATACCTTTATATACAACGATAAATAGTAGTAGGTTATACCTTCCACTGAGTTGTAAAAAAAAAGCCCCAAGCCCTATTTACAATATGTCTTTGTTTCGTTGATATTTCTAAACTGGATGACATCCAATTAAAGAGATCTGAATTACAAAGAAACCAAGTAAAACTATAAAAGAACAGTCTAATTGGGTTATAAATTTACTTAAAGGCTGGTTGGTCTTTCCTTGTCCCATCCCCAACAAAAAAACCCAGACACTTATTTTCCCAGTGATATGTATATACAAAGAATTGACAAAGCTAAAACTGTTCACTTCGGTTTCATCTGTTTCTTATGGATGTTAACAGATGCATTATCTTAATGGTTCACCTAATCAAAATAATGTGAATTTCTGATTTTGCCTGATGACAATCTATTCACGTCTTTGTGAGGCAACCATACTGAGGATGTCAGGACAAGATCTTTATTTTGAATTGTGTGTATGTGGCTTAACAACATAAAGCAAAATTGCAATGTATTATAGTGAAAGCTGTAAAATAAAACAATCTTATTAAAGCAGCATCTTATCTTCGAGTAAGTGGCCCCAAATTGAACCAAGACTACTCCTTTACCTTCACAGAAAATACATCTCCATTTTTTGAGTTTGCAGTAGGAAGGTTTGAGGAGTTGTTTGTTCTCCTCCTGCCATTCTTTTGGAGCATGTACTCAGAAAGTCTGAAATTTTAATTCAGGAAATATTTTCTGCTGTCTGGATTTTTGTAAGAATATCATAAATTAAAGCTTTTCTATAGAATCAGGAAGGTCATGCTGAGTGGCTTTCATCAATAGCTCTAACAGTGTTGTATAAAGGACATCAGGGTTGTTTTTCACAAAGTGAGGCACAGAGAAAAGGAGGTTACCAGAGAGTCCAGAAGCAGAAACAAAATTGAATTGAAGGTCCTGGTTCTTTGTACTGCTTTTCATTCACTTGAAAATTCAGAAACAGGTAAGACACTGCACTCGGGTTTGTACTTGTTCTCTACCTGCATTGACTGACCATGGTAACAGGCTTTCCAAACTGCCTGTGTTGTGGAGCTGGCTCTTTTGCCACCTGGAATGGCAGATATTTTGTGTTGCAGGTGTGATGAGGCAGCTCTGTGAGAACAGGAATAAAAGAGGTTGGAACAGAAATATTAACTTCTGCTAGGCAAGTGCATATCAATGGAGCAACAAACCAGATGCCATGCAGTAACTTCTTTGTATTTGAAACAGAAGCAGCCAATGTGAAGTGAAATCCAGCTCCAAGATACAATCCTCAGTGGGTAATTTTAGCTAGATTTATATTGAACAGTTAGCAAACATAACTACCTTTCCTGCTATCTTAATTCCCCAGTCGACCCTAACCTCCAGCAATAAGCTGCCACTGTCCCGTGGGAATGGAGGCAGGGAATGAAGGACAGCCCTAGCCAGGCCTCCCACCGCAGGGAGCTGTAGTGCTGCTGGAAGGCATGGCTGGCAGCAGGCACTTGGAAGTGTGACAAAGCCCTGGAGTGTCATGGGTCTTATTTCATAATTATCTTTTGCAGGAGGAGACAAATCCACCTGCAAGGCAGGGTGCACCTGCTAGATGCTGTGTTGGCACATGCTCATGTAAGTTCAGAGAGAAGCTGTAGTGGTCCAGGGAGCAGAAACTGGAGTTTCTGTCTTGTGCCTCTGTGTTTACGACTTCTTATTTCTGCAGGGTGCACAGGCTATGCATGCCATAATTCAGCATGTGACATTCTTCTCTTTCTAAAATAGAATATCAAAGTGCATTTTTGAATGTCTTGATACAGGCTTCCAGCACCACTTCAAGTGGCCTGACATTTCTGTCCTACAAATGGTTTCTCCTAAAGGGTACAGGTCTCTTTTAGGTTCTGTATGATGACTGCAAGCCCAGTGTGGATGTCTTGAAGGCCTGAGGATATGTTTGATGTCATTCAACATCCATATTTATACACCAGAATTGTTCTGTGTCTGTATTGTTAAGGGACCATTTGCTTATTTGGATTTTATCTTCCTATACCAACTATATTTCAGTAAAGCCAAACAATTCAGTTCAAATGTGAACCCACTACTGTGAAGCTTGTTTAAGAGCATTGAACCAGGGCTGTTAAGCAATCACCCCTGTACAGGGTACCACCTGGTGAGAAATAAATGATTTTGTGGGTGATTATGCAAGTCCATCCTGACTGAACTAAGAGACAGTTTCTATTTTTACAGACAGCAGTTATGAAATTTGGAGGCTAATAAAGTTTTTTCTTTGTAAAACAATATATATAATAAGGTCAGTCTGTTTCCCTTTGTATTGGTTTCTTATTTTTGTAGATTTGCGTACTGAAAAAAATTAAGACAAATTTGATTCTACAGTTTACCTATGGGTTAACTTATGTAGGTTGTTTGCTCTTTCTTAATTGGGCTTTGTGCTTGGTTACCTAATTTACATGTCAATAAATTTGTTGGCAACAGAAGCCTCTCCAACAGCAGACTAATCACTGGCAAGTGTTGCCTGGCTCAGAGTGGATTCTAAATAATGTATACACCTGACTGTGCATAAGTAGCCTTCTTACATGTAAATCAGAACCGTGGCAGGAGAAATGATTGCTCTCCAAATGTTTGTGCAAACAAAAAGAAATCTACAATTTGGAAATGGAAGATTCTGCACTTCTGCTGCACCTGCCTGACATGGGACCTCTGGCGTGTTTTCTGCTCGTTATGGATAGCTGCTGCTTTTCATTACTTTGGGCTGTCTATATATTTTTGGCTGTGTTTTTCTTTTCCTTTTCTTTTTCACTGGCTATCTTGAAATAGATTGATTACCTAGTTGTCTTCCAGCTATCTTATTTCAATTTTGAAAGTACCCTTGTACTACTTGGTACTTGATGGGTTTTAAAGAAGTGTAATATCTAAGAGCCACAACAATGCTGTCTTTGCATGTAACCATTCATTCTGCCTTATGTGATATCCCAGTATAAACTACGTTTCAGTTGACTTGCTCCTGATTTATACTGGTGTAATTTAGGAAAAAAATGTGCTATTGTAATATGTCAGGGTATAAATCTTCCACATTAATATCTGGTCTGGGGGAAAAAGGTTGAAATTTTTTGAGGAGCCTGGATTGGTTTTCTTATTTCTTATCTGAGGTTCAGTAGGATTTGTGCATCAAGAGCTACACTGTGTTCTTTGAAAATTCATATATAAATGTTTAAGGTAGATTTTTTTGCCCCTGGCATTAGACAGAAATTCACCATGAGAGCAACCAGTACACAACAGAAATGAATACACTTGCACACACATGTTTGGTATTATTACTTATCCTTTCAGACTTGATAGTTAACCCTAACTAGTAGATTGTTCTAAGAAATTTTCAAGCCTTTACTGGTGCCTGTTTCTCTATACTTTTCTGATCATGACTGGAAGTAAAGGTTACAGAAGAGTGAGGCTTCTTTGGGAGCATTAGCTGCCTACAGCAAATGTATGCTGAGGAAGACACAGAGAAAAAACCCAGCCTCAGCGTGATGCTGATACCTCTGAGATGCAACTTATGCTTGTCTGGGAAAGCAGCTCTTGTCCATGTGTCCAGTACCCAGAAAGACAAGCCAGTTTAAATCCCCTGTGGCTTGACTAGCTTGAAGCTGAAAAGAGATGCGTCAGTAATCTCAGCTAGAATGTCACACACACTGCACTTTGGTGGAACTTAGTGCCCATAGGTGGTCAGAGGAATGTGAGTATTCATTTCCTAAGACAACTGTGTGAAAGTCAACTCCTTCGTTTTCCTGGAAACTGGAACAGTAAAGTAGTTTTCACATAGTCCAGGCTGCTGTCAGGCAAGAAATTGCAGCTGCCTCTGCAAGGCATTTGGCTGTAATACCTCAGTTTTAGTGTACTTTCTAATTTGTATACAGCAGTGGGGGTGAAATCATTGCCTGAGCCAGCTCTTTGGGCTTGAGCCCAATTAAGATACATAAACGTACCCGGAAAATTGGACTATAAATGCATAGATTTACTCAACAGATCTGTGTGTCAAAAATGAAGAGTAATACTAAACAGATACTCTCAAAATTAATTGCCTTTTTTTCCCCCAAATGATATTATTTCAATAAGATTACCAGAGTAAAAAAATTTCTACTGAACTTTGAAAGATCAGTGCTGCAACATTTGTTGTTGATTTGATATACTCCTTTTTGATTCATTTCCCTCCAGCTTTAATATACACAAAAAATATCAGAAATAATATTTCCTGTGCTATTCCTTTGCACTGCATTTTTTTCACTCTGTCTTGAGATATTAAAAATACACTGCATCTAAAATCAATGCTAACTTTTAAATGGGTACCAAATCCTAGGAAAAGGATTCATATTATCTGTGAATTCTCCTCTCTCCATGAAAAATAAAGATGACACAGGTCTTTTCCTTTGCAATTGCATTAGGGATTAGGATAATAAATGGTAGCATTGCAGAGTGTAAAATTGTATTAGTTTTGACAAAAGAAACCACATGAAAAACAAATTAATCAGTAAAGGTAGTAATTGCTGAAGTCATGCACTGGAAATTCCCGCTTATCAAATATGTTTGATTTTTCTTTTCCTAATTAATTATAATAAACTAGCAATGCTTTCTTTAACAACAAAAAATATTTTTTGGCTCTACCTAGTTTGTTCTCAGATGAGTCCAAGAACTGGATTTGGACTACAGCTTAAAGGTCTTTCATCTACCTCTTCTATCTTCTAATGGGTGTAATAATATGAATGGAAGCTCTTCAAGGTGAGCTCCTTCAAACGTCAGGGCTAAATTGGCAGACATATCCCTTGAGATAAGTGTGGATATTTCAGAAGACTCAGGAGGTGATGGATTTATTTTGGGTGAGGATTGACACACTTATCCAAGTGTACTCTTAATAACTTCTAAAATGGAAAGGTGTTTTAGCATTTTGTTCTTTTAATCTGTTCTAAACAAAATCCTGTTCACAGGGCTTCCAGAGCTGTTGCTTGACCTGAGTTCAGCTGTGTGAGAACTTGTTAGATCTCTGTGCTTCTCTCTGCTGAAGTCCTTCTCCCCTCAACAGGTTCTTGATGGGCAATCGCCTGCGGTGCTCAGTCATGGAGAAGTACCAAGAGCAAATGAGCAGATGAGCAGCAGAAAGAAATGAAATAAACAAGCTTTGACTACAGAGAGTGTTTATCTGAGCAGTATTTCTGTGAATACTAAATTTTAGTATAGATTAAAATTCACTATTTCCAGGAGAATTGTTATTTCTGTATGATTTAGGCATTTTAAATTATTTTATAGAAAAAAAAATCACATGTTTTCATAGAATCATAGAATCGTTTGTGTTGAAAGAGAGCTTTAAGGTCATCTAGTTCCAATCCCCCCACCATGGACACAGGCACACTCCACTGCACCAGATTGCTCAGAGTCCCCTCCAACCTGGCCTTAAACAATTCAAAGGAATATGGCATTTACAGTTTTTCTGGGCGACTTCATCCCCCTCGTAATAAAGTATTTCTTCTTAATATCTAATCTAAACCTAGCCTCTTTCAATTTAAAGCCATTTGCCTTTATCCTATCACTACATGCCCTTGTAAAATGTCCATCTCTAGATCTCTGGCAGGCCCCTTCTAGGTATTGGAAGATGCTATAAGGTCTCCCCTGGACCATTTTGTTCTCTATGCTAAACAACTTCAGCTCTCTCAGCCTGTCTTCCTAGGGGAGGTGTTCCAACCCTCTAATTACCTTAGTGGCCTTTCTCTGGACTCAGTCCAACAAGTCTACATCTTTTGAGTGCTGGGGCCCCAGAGCTCCATGCAGTACTCCAGGTGGGGTCTCAAACAAGCCGAGTAGAGGGGCAGAATCCCTGTACATGCTGCTTTTGATACAGCCCAGGACATGTTTGGCTTTCTGGTTTGCAAGTACTTTCTGGGTTAAGAACTGGCTGGCTAGCCAGGCCCAGAGAGTGGTGGGGAATGTTGTTGCATCCAGTTGGCAGACAGTCGCTAGAGGTGTTCCCCAGGAATCAGTGTTGGGTCCAGTCATGTTTAACATCTTTACTGAGGATCTGGATTAGGGTATTAAGTCTACCATTAGCAAATTTGCAGATGACACCAAGTTGGGATGAAGCAACAATCTGCTGAAGGCAGGAAGGCTCTGCAGGGAGACCTGAACAGGGTGGTGAGATCAGTCGAATCCAGCAGTATGAGGTTCAACAAGGCCAAGTACTGGGCCCTGCACTTGAACCACGAAACCCTCATGCAGCGCTACAGGCTGGGGATAGAGTGGCTGGAGAGCAGCCAGGCAGGAAGAGACCTGGGAGTTCTGATTTACAAGAAGGTGAACATGAGCCAGCAGTGTGCCCAGGTGGCCAAGAAGGTCAATGGCATCCCAGCCCGTATCAAGAATAGTGGGGCCAGCATAACCAGGGAAGTGATTCATCCGCTGTACTTGGCACTGGTGACACTGCACCTCGAGCATTGTGTCCAAGTCTGGGCTCCTCAATTCAGGAAGGACATGGAGGCACTGGAGCATATCCAAAGAAGTGCAATGAGGCTGCTAAAGGAACTGGAGCACAAGTCCTATGAGAAGTGGTTGAGAGAGCTGGGGTTGTTCAGCCTGGAGAAGAGGAGGCTCAGGGAGACCTTATCACTATCTACAACTCCTGAAAGGAGATTGTAGAGAGGTGAGTACTAGTCTCTTTTCCCAGGTAAGTAGCAGTAGGACAAGAGGGCACAGTCTTCAGCTGTGCCAAGTGAGGTTTGGGTTAGTCATCAGGAAGAAGGTCTTTATACAGAGAGTGATTGCACATTGGAATAGGCTGCCCAGAGAGGCGGTGGAGTCACCATCTCTGGAGGTTTTTAAGAAGAGACTGGATGAGGCACTTAGTGCCATGGTCTAGAAGACAAGTTGGTGTTGAGTAAAAGGTTGGACTCAATGACCTCAGAGGTCTTTTCCAACCTAGTTGATTCTGTGATTCTCTGATTGCTGGCTCATGGTGAGTTTCTTGTCCACCCATACCCACAAGTCCTTATCCTTATAGTTTCTCTAAATCCATTCTCTGCCCAGCCTATATTTGTGCTCGGGATTGCCCAAACCCAGGCACAGGAGCTTGTGCTTGGCCTTGTTGAATTCACAAGGTTTGCATAGCCTCAGCTCTTGAGCATGGTCCCTTTGGATGCATCCCTTTCCTCCAGCACATCAATTACACTACCCAGCAAAACTTGCTGATGGTGTACTCAGTCATACTGTCCATGTCATAAACAAAGATGTTAAACAGTAATGATCTCAATACCAATCTCTAAGGAATGTGACTCATCACTGCTCTCTGCTTGGACATCAAGCCAAGTTGTTGCCATCAAGGGCAACTCTGTGTGAGACCATCCAGCCATTCATTATCCACTGAGTGGTCTGTCCATCAAAGCCATGTATCTCCAGTTTGGAGAGAAAGATGTTATGTGGGACAGTTTCAAATGCTCTGTAGAAGTCCAGATAGATGGATGTCAACAGAAAAGCAATGACATTTTCTGTCACACTCTCATAAAGTGTCTCAGGTTCAAACACACATTTGTAATATTTAATAACTAGTAGACTTATGCAAGGAAATCTTTCTTCTTTGCAGGATGAGGGGAATGAAAAGGAGCCTTAACACTGCATGATCTGCTATTGCTATTACCTTTGAGAGAGAAACAGAATAGAAAAGATTTTGACATAAATAACTCCATCACATTTTTCCTGAACTACAGTAAATACAAGCTGTGTCAGGGTCACATAGTGGTTCTGCCTTCAGGGTGTCGGAGTTAAGAAGTCAAATGCAGGCACAGGGATGGTTTTGATACAAGAGAGTTTTCTTCTGTCTGCCCTTTTCCAATCTATAACTGATGACAAATAAGAGCAACTTTGTTAGCCCTGTACCTCCTACATCACATTATAATGATTCCTCCAGTACAGAGATCTCTTAAAGTTGGTGGGGCTGTGGTATTGGGGAGTAGGAAAGGGGTGGATTTTTTCTACTATTTGGCAACTCTCCTAAACAAATGCATGTTGAGCATGGACAGAGGCTAAAAGCAGCTAGAAAACTGGCAAGATACTAGTGCTGTAAAGAAGGGCTTTAATTTACATTACACTATTTTAACAAAATACAGAAGAAGTAAGGCATTGCCAAAACAGTTGAAGTTAGGAAAGGGAAGGGAAAGGCAAATGAGAAAAAAGGGAACATGCAAGGGCAGCTTGAGTCTGCTCCTTTAATACCATTAACCTTCATCAAATTCCATCATCACCCTGGATGAGGCTGTGTCTCCTGATGTTTACAGTAATCCAAGAACCATTTTGAGGAATGGAGAGCAGAATGATCAGTTCAGTACAACGTGGGTATGAGGAAGATCCATAGTCTAATGCTATCTTGTTTAGAAAGGAAGGTACCACATCTGTTTTCCCCAAATTGCGTGTATTTGCTATGGGTGCAAAAATGCTCTGTTGAGTTCTAGCATGGAACACAAAGGCAAGGAGAAAACATGCTACAATTTTTGTCTTTTCCATCACCTGACTTTGGAAACTGCAGAATATGAATCACCCTCCAACTGTGGTCTTTAGCTGAGAAAAGCTTGATAGTTTAAGATTTATATGAAAATCAGCTTATCAAAATCATGTTAATTTTTGAGTTGTTTTTAGGTCAGTATCAGTCACTAAGAGGTTAAAGAAAAACCATTGAGAAAAGCTAAGAAACTTACAGAAGGGGCTTGGCGATCTCAAAGTGAGAACAGGAGACCCTAAAAGTAGACAGAAGAATACGATCTTTGCCTCCTTGAGCCATATCTTGCCCTTCCTACATCTTCTTCAACTGTCCTTGTTTCCATAAGTGGGGCACCTCCGAGCACTGTCCTTTGGGACAGGCAGCTCATTTTGTCTGGTTTTCTCCAGTACAGATGTGAAGGGCACTGACCTATTACTTCCTTACATACTTATCAACTTTCTTGCAGTTTAATGGGAAATTTTCATAAAAGATTCTTTTTCTTCCCATTGAAATTGAGTAAGAAGGTGACAGGTATCAAAATAGCACTTAATGATGTAGGCTCTTTGAAATGTATTTCTGGGGTGACATTGGCATGAAAATTGTCTTGTACATTTGTTTGACTGGTCAGATAACTTTAAGATGAAATATGTTTAATATATACATATGGAAATATTGCTAGAATAAAAAAATTCTAAAGAAGAGATTTTTTTCCTAATAGTTGTAAAATCAGTAAGGATTTTAGTCTTCTCCAGATTATCATGATGATTACTGTATAACTATTTTTATCTGGAAATTATTTTACACTGCTAATCTTAATTTACCTCCAGTTACATATGCAACAACGAGTGTACCTATGGACTCATCATAATTTAAGACAATTTATCACTTAATTTGCAGCTCTGAAAAAGCAGTAGCAGTGGTTTGTTCATGAAGTTTTTCCTGAGAGATAATATTTTATTTACTCAACTAAAACTAGAAGTTTTAAAGCTAGGTGTTATCTGAGTATTAGTTTATCCTTTTCAAATTGTCCAAATATAGTTGAGTCTAGACCTGAACTTCAGCCTATTAAATGTTTAATGCCTTAGATATCTCATTCACAAATACTATCTTTTGGCATATGAATCAATATTTCAGTCACCCAGGCCCTATGGGAAGGAAAAAAAGCAACCCATCCTTTAATGATGAGGTTTCAGCAAAAGACGTGTAACATTCATAAAGTTTCTAGAGCTGACCATGGTCTGGACCTCGTTCTGTGTAATCAGTTTATCTCTGGGAGCCAGAATTCACAATACAGGAGAGTAAAACAGATTCAAAGCATTGGAAGTGTTTGAGCTTGATTTAGAAAACTGTTCATATTCAGCAGTTCAATATCTCAAAAATTCATTAGCTGTTAATTAATTCAAACTTTCTACTTTTGATAACCTATGGTGCTTGATATAATAAAACAAAGAAAATACTGTTAATCATTGAAATGTCCTATAAATTTAGACTGTTACATATTCAGCATAGCAACTACATTTGACTCAGGTGTTGCCTGATTCCTAAATTCCTGTGGAAATAGACACTCGGGAACAATACTAATTGAGAAAGATAGATGGTATACCTTTATTGAAAGCTTTCAAGGTGCACACACGAGGTCTGCACACAGACATGCACATCTCTGACCAGGGATGTCATCCAGAACATATTTGAAAGATCTATTTTGTAAATATCTGCTACAGCCTTTGGTTACTAAAATCCTACGCTGCCTATGTATTTGCATGAACTATTGGTTTCTGAATTATAGAAAGCTTCTTCATACTTCACTACTTGTGCATACATTTTCCTCACAAATCCCCTAGAAAAAAAACAACACAAAAACCAACCAACAAACAAAAAACAAACAAACAAAAACAACCAAAACCCACACTGGCTGAAACAGGAGAATTCAGTCAGGCAACATAATACTTAGCTCAACAAAACAACACATGAGCTACAAAGTTCTGTCAAATAGCCAGCATATGACTCATGTTTTACTCCTAGATTTGGTAAAGGATTCTCTTCATTGGAAAGACTTGCCTGGATGAGTGTCTGCCTTTTTTTCCACTGCTACTGGTTCCTGTACACTGACCAACGAGTTTTGCAGAAAGGCTTTAGTGGCCTTCACAGAACTGGGTCTTGATGGACAAAATGGTCTGTACATTAACTACTCCACTTAGATAGAAATATTCTTACTTACAAGAGACACTCTTTATAAAACATTGTTTGCTCAAAATGATTAATCTCTGGATGTTTACTGTTGCAAGATTTTGTGTGCAGACTGTATTACCAAAGTTCATGAAAAAACTCTCTTATTTTAACTAAATATACTTTAAATCACACAACCTTAGTGTTTTTATCTTTTGAAAAGGACCCCACAAAACAAAACCAAAAAAAGCCCCAAACCAACTTTCATGGTTGTTTTTGAAAGTATTTCCATCTACAATACTTTTTTATAGTTAAGTCCCTCTTAGATGTCAAAACATTCTACTCTCAGATAGAATTATGTATGCCTCTGCAAAAGCCTTGCACACTTTAATTGTTGTGTTTGGATGCTCTCCAGTGTTGTCTCAAGAGAAATATGAGTTTTCTGTGTGTTTATTAGTGTTCTTACAGTCTACCATAGAATTGTAATAAATAAAAAAATAAATAGAAGTCTGGCTGTTGCTCAAATTTGCCATATGTAGAATGTCATACAGTCCCAGCTCATACTGCTATTTAATGATAGCTGAAGGTAGCTCCTACCTTGAGGGAAGTTCTGCTCCAGGGCAAAACTAAAACATTTCTGTAATCCACTCTGAGAGCTCTGTTTAGTGATTTTCCAATTCTAATAAGGAAGCAAGCCCAATTAAGTGGAAAAAGCCAGACAATTATGCTATGGAAGATTTAAAACTGAATATTTTAGAAGGGGCTTAGGCAGATGAGTGCCTAAGCTCCCCTACCAGAACTAACCTGGTTCTCAGGATATTGCACGCACCAGAACATGTGAAGCAAAGAGCGCCCTATCTATTTGTCACAAGTTTAGCTTCCCTATTGAAATATGGAAATGTAGGATCTATTTCCAAAGATGTAGTAGCTATTTTTCTTCAAATACACCAGAGCAGAGGGCAGTAGAATTCTGTAACAACTGTAGAAAAACCTCAAGTAGTTATGTTCCTTGCCTCTGGAGTGATTTAGGCTGGATGACTTCAAATTCCAAAGTAGATGCAGCTGCTTGCAAGTAAGTGCAATTCTTAACTATGAACAGGACTGTAGGAGACTGTTCACTACTATCACCTTAATTGTTTGGGCTTGTTTTTAATGGGTGCTTTTTTGGTTGTTTTGGTTTTTTTTTTTTTTGTTTTTGTTTTTGGTTTTTTTTGTTGTTTTTTTTTGAGGGGGGGTTGTTTGGTTGGGTTTTTTAATAATAGGAATATCTACAAAATTTTTATAAGAACATGAACTTATCTACAGATTATATGTTTCATCAAATCTCAAAAAAATACTGTGAACAAACATATAAGGCACATTTATTTTTCTTTGCAATTTGTCAACAGAAAATGTCTATTGACTAAGATAATGGTATTAAAGAACTCAGTTTGCTTGACATTTTTCAGTTAGTTGTTAGCAAAAAAATAATCCCCAAGCAAAAAAGAAAGAAAACCTTTGTGTTGCTAACATTTCCTTAAAAAAACCTAACTAATCAACCAAAAAATGGCCAAAAACTTACAATACCTCTAATCTTTGCTTTGTCTCATTAAAAAAGTAGACATGGGAGAAAGAAGAGTAGAAATAGAAATGAGATTTTTTTTTTTTTTTTTTTTTTTTTTTGTTTAGAGAAGATGCAAGTGAGAGCTGCAAGTGAATTTTTAAACACTAGAAGCACTATTTAATATTTAGTATTGGTACTTCTCATGAAAAAAATCCAAATTAAAATTTTCCATGCAACAGTATTTGAAACACATTGCTTTGAGTAAGTGTAGTGCTAGAGACAAATTCAAACTCTACAAGTCAAAATACAATGCATATGTAACCTGTTGATAAACATTTTAGTTAAAAGCCACATTACTCTTGTGGCATAACACAGTTCAATATTGGTAAATACTTGTATCTGGTTTGAGGTTTTACTTTCTACTTCCACTGACATATTTCTTGTAATTATGTGAAGCTTTAAATTACAACTAAAATGGTGTTTGAAACTAAATAACTTATTCTGTTTTGCCAACAAATGAGTATGCAATCTTTCAAGGGATTTGTATTATTGGTGATGAATGCCAGGTTAGTTCCTTGATAATCACATTTCAGATATAGATCTAGTTTTATTTCAGGCAGTATATGTTAGCACAGATAGCTGTGTGTGGCCAACAGTCCCTCTCAAATTCTTCAAATTAGAATCACAGAGTCATAGAATGTATGTATCTCCATAAATTTTAACTCTTGCTCAGAAATATTCAAGAATTTCAATAGTCTGCTTGCAATGCCATTCAAACCACAATTCCCAGATACCTGGAGGCAAAGTAATTACTCACTACTACTCACTGCAGCGATGTACTGGCTTCCAATGTGTAGATACAATCCTAGCAGGGAAATTTAATTCAGTGGTCCTACCTTTTTATGCAGGAGTCTATTTTCAAAAGTCAACTTGGTACACTGAGTCAGTGTGCAGGAAGTGCTATATTTCTGTTATCAATGTTTGATGAAAAGTTAGACTTTATATTCCCTTCCTATGTTAGGCTAGGATTCCTCTAGCTGAGGCAGAAGTTCAGTGATTTCTGTCCTTAAGTATGATACATTTGAATACACTTTTAACACTATATCTAGATATTGGAGTCTAGTTAAGCACATTTTGTTTTTTGCTTTGACTTTGTTTTGGGGTTTTTCCCTCTCCTATTTTCCCTTCTTGACAGCAAGGTAACTAAAGCAAGACCTTGTACAGTCTCTTTCCATGGCCAGACCATATTCTGTGTAATTCAGGCTGCTAAAAAGCTTTAGAAAAGCTTGTTGGAGAGTTTTTAGAAATTTGACATATTCCTCTAGGGAAAAACAGGAGTAGTGCTTTACTCAGACCTTTGTACATTCTTCCATCACTTGTACTTCCCTTGGCTTCATTTGGAGGCCCTATGAGGGAGCTATAGGATAGCATGGGGAAATCAATGCTGGCTGAATAGCTTTAGTGGGGGCTACTGCAGAATTTATTTGGAATAGTAAAAACTGGCATATATGCCTCAGGCACTGTTTCCCAGCCATGTAGAACTGAAAGATTTTCTAACCTTTCTGGAAAGGAAATAAGTAATAAGCCTGAGGACAAGCTAACACAATACAGAGAAGGGTAAATTTGAATATTTATTTCCTAGATTTTTCTTATTTTGCCTTATATTTTGTAATTGTTTCCCAGACTGTCATTTGGTGTCCAGTGAATAATCAATGTTTCATAGGCTAAAGATTGAGAGTTGTCCTTGTGTAACTTATATAGTACTGACCAAAAATATCAATTAGTTCATGCCAGTGTTTTAACTCTACCTTTGTGGAAGCAAAGATAATAAGCAAGTAGCTGTTTCTGGGTCTGAAGAATTACTGAAGTCATTAGTCTAAGCTGTAAATATCCATGTGGCACCTGTGGTTAAGCTTCTTTCTTTGAACACATCCAGCTTCATGTGATTGAGTGGCAAAGACCCATGACAACTGAAATGAACAATTTATTTTTTTTTTAAGTATATGAAAAAAAACAGGCATTCAATAAAAATGGACAGCATGCAAAACCAAAAGTAAACTCAAAGGAACCGCTAAGGAAAATCTGAAAAGGTTAGTTAAATCTAGTCCTATAATTCTGAGCTAGATTCTATGTTTTTTCACAGTACTTGGCTCTCCTTGTGTACAGGGAGAATTTTCAGTTGCCTGAAAGGGTGAGTGTTCCCTTTCTCCATTACCATTATGTAAGGTGGAAGGTGTCACTGCTCATGGCCTTTAAGGTCCCTTCCAACCTAAACCATTCTGTCACTCTATGAAAGTTGGAAGACTGGAAAACTGGATAGGGCAGTATATGTGTTACCTGCGACCTCTTTTTTGCTGCCAAGAACAATAAAATGGCTCTGTACCAAAACATTTATCTGCATGCTTGAGTGTGGATGGTAAACAGTACAAATCCAATCAGATACCAACTAGGTAAAAAACATATGTATTGTACTCAGCTGGACGTCATTACATTTCATTGAGTACTTTGAGGCTGTATGAAAACAATTAGTACCAGACATTTTTATCACGGCACCATTTACTTTGTTGCAAGGCTTTATGGATAGATAACCTTCCATCCTGACAAGATTCATGCTATTATCAACATTTACAGTCATTTCTTTCTCCTAATTTCTCCTGCAAACACAATTTGTTATAGAAAAAAAAGTTTATTCTTGAAGAAGTTGTTTGTTCTGCCTTTTTTGTTTGTTTGTTTGTTTTCTATTTCCATGACTAATTTCTGTCCCAAAGGGTATTTTCTCATGATGTGCTTTTTTTGTTTGGGTTTTTTTGCTTGTTTGTTTGTTTGTTTGGGGTTGGGTGTTTTTTTTTTGTTTGGGAGTTTTTTCAGCTTTTTTATTTTCTGTCTTTAGGACAGTGCTAATGGTAACATCATCAAACTGAAAAATAAATCTAAAGCTGTCTAAAATTGTATTTAAAATAGATCAGTGTCCAAAAACCTTTCTGCTATATTTGTGACCTTTGATATACATTCATATGTAAGGAGAAAATTCAGAAAAATGCTGTTTATTCATGCTGTGTGCCAAAAGTGGGCAAAAATTAAGGAAAGATATTGGCAAAGAAAAAGGAGGTAAAACACTGAGTCAATCATCTGATCAAGAAACAGATTGCAAAACGAGACTAAGGGTTTAGGTACTAAGAAGATGTTTGCTAATTGATACTAACCTTTGCAGTGTCATGCCAGTCTGGAAACACGTTTATTTTCAGTTACATTTATGCTGAAGGAATTATGCAAATCTTTCTTGAAATTTGCATGAATATCTAAAAAGGTTTAAAGATAAAATTTTTCATGTGTTCTCTTACTTCTTAATTTTGTGTGTAGAATTTTATTTACATACATGTAAAAGGTAACAAGATATTTTGGTGCTTGTTCTCTTCCTTGTAACCTCCCTGCTTCTCTGGCTGCTGCTTTTGCCTTCTGCTTTGAACTGCCTTTGCAAACAAACCTCCAGAGGCTCTCCCTGGGCAACTGCAAAACAGGCACAGACACAATTAACCACAATTAACTGCCTTCCTCAGAAATCCTTGGGCTCTGTTAGCCCTTTGCCTAGCTATTGATTTTTCATTTAAAAGTAGGTTTTTAATAATGTAATAGAACCTCTGCCATATATATTGGGAAATTATTCTTTTTTAATGAGACCTAAACTCCAACACAAATAGAACAGTCTGGAGAGTATTTTTGACAAGATTATCTATGAATCTATATAAGTGAAAAAAACCCCTGGCATATAGAATATAAGAAGGCATAAATTCAACTTTAATGCTTTCAAATGCTTCACAGGTATTACTTAAAAGCAATAAAATAAAATAAAAAAAACCCCAACCAACCAACCAAATGACAATAAAATGTTAGGGTTTTTTTCCATAGCTGATACAAATAGTATTGATTTTATACTCCACACAGCTCTCAAAATTGCATATTTGTATTTTTTAAGAAACACAAGGGTTATAGTGTTGTCTGCTGTGTAGGCTATTTTGAAACTTAAACAGTTGTATATAGTTTCTCCTGTGCCTTACTTACATTTTTTTTTGCCTCTTTTATTTGAAATTCACAATGGTGTTCTCATCCTAAACATCCACAGATCAACAGATGTTCCAAAGTGATCTTTTGGAGCAATATCTAGAATAAAAATAAAAAGCTAATAATATCTCATGTCTGCACTTGTTTCATGTTTCTAGTTCCTTTCTTGAGATTCAGATTTACCTTTAAATGGAAGTTTTTCTTGATTTGTTCTTCTGGTTGACTGGACACAAGGTAAGACTCATCTGTAAAGCACCAGAGCAGTGTCTGGAAAACATGCAGCAATTTTGTTGGGTTGCACCTTCAATCAGACACTGAGACTTAGGAGCAAGTCTTAGCATTCTAAATCATGCCTCCATTTTCTTCCATTGCTTTGATTTATCCCTTAAATGACAAGCACATTTCCTTATTTTTCTCTCCCTTCTTTTTACATCCGCAAGGAGAACCTATGAAGAGAATAGGAGTTTCCTTTTATCTCTGAAGGCCTCTTGAAATCACATGGAGGAAAAATTTTTTTCCTGTGAATGAGTGAATATATTTACCATTATTAAATATAGTTTTCTACTAGAGTTCTGCTTGGTATAGTGTGTTCATTAAGGCCAAAGTACAAGAAGAAATGGTAAAAAATAACCATGTTGGACTGGAATTGTAGCCACTTTCTCACAGTTCTGAACTATATGTCTCAGTGGCTGATTCACTACTTCCTGAGGCAGGTAATTGCTTTTCCCAAAAGTGATGCACTTTTAGGAGTACTACTGGCTGCTTCTCTGGAAAAGGCTCAGAAAGGCAAACATCATACACAGAATAAGAAAAGAAGGCCTCCCTTCCTTCTACCAAAATTCTGAATTCATCTCATGAATTTTTACTTAGTTGATACTTAAAGTTTCTTTGACCTGTGTGTTCTTCAGTTCTTTTATTCCTCATTGCTTCCACCATGATATGCAACTCCTCCCTTTCTTCTCCCTTACTCAGTCTCAATGGACAGTTAAATGCTTTGTGTAGCTTTGAGGGAAAAAAGTCTTTGTCTGGAAGCAAGAATCCTCATAATTTATGACAACTGTCAAAACTTCAGGCACAGTGGTTTCAAAAGTCATTGCTGATAAAAAAACTCCCACTTACAATAAGGTCTGACCTGTGTGAAAGTACAGTGCATTTTTTGAGCTTTGCTTCCATGCCTGAAGGGTACTGAAAATCAGAGGCCTCTGAGTATTGAAAGACATGATGACTTGTGCTAAGGGACTAGGCTTATGCCGTATTTGGATAATATTCAGTTTTTTGTAAAATGTCAAAACTCATAAAATGTGACAGAAAATATTTTGATGAAGTCAATTGACATGCTAAGAAACTGAATGTTTTTTGAACAGATTTTTTTTTTCTTTCTTGATAAAAACTTACTTTTTTGAAATTTACTTTTGTCTATTCTAAGATGTTTGGGAGGGCATGTACTAAGGTATCTGTGGTCAAATCAGAAGTGTTTATCTCATACTGTAATTTCTTGCTTACCTGAGCCACAGTCCACTGTAGTGGAACAACTGAACTGCTACAGCCATTGGTATTTAGGACTGTGAGTGGAGAATAACTCTTCATAATTCATATGAAGAAATACTTCCTCGTAATAAATAAAGCATAATGGAAAAAAACCCAAAACCCAACTTGCTGTACTTCTAGTGGGGATGTGATGCTAGCTTAATGGTGGACTGTGCTTCAAGTTACCTGTCAGTGGCCCCAAAGAGACATGCAGAGAACTTACTACACTTTTTTTGTTCAAACTGAAACCCTGTATTTCTTATATTCATGTATTTCATGTTTGCAACCCACAGCCTCTCGTGTCTCTGGAATTGGAGTGGATACCTTCACACCTTTGGTGTAGTTCTAGTTATTCCTTCCCTAATTAATCTATAAACAGTTGGTACTACTTTAGTGTCATGTATTTTTCTGCCAGGGCCTTCAGATCTAATCTTAAAAGCTTCTTTTTTGTATTGACATTGGAAAGATGATATTGTAGAGGTAATTCTGATACAGTTAGCTGCAATTTCTCTAGTCCTTTATATATTCTAATGAATGGCTAAATTCCACAGTTTTTAAATGTGGTTCTGTAATTTTTGTCTCAATTCTGGAAGCCAAAAAAGGTGAAAGATACATGTAGTGAATTAGGTATCAGATCTCAAAACATAAACTTCAAAAGCTGTCTGCTCTCTTGGTGTTGGTATGTAAATATCAAGGCTAAGAAATCCCCTAGAAAAGCAGTATTGTTTTTCACTTAAGTATGACTCAGGACTTTCACTGAGTCATGTGATGGCTATGAATTTCCCCACCTATTTTACCTATCAGGCCTAAAACAAAGGAGAACAGACACATCCTTGGTTCATTCTTCCACAAACATCATGGCTAGAGAGGTCACCTGGAATACAGGAGACAAAACATGAAATTCCACATTATTTGAAAGGACTTGAGAACCGGGTTAAGTTTTTCACTATAATGTCCTTAATTCCAAGTAATGGGGTATTTCATGGTTGGCATTCTCTCAGCCTCTGTTACTGACCCTATTGCAGGTCACATGAAAAAAATTGAATATTTATTTTCAGAGCGAAAACAGAATGGGTATTTGGATAGTAAGGGTATGTGGGATGGTTATTCAATAATGGAGACCTTGGTTTCTACTCTCTGTTTCAGTTAGTTTTAAATCTTTTTATAGAAAATATAGAGAAAGCAGCTGGTGAGATGGAGGAATGCATCTTGATCTCCAGAAGAGTCTACAGGCATGTGACTTAAATGTTGGAGAAATAACCCGTCAAGAAAGAGAAAGATTTGAAAGTAACTCAGAAGTGTGGAAATTGCTTTAGCCACTAAGGCATTATCCCACAGAACAGCTCACAGCAATCAAACTGGTTTGTATATCTTGAGTGATGACACTTGACTTAACTGGCATCTTTGATGTTAAAAATACTCTTTGCGTACATAAAATATTTTGATAATAAGCATAGCTGATAGCCATAAGGAAACATAGTTCTTTTTTGGTTTAGTGCAAAATTATTGGTCCCAAGCTAGGAAACAGGGATGGAACTGTGGTTCCTCTTTTCCTTTTTCTCCTCCCTTGATTATTTTGCAAATAATTTGGACTGGACAAACAGCTTCACTGAGACACTAATGACTGAACCTAGGAAGCAGCCTCATCCAGGCATACCAGTCGGCAGGAAAAGATAGGATGAGTTCCAGGCACTGAAGCTCTTAACAGTGTCAGACTCATGACAAGTGATTTCAGTGCCTGATCTTGCTGCATGAGAAGTGCTTTAATTTGCAGTTGAATGACAAAGTCCTGAAATCATCCTTATCTCCTGAGTAATTGAAGAAAGACTCTGCAGTGTGAAAACTCATTATGATTCTTCTGAGTCATTTTGTACCTTTAGAAAGAAATTTGTTATCATTACATTGCTCTCTGGCACATTTTTATTAGCTCTGAGCTGCAAAATATGCGATGCATGCCTAGATTATGTGCTTGTATTTACAGATGAAATGGAAGATTAAAAAGAGAATTCATATTGCATCTGTGCTAATTCTGCAGAGCCTCTCTGCCATTGATCTTTACACTTAATAATAGTTTCTTTCAAGCTCTGATGAGAAAATAAAATATGAACATTCTTTGTGTTATTTGTTGCTGTCCATACCGGAGGAATAGATTAGTTTATAGTCCTTCTACACGTGAAGATTAATCTAATGAAGTAATTAGAGTAAGTTAAGATAAATTCTAAGATGAGAATCTTTGCAATGGGAGACAGAGTATTTTCTACTGCCTGCTGTGCATCTCTCAATTTCCTGAAGCTGTGGAATACCAAGTTTTGGAGCGCTTTCTGCCATGTTAAAACTGAAAAGCAGAGCTGGAAGCTTTTCTAGAGAGGAATTTCTATCTTTTGGGAATTTGAAGAAGGGGAACTGGTCACTGAGTCATTCAACTGCAGAAAGTAGATTAGGAATTAACTGGTGACTCTTACAGAATTATCTGTACGTGCAGTGGGCTAGATCCACTGATAGACTATGAGTATTCTGTCATTTTGACTAAGCAAAGGAGGATTCATGATTTCTTTGTGTTTTTCCCAAAGTGTGTAAGTGAAAGTAAGACATACCAACATGTTCTCCTCATTATTTTTGATACCATTTTCCAAGTTGCCATAAGGATATAGCATAAGAGTTGCTAGGAAAGAGGAAAAAATTGAGAAAGCATTAGGGCCTGGAGGGTTTTGAGGTCTTTCTTTTGCAATGGAATTATAATGGTGAAGTTCCATGGACTGATGCACTCAAGTCTCAACCTGTGGCTGGATGCAGCAACGAATGACTTTAAAAGTGAGTGTGTTAGCAGCGGAAGGACATGAATCCCTTTGTGAATCTCTGAATCATGTGCTGCAGAACAAGTGGAACAGATCTCAGGCTGAGTGCTTGTGCTGGTTTAAAGGTAAACCGGCGGGAGAAACAAACCCAACACAAAAAATTTAAAAGTCAAAGTTACAATTTAATAAAACCATTACAATAAATGCAATAGCACAAAGAAAGAAAATGGGTTTTACCCACAAAATGCAGAAGTGTAACCCAGCACCCTGGGGCACAAACTCAGTGGTGTTTGTTAGCCCCTGTGCTGAGACCCATGTGGTTCCCCTGAGTCCAAAGTAAAGGAGGTGAAAAACCTGTTGGTACAGATGACGGTCGCAGCCTGGTTGAGAGTGATGGTCTCCTCCTGTCGAGGTTCTGGTCCTCCTCTGGATCCACCGAGTGGTCCCTCATGCCCCCAAACCCCCAAGATTATATCCCCCTCAGGTCCAGGTGGGACTGCCCAGTACCTCCCTGAGGGCGGGGAATTACATAGTGGGTGATCTCACTCTGTGTGTCATAGGGTATTTTGGAATTTTGGATGGCCCATGAGCAGACACTCCTGCTCGGGCTGGGTGTGGAGATGCTAATGACTTGCTGGAAGGGAGTTATCACAGCTCTTATCTCACAGGTGTCTTGCACACTGAGCTCACATCCTGAGGGGCTAGGTGTGCTCTGGGCAACTACTGCAAATGGTCCATTGTTAACAGTTCATGGGAAAGGAATAGAGGGTTTAGAATACACAGCTTTGGTCACACCCACACAGTGATAAACTGGTTCCAGCTTGCTGAACTAGGACAGTGGTGTAGCTTTGGGGAAAAACAAAACAATAAATTGGCTCTAAGGTGTCTTATTCTCTTATTTTCTCTTTCTAGAACTGGCTCTTGTCCTTTCTCTGCACAAAATATTTGCACTGACCTCTGCCTTTAGATTGTTGAATTCCAAATATGTTTCAGATAAGTCCTCTTTTCCTTCACTGACATTCTTCCTTGGGGATAAAACAAGATTATAATGATAGATTATGTATCAAAATGAGTGTCCCCACTTTTTTTGCTCCTTTTAATAATCAGCTGGGACAAAATAACAGCACACTGTGTTACTTTGTGACCAGAGGGCTGTCAGTATAGTGGCTTCTCTGGATGCCTTAGGGAATCTGGTCTACAAGTTCTGGAAGTCTACATGTAAGAGTTGTTTTGGTTGCTTTGAGACTGGGGTTTTCTCTTTCACAGGAACTTCTTCCTGGGAGCATTATTTTCATGTCTGTGTTGCATTCATCTAATTGCACTGGAACATAAAAGGATGAACCAAAAATTAAAAATGTTGCAAAGTAGTTATCGGTTTGGATCTGATTTGTCTTCACAGTTTTACTTTATGTTTTAAATTCTTGACTGCAAAGAATCAGGCTGTGGGCATGCAGCATCTCCAAAACTTTGCTCGGCACAGAGGAAAAGCACTGCAAAGGAACAGGAACCACTTTGGGATGCTTGTGATGTTTATACCTGTCACAGGTTGGCTTTTTTTTTTACCAACCCTAGAGTGCCTCTTCCCTCCCCCCAGAGCCCTCCCGGCAGAGGGGAAAAAAACAAAACTGGAAAGAAACAAACTCAAAAGAAACTGAATTAAAAAAGAAATTATATTTTCTAACATTTGCAACTAAAATGCAATGTGTACACACTATGAAAAACCCCACCCCAGGGGGGTAAAAGGAAATAGGGGAAAAGGAAGAGGGTTGAG
>JAWWLZ010000082.1:83029116-83061327 GCA_035041345.1 Poliocrania exsul | reverse complement strand
CTTTGTAATGTCTACTTCCTTGGATACCCTGGTTACTGAGGAAGCCATGGATCAAACCCATGACAATACCTTCTGCATTTCACATGCTGCAAGACATGGGAATGGGTTTTCTCTGTCAGTGATGGAGACCCCAGTTCCCCTAGGCCTAGAACTTCTGCGTGAATGTGCCCTGAGGCACGGCCAGTTCGGGACCCTGGCTGTGGAAATATATGCATATGTTTGTCAAATACCTCATCTCTACACTGTCTGTAGCTGGGGATTTGGCTTTACCTTATCTAGTGCTAGAAAATATTTGGTATTTGGGGATTTATTAATCCAACTGAAAACTGCACCTTCTGACTTACTCTTTGAATTTCTGTTAATTTTCTTTTCATTCTGTACAATTAATTTATTGGTTGGGAGTGGCAGGGCTAGCTGTACCTTAAATATGAAAATCATGGAGACTAAATGAAATCAAAATAATTTCTCAATTCTTTCTTGTTTGTCTGAGAGTAAGCAGTATAATATTTGCCTCAAGGGAGTGATAGCTCTGCACAGCTACAACAGCACATACTCTTTTTGGTAAACATGGATGGTTGAAAAGTGTGAAGTAAACTTCAATATATTGTTAAGCATGGACACATAATCCTTCAGAATTAATGGTTTCTGAAACTTGAATGATGGAGACTTTGGAAAACTTTTGTTTTTTAACCACAGCCAGCAACTCAGCCTCACACAGCCACCCATTCACACTGCCTCCCAGCTTGCTGAGGGAGAGAATCAGAACAAGAAAACTCATGGGTAAAGACAATTTAAGAGGTAAAGCAAAAGACATGCACAACAAAGCCCCCAGAACAGGGAATTCATTCACCAGTTTCCATGGACAGGCTAGTGTTCAGTCATCCCCAGGAAAGTAGGACTCCATCACATGTAATGGTGATTTGTTAAGACAAATGCCATCACTCCAAACATCTCTCCTTCTTTCCCCAGCTATATATGCTGAGCATGACACCATATGGTATGGGATGTCCCCATTGGGTCCCCTCCCAACTTCTTGTACCCCCTCAGTAATAAGGAAAACATCTTTAAATTATCAACACTGTTTCCAGAAAAAATACAAAACTTGCCCCCATACTAGCTGCTGGGAAGAAAATTAACTCTACCCCAGCCAAAACAGCACAAACCCAAACGACTCATGCAATTGCACCCTTAAATTTGGTGGAAGTGCTGCACATATCTTTGTCTTAGGGCAGATATATGCCATCACTTTCAAATGATGGAAAGGATTTTTGTGAGGAATTGATTAAAAAGTAGCCACTGCTGTATTGCCTTGTTCCTAAGACAGATGGGACAGGAGACAGAGCCTCTCCCCTCTGCCACAGTGATAATGTTAGAAAGATGATAACTGGCCCTCAAATCAGCTCTTCTGGGGCAAGATCACATTCCCCATGACTATCCTGTGTTGTGCTTTTTACTACATTTCAGGCCAATCTGAGGAAATGGCTGTTCTGACTTCAGTCAGAAGTTTATGTCTTGTTATTACTTTATTTTTGAACAGTCTTTGCCCCTTAGGTGCACTGTGGTTTGGGTTGAATTTAAGAAGATTGGCAAAGTTAGTGAAAAAAATTCAAGAATTTGGCTTAATTACAAACCTGTCCTCAATCTGGGTGCTCTGCTAGAGTGTTCTTCTTGCAAGTGATTCCCTGGGTGACTTTAGCTCTGTGCAAGACACTCATGTTACATACCTTAGATTGCAAATGTGCTGTAAGGAGAGCTTAACATAACTAGAGATAGATATACCCTGCATGGAATAAAAAGATACTTATTTCTGGGGTTTTTTAGCTCTTAATCCATCTTTTCATAGCTCTCTCTGAGCTGCCTCATGCTTAATAGTTGATATGGTACTATAAATAGCAAGGAACTGTTGCTACCAAAAGATTACAAAATTGTTATCATTATTCCTGAAAAGTTGTGGTTTTGAAAAATCAAAGGCCAGTGGAGCTATAATACATAGATATTGATAATTTTACTCATTTTTATGAACTTTGTTTCAGTCAGAGAGAATGATCTGAAAGCTGCAAAACTGGTGAAATAGTGGTATCTTGCTGAGTTTCCAGATTCGTGTTTATATATGCGGAGCATTGATTTATACCAAGAATTTCAGCCAGCTTCACTCATGTTGTAGACTCTTTTTGTCACTCAGTAATGACTTTCTTATCACAGAGGACCAGAAGAGCTCTTGTCAGTATTTTCATATTTCTATAGCCTCTGGTATGGTAGGTCAGCAGCCAGCACTGCCTCTTCTGGGTGTTCTGCTGTCAGCTTGGATCTTCTGGAGTGTTTCTCATCAGAGCAGGTTGGAGCTGCCTAAATTCATCAGGGATCTCTCATGGGACCACGGTCCAGTTATGGGCACAGATCTTTAGGGTCACAGATAGCCTCAATGCATTTCATTTTTATCTCAGTGTTGCCATTTAAAGACGCCTTGCTCAAATTTGGTCCCTGACGTGGCTGATAATAGGCAGTGATATTCCTCTCATTCTCTTTGCAACAGGAGCAGGAGTGACATGTTACAGGTCAGTTTACTTGTGTTGTCCAAGTTTAGGTCACTCAGAGGTGGCAGGTCTGGCCAGTGGAAAGGTTGTGGAAGTAATGTGAAGGAATTAATTTTCTGTATAATGCTCAGTATAGGGCAGTAACATAGATAAATATACATAATCAAGATATAATGTAAAAAGAAATTATTTTGCTTTATGTGTGACAGTGTATTCAGAAGCCCATCTCTATTTAATACAACAATATTTACTTTACCCTATTATATTTTAAGGGACTTTTACAAGAGTTGTTCAGCAATCTGTGCTGTTGCACACCTCCCTGGCTTGGCAATGAAGCTGAACAAGGCAGGCACCTCCCTAATCTACCGTTCACCTCCAAGTGATTTCTGTACAGCAGAACATGTACTATCCAATCTACAGGAGAAATCCAGGTTATTTCTTGAGTAGGATATGACGTTACAAAAAACACAGAGATAAAAAATTACTGATGATTTCAAAAGGGTCAAGATTTAATCTCAGTGAGCTTAGTGTCCATATCTGGGGTTTCCCCTCTCCAGTACGCTGCTTTGCCTTTACTTACCATGTTATATGTTCATTGGGTGTCACTAGCTTGAGTTCAAGGCCAGAGTGCAACAACATGGTTTTGTTGAACTACTTGACTATTTGGCAAGGTTGTCCAAAATGCAGTAATTATTATAGAACAGATTCATAGAATCATGAAATTGTAATTAGGCTGTCTGAGAAGGGAATATGAGACTCTGCTCTGAATTTACTGCAGGATTCACCTCTTTTCCTATCAGTACAATTATTCATCACATTAGATCTTCCATGTGGATCAAGAAGTTTAGTAACAGCTTGGTTCTCAGGCTATGCTCTCATATTTGCACTTGCCATGGCTCTTGTCAAGTCCAAAGAACAGATATTTAAGCTTATACATGGGAGATCTTGCTATTTATACCTTTAGCACTGCCTTGGAAACGGAAATTGTGAAACTAACCTTCTGTCTCTCTGGTTTCTATTCCCTCCAATCTCCATGTGCTTTGCAAGTTACCTGTGACATGGCTTTTTATTCTTTGCAGTGGCCATTTCTCATTAGGACAGGAGGTTCCCCACTGATGAAGGAAAGGACCTCTGGATGTGACAGTGTGAGATGACTCAGCTCAGGTGAAAGGCTTGTGGGGTGTGTCAGGAATGCTCTACCCCCAGCACGGGGCTTATGCTGCGTCTCTCACCACATGTTAGTTTAATGGAGGTCTGATCCTGACTGCTTTCACTTCCTAGGAACTAAGGTAATGTAAATAACAATGACAGGGTCTTTTTCTCTGAGAGCTTAAAAGTATATTGCTTTAACACTGCAAAAGCTGACAAGAGTGTCTCTATCTTTGTTCTCATGGCTTTGATGTGTTGGATGAGATTTTCACCTGGGACTAAAAAGTTGTTTGAAAAAGGTTCTTCTAGGGAGTTTTATAAGATTTTTTAATATAGTGTGGCTTTAAGGGCACACTTGTATTTAGTGTTTTGAATAATGTTTAATGTTTTCTTCTTTGCATACTTACTTTTATCATGAGCTTTGCTCTGTGTTTAAATTGCCTAGGATGATTTCACAGACAGGTGCTACATGAATAAAGTATATTATTATTTTAATAAGCTGCAGCAGGGCAGAAATTAGAAAAGTTTATATGTTCATATTATCTTTCTAATTGTTTGTATTGCCAGGATTTACTGTTAAGGGAGAAATGTAGAGTGGAAAGGAACTTTCATGTAGGAGGGAGAAACTGCCACCCTCTTCCATAAGCACACTGAAGGAATATTTCCCTGGATGCATTAAAATAGGTGCAGTAGGTTATATTTTAAGGCTACATTCAACTTTCTCTTCCTGTCTCTTGCAACACTGTGGAATGGGTAAAGAGTAGCAGCTAAGTGTTTGGCTAATAGGGAAGGCTTGAGGACTTTGGTGAGATCAGTTAAGTAATGACAATAGAGCCATGTAGGAAAGCATTTTGGACTGCAGTTAAAATGTTTGTCAAGAGTGTACAAACAGAAGCATTTCCACTGTGCCTTGCATTAAGAACCTGAATCAAGCAATTCTGCAGGGTCAGAAATGTTCTGTTTGCTGATATTCTTCTGGTCATTTGTTATTGCTGCAAATGTCTGTAACTTCAAAAGTAAGCTGATCTTGAAAGAAAAAGTATCAAAGTAAGGGGGGATTGAAACTAGGTTATCTCTGTGTCCCTTCCAACCCAAACCATTCTATGATTCGGTGATTCTATGAATACTTAATGAATGAGAAGAAAAAAAAATCATGAAGTCCTATTTACAGCTGGAATGCCAGAAATCTCTTGAGAAATACTGTTTTTCTGTGATTTCCTGCTGTAAGTAGAAAGTTACAGTGGTACAAAGCTGCAGGTGGCAGACTGCAGCAGCAGCAGGCATGTTAGCCAGAACCTATGCTGTTCTGGGGTTGACTCTCAGCTCTGCAGCGTCTGACAGTGCTGGTGCACCTTCAACCAGCCAATTCACTACTGTCTTCTCTCTTTTTTTTTTTTTTTTGATGAGTGATTGATTCTGAGTGTGTATTTTTATCAATGTGTGATGGAAGGTAACTGAAATCTAAACTGATGTCTCAACGCAACCAGAATTCAAATAATCACTTGAATATTCAACTATTGTAAATTACAACCATGGAACTCTTTCCTTGCAGGTTTGGTTGTAGACTTCCTTCTCTTTTTTCTTTAGTCATCAGAACTTTTACATTAATTCAGTAACATTTACAGTGTAAAAGGTGCCTAAGGCATTTTGTTGTTGTTGCAAACTGAGATATGTATTTTTACCAGAGTGCAAGATTTCCTTTACTTGCTGGAAGACAGACTCCATCTTGGCGATATTAGTCTCTTGCAGAAGGAGGTCAGCCCACCTGCCTATAGGCCATGATCTGGCTGACCACAAGGGAGTAAAATGCATTTAATGTTCATGCTGGGACCAGCAGTGATATATCATAGTGGTCTCCCAGCACTGGGGCCTAGTTTTCTTAATGTAGCTCACCTTAACATCTCAGGAGCATGGGAGAAGGGTAGGAAATACAAGGTCTCACAGGAGGATGTCATATGGCTGGGACCTGGGCCAGTTTTCAGTAAAATTTACTAGTAGTCTGAGGGAAGGGTAGAATTCAGCATTTGAATAGCACAGTCTTATACTACAAAGTTTGAGTTGCGAAGTGTGGGATTTTGGTATTTGATTAAAATATTGAGTTTGTTTTGTTCTCTGTAAGTTTAGAAAACAAAGAAGACTGAATATTTCTTATCACTATTATAAATGTTCTTTTAGAGATACAAACTAAACATTTGCATTATATTTCTGCCTACGTATATTTGAAACAAATCACAGTTGAACTCTTCTTGTTATCGCAACAAGCTGCATATGGTACACCCCAGACACCAAAATATTTGTATCTCTGAAGTGCCCTATTTTGGCTAGAGGAGTTTTCCAAGCAGAGAATAAGAAATGGTCTTCACTTCGACATTGCGTTGAGGTGTAATCTACAACTGGCAGATGCAGGCAGACGGGAAATGCAAGTGATCATATTAGTTAAGATGACAGTCAGGACCCTCAGCACAGCAGAAGTGTTATGCAGACATCAGGAAAGGCAGTGCTCTAAGGGATTTGGAAAAAAGCAATAAACCAGGTTGCAGATGTTTCTGAGATGCTAGAAAGGGGAATGGGATGGAGTGTAAAGGTGATTGCTTTAAAATTGATCAAGAGTTCAGTAGGGGCTGGAAGGAGTTCAGTACTGTCCAGCCATCCTATTCAATTTTGATGATGAAAAATGGGAGAAACATTACCCAAAGGACCAGTTGCTATTATCTCTCCTTCTGCAGCCTCCAGATGTTGTCTAAATTGTGCCATTTTAGTGCAAACATCTGTAGAACATATGAATGGTCTTTTTACCCATACGAGAGGTAGGAATATAGAAAAACAGACAGTAAAAACCTAGCCAGCAAAAGAAAAACACTGTACCATCTTCAAAATATTGGAGGGGACAGAGGGGGAGAAGGTAGTGGGGATGCAGCAGAAATGAAAAGGAAAGTTATTGTTACACACCTAAGCTAAGTAAGCTTAATACATATAATTTGCTTCCAGCAGTTTCTCAGACTCCCTTGACTGTGTTTTATGAAAAATGGCTGGTTTTTAACAGCACAGCATCTTATGGATCATCCTTGCACTGTCCTCTCTGGCACAAAGGTTTGGCTTTGGCTCATCTTTCTGGGGTTTTTCTCCTTTTTTCTCTTAATCAAAATTAAAAGTCATTCACTTTGAAAGGATGACCTTATGCCTGTAAGTAGAAAAACAGTGTTGTATGTTATATCTTTCCTTAGGCACCTGTACACACAAGGCTTATCTGGCATTGGTACCTTATTCAGGATGTCATAGGGATGAACAGTTACTTCCAGATAACAACCTGCTGTGTTCCTTATGACAAATGATATTGTGTTGTGGAAGCTTTGGAAGCCAAATTTAGCAGTATTCTGGGCCATGTTTATGAAATGTAACTATAGCAACTAAACCTTCATCTCCAAATGATAAAAAAATCTTTGTTTTAAGAAAGACCAAAAAAACCCATAAACCATCTTCCCTCCTTGGTCCCACACCTACACATGCTACACAGTATATGATCTGTTAGTTGGCTGCCTGTATTATTAGATATTTAACTTTTTGTTTAAATTGTTCAAGGAAAATAGATGCAGTTACCTTAAAAAAAAAAGTTTTATGCCTTTTCATAGTAACTTTGCTTCACCAGCCTTATCTGTGTCACTGCAGTTGCTATTTGGGTTGCAGCCTCTTTTTGTTCCTTATTTCCTGTGTGCCACACGGTGGTGCTCCTGGCTCCACATTGCTCAGAGGCCTGAGCTGGCTGAGGCAATTACAGATGCTGTGTGTGTACCAAAGCTGATTTGGGAGGGAGGGCTAGCACACAGGTCTGTGACGAGGTGAACCATGCAGTCAGATGGGGGATGTACTTTTCTCCCAGGACTCAGCTACCAAATCAGATATGGGAACAATGGGCTAAATAACATTAGTCAATAAAAATCTTCAGTGTCATGCATGTATATAGATATGCACATATATTCAACCTCTTTTACTCTTGGTTGCTATGTGAATTTTGCAGGCTGGCTTTGTTTTGATAGCTACCATGCCTTCCCATTTTCTGCTTGCTCAGTAGAAGACTCCTGCAGGTTCACAGCCTGGTGGCAGCAAGGATGGCATCCTTTTTGCTAGGTCTGTGACAAAAATGCAGAGAAGCAAGGCAGAGGGAGGGGACATATGGATCCTTTTCCATCTAAAGAGAGGCCAGTACAGAATCAGAAGCTGCCTTGGTGGCCCCAGTCAGGATTCCCAGACTGAAAGAAGGCCAGCAGTAGTGCTGGCCTGGTAACGATTTAAAGATCCATTTTCCTCATAAGAAAAGCTCTGCATCTAAGTCAACATCCTTCCCTGTGTCAAACCTACAGCTCAGTGAAATCGACAGGAATGATTTCATTGACTTGCATGCACTTTGAATCTGGTCCTCTGAACTGTAGCAATCTGTCAGTTAAAGTTTAGCTCTGTGCATTTTGGAGTTCACCTCCCACTGAGAGTTTCTGATAGCTTTACTAAAACTTGGATCAGACATTTAGATATTTATGGGAGTCTGGCTTTTAAATTGTGTGAAGCCATCTTTTTAATTAATGCTTATAAGAACAATTGAATGCATGACCTACAGGGATAATTACTTGTTCTGCTTTGATTATTTTGTAAAACTTTCATTAGTTTTGTATAGTGTACTGCACTGATAGTGATCTAAAAAAGGAACTCTGATAAGGTCTTTGTACATACTACTGTACAAACTTTTTGAGACTGGCAGTCATGTTATCTACATAGACACTGTAATCTTTAAAGTCTTATTATTAGTATAAATCTTTAAATGTTCATAATTTCTTTCTTTGCATATCTTTGTATTATTTATATACTTAACTTTTCCATAAAGCCAAAACATTGCTGTTGGAAAAAAATATCCTAAGTTAGTCTTCAATTTATGGACAAAGTCAATAGCCTTATGTGATGGGATCCCCTGAATCTGAGGAAGCATGATCTAATGTTAAACAGAATTCTTTACTATTATTAAATATTATTGTAAACATTTCTCCGAACACGAGTAAGTGAAGGTTGGAAGTAAGTGAAGGTTTGGTAAAAACTGAGACATGACTAGACATCACCATTGTATAAATGGACTGAGGGACCAGGGCAGGACAGCATTAACCCTGGCCATGTCTACCAGTGGAAATGTTTCACTTCAAGCACAGCATTATATACCACAGATAAATGCTGAAAACAATAAAATTTTATTAAGATGGAAACTACAGTTTGATAAATTAAGTGAGTTCATTACAAGAAGGAAGAAGTAACCCAGACTGTATTTGCAAAGAATAGTGTCTCTGATGAGTGGTGGGTATGGACAAGAAGTAAGTCCAGCTGTGCAGAGATGGTACCTTTAGGGCAAGGCTGCTTTTTCTCTAACAGGCTTCAAAATTATTCTGCCAGTTAGCCTTGTTTCTTACCTTTATCAATCTGAACAACCCATACAGGAAAAGTTGATGTTAAAGTATTCATAAAAAGGGGAGATATTACAATATTTATTCAGTTATTTCATTGCATCACTTTTCAAATGGAAGTGCAAGCAGATTGGGTCAAAGCAGAATCAGCTATTTACATCATCACAGACTGACATTTTGCTATTGATGATACTTTGTGAAATGCTGAATTGAATCTGGGCTCACTGGCAAGAAATCCTGAGTGAAGTTTTCTACTTGAGATGATGTGAAATGGAGTCATGTGGACCAACAAAGACAACTCTCTGTTGTCTTTATTCAATAATCATATAAACTTCACAACAGAGTCACATCCCTGCCCACCCAAATCCTAATTAATACATGAAAGATTAAAAGCTTGGTGCCAAGGACAGACGTAAGATATACATTGGTTTTTGTCTGTGTGTGGACTGGTAGAAACCTGGAGGGTTTATTTCTCCTGTTTCTCTCCTCAGAATGGATTAAAAGATGAACATTTTACTGATCCTAAATCAGAAAATACAGAGGAGTATCAACATAAACTACAAATATTGAACTAGTCCCCAAAATAGGAACTCCTGAAGTCATTAAGGAATATATATACACATAACCAGAGTGCAAATTTCCAAAAGGCCCATAAAACCACTCCTGCCAACATGTCCTGATGCAACCAGGATTATTTTCTGCACTGGCTCACAGTTGATTTTCAGTGCCATTTGAAGATCTCAGTGCAAATTCTTACCCAGATCTTTGGTGTCTTCCCCTCTCGGGCAAGAATGACATATTTACACATGCCTGAGCAGATTCCTAAGAAGCACAGGGACCACCGCTTTCTCTTTCTTGCCTAGCAGGGTACATCCTTAGCTCATCCTTGAGGACATCTCATTCTGTTTACCCATATCACCTTATGCTCATCTCCTGCTGCCAAGGGGACAGCATTTCCAAAATTTTGCTGATTTCACCATGCCCTCTGGCAAGAGACACCTTGAACAATAAAACATATAGATTGTTTTGCTTACATGAAGATAAAGGATTGAAAACAAAAGGTTACAAATAAAACAATTTTAGGGTTGTTTTTTTCTTCATGCTCTCTCAATTTCTCTGGCATACTTCACTGGGAGGGCAGTTCTTGGGGTTAGCAGTTGGAGGTCTGGCCATCCGTGTCTCTCATATATATTTTGTTCTCTGAGTACTGCATAACATTTCTCTCTTTTCTTGCCTAGATATACTACATTCAGTTTCTCTTTGATTCCCTGCAAATGGAGCATTGAAAGCTGGGAAAGAGAGGAGGCAAAGGGGTAATGGTCAGAAGGAGATACGTTGTCTTGGCTGTTTTCAGTTTTTCACTTTGCTCTCTTTATGCACCTGCCTTGCTGTATGTCTTTGTCCTTTAACTTAGAACTTTTTTTTTTCTTGCCTAGATGGTCTTGCAAACTGTAGTTTTTCATCTTTCTTTCTTTCTTCCCCCCCCCCTTTCATTTCTTTCTTTTCTTTTTTGTTTTTTTAAGGTTTATGATGTTGAAATAGAAATTTAGAAAATATCTGTTTTTCACAGCATCTGTCAAGTTGATGGTCTCCCATGCCATACTAGTTTTCTAGTTTGTTCATGTGTTTTAGTGAACCTATTTAGAACAGATGGAGGGCATTGAATTAAATTGATAAATTCATGGTGGTGAAAGCCACATGTCTTTCCATAGTGTTCTTGGTGTTTGTGGCCTAAAGCAGTGTTTTTTTCCTTAGGTCCCTTGCTCTTATTTTCTAGACAGAGAATGTAATATAATTGGATAATATTTGCAAAAATTGAGAAGGAGTTTGTGTGTGTGTTTGTGATGATAAATGTAAAATTGTGACAATAAAAGAAGGAATGGAATTCCTTCTGCATGGAATGACGTATTGTCACATAGTTCCCGGATAACATTAATTAAGTTATGGCATAGCTAAACTTTCCTTATCACATCCTGTCTCCCTGAATTTCTAAGAAAACATTAAGTAAATTCTCAGAAAGTACTTAAAGCAAGAGCACACACAAAAGATTGCTGTAAATCTTCTGGTCACTTTGAGCATCCAGAACTTTCCTGTGCTCTGTTGTCTAATTGAGGTGTTCTCTGGATTCTGTATATGACTGCGTTCGGTTGAGCAGCAAAATGCCAACTGCCCAACAGAGAGAATCAGAGCCTCCCTCCGCCTGCCAAAAAAAGGGAGAAAAAACCCTTAAAACAGGTTTATATATTTATACAGAAAAGAGAAAATTAAAAGAAAACTACAATATAACACACCCCTACACAAGTTAGATATAATAAATAATTCTTTCATTTCCTCATCAAACACAAATCCCACCATTCTAGCTACAAATCACCCAAGAAAACTCAATCCCCCGAAGCACAGACCCAAGCAGAGAGAAGACTAAGAATGAACATTTTACTTTTCTATAGATAACATAGTGGTGAGGTGGTGCTGGGCCTAATCAGCTGAGCAGCATAGAGCATGTCCATCTGCACCACAGCCATGAAGCAACTGAACTAAGCCCCTCCTATACCTGCTTTTATATTTGAGATGAAGTCAGAATATAGTATGGATACCATTGGCCAGTAGCAGTCAGCTGGCCTGACCCAGCTCGAGTCAGCTGATAATCCAAAGCCTACTCTTGATGCCCAAAGAGGCACAATAAAAGTGCTTAGAGACATAGTTTTATTCTTTAAGCAGCAAGGTATTTATTGAAGCAACATTGGGGAACCCTCCGAGTGGCATCGGACAATAGAGTTCCAAAGTCAGCAGTGTGAAGTCAGAGTATTTATACAGTTTCTGTGAGAGGTTACATCATTTTTACATGCATATTCATATGATTACAACATTTGATTATAATATTCATAGCAGGTGGAGTCCAGGCAGAGTCAGGGGTGGAGTCATCATTTTGAGGAATATTATGGGGGTAGTTCCTGTTACTTCATCTGGTAGGGGTCATATTTCTACTCCTCTTCATCATGAACTTTTCAACTCCTACTGAATTTTGCTGATTTTTAATATAGATCATGCCAAATGCTGTGTTTGAAATTTCTTATCTTCTTCCTACCGATCGGGTTGTCCTGTGCTCTGGCCATGCTTTTCCCTTACATGTTATTTTGTGCATATTTAATATTGTTTTGGATGGACTTCAAGACCATCTTTTGGATAACTCCCAAACCTGACTCCTATTCTAGCTATATTTCCCGTGGCTAGTTTCAGAGACTAAGTTTTATGTTAACTCTTTGGGTCTTGGGCTTTTGCTCTGTTTCACTCTGACAACTAAAGCCTAAATTTAGGCCTAGCTAAACCCACAAAAATGACTCACAGGATCATATATGGGCAGCAGACAGGAAACTTCAATTAAACTGTGGATGTTAACTTGGAAGGTGATTCACTTCAATGAATCAACTAAAAACTGCAAACAAGGACACCTATGAGTTCTGTGCGTAGAGGGTCCTACTCTAGAGGCACCTATGTGGGTGAAGATGTCACCATTAGGGTGAAGATGTTACCATTAGATGAACCATCTAATCATGAGACATCATCAAACAAGCTGTGAGATGCTTGTTTTAAGATCTAGAAAGTATGAATTACTCCCTTTTTTTGTAATAAAAGTAGTAGTGTTAACAACTTAGGAAGTGTTTTTTCCACAAAATTGGTGTTTGAAAGGAAGCTAACCATGCACACCTAACCTCTGGGAAAAGTGTGGAAACTGAATGACGAAACTGGGGCTTTGAAGGCACAAAAATGTACTTAGCTATCTTTTGGGATCTCTGGATTTTAATGTTTAGCTTATGTGACTACTGTATGAACCAGATAAGTACAGCATCAGGGGAAGTAAATAATGCAATCTGTCCCCAAACCACAACACTAAGCAACTTTAGCTACAAGAACACATTTATTGTTTTCAGTGACAGAATTAGTGTATGTGCTCCTTGCAAAGCCGTTATGTATCGACATACTTTAAAATCTGGTGATTCTTCAGGAAGCTGAATATTTTTTTAAGTTCTTCATCCTCTTATATGCACACATGTATGTGCATTATGCCTTTCTGTATGACAAATTGAAAAAAAATCTGCCTGTGTGCATTTCTATATGTAACTATAGGTATATAGATAGATAGATAGATAGATGCAGAGACCCAGACAAATGGACATTTAAATGTTTTGGTCAATGAAATGCATTTTTAAATCCTTGATGAACGCTTAATCTGGGAACTAGTAGTTGTGGTTTAGGTTTGAATTACCTTAAATGTGTTCTTTTCAGATGGAGGAGTTTATTACTCTGTAAGAAGTCTGTGCCTCCAGCTCTCAAGTATCTTGATAGCTTCAATTTGCAATTGGGTGTCATTCACAATCATATTGTCTTTTCTGGTTTGAAGTTCAGCATTACTGTTTGGTTATGTGTAAATAAAGCTTCAAGTTTCATCTTTCATTAATGAAGTTGAAATGAGTTAATATAAAGCAAAGTGAGAAAGCTAGAACTGGCCAATATTAACTCTTTTTTATTGCTTCTGGAGTTGGAAAGAATGAAAATGATAATGGATTATCATCAATTTGGTTTGGTTCCTTACTTTCCCCTGGGACAGTTAATTTTAATCCAATAATTTTTTAAACATTTAAAATGTCTATAGTTAGTACAAAAATACATGCAGAGGAGGTTATAAGCATAAGGCATTGTTCCCAAAGAAAATGCAAAATCACCTAGTAATGAGAAGGTAGGTCAAGAAGACTACATTAGTATGATGCTGCATAACATTCTAGGCTTTAAAACAAACACTGGTTTCTATGGGTTTAATGCTAAGTGTTCCCTACCATTTAATATTCATGGCAATTTATAAGAATGCTTGAAATATATTGAGCCCATTAATAATAAAGCATAAGTTAGTCAGGCTTCTGCTGTGAGTATTTTTTAAAAAAGATTATCCCCCCTGAGTTCCTTATTTATCTTAGTAGCAACCTTAAACTATGCACAGCTCTTTTTGCTCTGCAAGTTCAATAATGACCTCAAGTACCCCTTGAGAGAAGCCTTCACTAGCACATTGTGACCAGCTTGCCTGACCCAGCCTTCTGGGAGGAATTCAAGCGTTGTGCTGCTGCTTTTGCAAAATGGCTGCAGTGTAGCGTCCTACTCCTTTAGAACAGGGCATCTATCCCATCACACACAGGCTTAATTAATACCTGATGTAAAGGCTCACTGCATTCCAGTTGCTTTCAAATAACTGAGCTGTGAACCTTTTTCACTCCACCCAGTTAAAGTGAAGTGAAATTGCTGCAGTTTGATGTAGGAGGCAATGTTTGTATTGTGTATAGCCTTATCAGTTTAGGTAAGGTTTTGCAAAGACAAAATGAGAGATGAATAGGATCATGTATTCATTTTATTCAAGCACAGAAATTCACAGAGGAATAAGAGGAGGAAGGAAAATCAAATAAAGATGTTAAGCTTTTGACTTAGTCTGAGTTATAGCTTTTATGAAATTGAATTTTAATAATTTGCTGTGGCAAGATTAAAAGTGGTATTATTCTGTGAGAATTTGAGAGAAAACACATATTTTAGAAAAGTTGTTTAATCTCTTTTCCGCTCTCTCTCCTCAATAATGCCATAACCCTTAAGCTTTTCTACTGGCATCTTCACTTTACAAATAAATCTTTTTGCTCATTCTTATTCTTATGATGGTCAGTACAGTGTCAGTCTTTGGAGTCCCCAGCATGAATCCTGACCAGATTCCTACCTATCTTTTAATTCTTCTGTTTCTGGGATCATAGAAGCATCATTATATTTTAGGGTTTCTTTAATCAATAAGTTATTGTTTCAAGCCGTACAGTTTTCATGCCAATTGGGCACCCTTGCAAAAAAAACCCAAGAAGCATGGAGAATTCAAAAATATTTGAGATGAATGTCTCTGAAATGAATGCCTTGCCTAATGGCAGAATGATACATTTGGGACAGAGTAGCTGGTTTTATGTGAATACAGGAGAATAAATGATCTGCTTATACTAGTGCTATTTGTCTGGCAGAAACATATGTCATACCTAGTTTATAGAAACACACCTCCAACATATTTCACTCAAGGGTTGTTTGTGTCAGATAGCAGTAATGAGAAAGCCAGGCTTTGGAGGACTGTGTGAAGTGCTGCCTGCAATGCTGAGACTTTTAGAGATATGAAAGGTGACGCATACGGCACAAGCATAGGCAATTGAAAATAAACAAGTTATGCCTCATATGCAATTCTTGGTGTCACTGCTGCATCTCACTTTTGTGAATAACTGTAGGAGATGGTGGACTTAGTAATGTATGAAAAGGTTTTTCTTGTGTGATGATGGGAAGTACATTCAGTGACCTTCAGGTGAAGGAAGTGGAGACATTGCACCTTTGAAAGTTAGGGATGTGAACAGCCCATTGTGGCAAAAGTCTGTGGAAGGATGGTTTAGAAAACTTCATTCCTTTTTCCTGTCTGTAATGAAAGATTTTTTTTTTTCTTGAGATCCTTCCATGTGTATATTGGTGGAGTAGAGCTGAGGGTGTTTCAGAGTCAGATATTTGAGGTTGGGAGACAAGAGAAAGAAAATAATATTATTAATATTAATTATCATCATCATTAACATCACTCCAAACCAAAAACCAAACCGCTACAAAATGGGTGAAATTTCTGAGATTACTTCCTTGTCTTTGTTAACCTCTGATATAGCAGCTATACAGAGATCACAGTGAACCTCCAGACTTCAACACCTTCTTTAGCACTTCCAAATACCAGCTCTCATTTCTGAGCTCCTCCTATGCTGCTAAACAAACATGAGAAAAAAAAAAGAATTTTCTTCATGATGTTCTTTATGACCTTCACCCCTACTGAATTTGCGGATTTTTAGCATATTTTCAATATTAGGGACTACAGTCCCTAATTTGTCTCTGAAATACTTGCAGTAACTCCAGGACTAGAAAGGGACATTGGTGGAAACAATTATTTGGGGTTTTTGCATCTATCTTACCTTTGTGGAAAGATTTTATCTTCAGATAAAAAATCATTATGTTATTTTGCCAGTACTCAGACTATATTTAGTTAAAAAACCTCTGCATGGTATTCCTGGAAACATGATTTCTGAAACTTCTCTCTCTTTTTTTTTCATTTAAAACATTTGAATGATGCTATAATCAGAAGCAGTTATTGTTGATTATTGCTTTTGCTAGCTATAATTTGAGTGTCAGAGTTGCATTGAAAGAGTTGTTTTAGAATAGCATTAAAGAGGTTTTTCCAAAACAAGTATGAAAAACTAAACTTGTGCTTGCTGAAATATTGTCATTCTCTTTTTTTTTAAGATAAGATGGGCTACTACACAATTTCTTTTTTTAAACTGTTCTCATATTATAAAAATGCAAATACTACCCACTTGAAACTTCGAACCTTAGGAAAAGTGGAAAGATTTACTAGAATCCATCTGTTAAAAAAAAATAGTGGGACTATTTTAAAGGTTATACTTAAAGAAATAAACAAGCTTCAGAACAAAGAACAACCTGCCAATTGTCTCCCATTGCTTAGAGCAGTCCCTGTGGTTCTTTTAGTAAAGGTAGACATAGGCAAGATGAATTCTGCATAAATTTACAGTGTCAGATATGGATTTTTTTGCATAGTTTATATGCATACCTGAGTTGTAAAACTATTTGAAAAATTAATTTACAGGACTTCTTTCCTCTTTATTTGGTGCCAGCAAAATGAAGCACAAATAAAGAAGAATGAACTGTGCAGTAAGCTAACAACCTGTTTTGGTTTTTGCTTCTATGTGGTTTTTTTGTGCTAATTACAATAAATTATTCCATTTGTTTTCCAAAATTAAGACAGTTAAACCAAAATGGTGTCTCTTAGACAACTGATAAAGCCTGGGATATATGGTAAATAAAAATTTACAAGTGGCTGTAGACAGTATGCATAGACAAACTTTCTTAATAGAATAAATTCAGAATTTACCATTACTCAATTTTTTTAAATATAGAAGTGAAAGAACACCAGCTTCACCTACTGCAAAGCATAAATAAAGAAATTGTATAAGATTGGAAGATAAGAAGAATATTTGCTTGAATATGCATTGGTGTAAGGAAAATGTACTTCTTTATTTGGGATGAGATTTCTCAAATGGCCAGTTTTGTTCCAGATCAGAATATTGAGTAGATTTTGACTGAGAAATGCAAAGGACCTGCACATGTTTTGACTTCATAGTGTAGTGAGAAATTCTGAACAAAATGGGTTTTCCATGTGTCTCTCCCTTATACATAGGGTCTCCCTTTCAGTGGAACCTGATAAAATTAACCATCAGATTCCTAATGAAAAAACAAACAAACAAACAACCAGCTTTGAATACAACAAAAACCAACCACAACAAAACAAAACAAAGAAACAACCCTCCCAACAAAACAACAAGCCCCCATATTTATAACCAAAATAAAAGGTAAACAATTAAAATTGTAACAGAAATCAGTCCATTTTGCACCACTAATTAGAGTATTTGAAATTCTATTGATTTTACCTTTTTTAACAGATACTAGACTGTTATAAATTACCACTAAAATTGCAACAGCTACAGATCACTGTCACTGCTAGGGAAGAAATTGTCAAAAGTTACCAGGAAAGGAATCAACAAAGGGAGAAGAAATGAAGAGGAAAATTATAGACCTACAGCACAGTAAATTATATCCTCCCCAGTGCAAATGATCTGAAACGAAAATGAAAATGAAAATTGACCTTGTCTCAGATCTATACATCACATGCAGAGACTCACCTAAGCTTTACAAACCAGAAGTTTTTTGCATTTCAACTACATTCCAGAGATACTGGTATTCCTTCCCTCTCCATTCACAAAGTACATAGATAGATGATAGCTAGCACTTGGCCTGCTGATATTGTAAAAGAGCTTAGAAGCTTTCTTACTGGAATTAATAATTCTTACACAATTCAAAAGGCAAGAATTACAAAGATAGACAAGCACAGAAAGTAAGTTTCTATTAAATAACGTAGATCAAGAGAGTAAAATAGTGAGAGTAATCAGTTAGTTCTTAACTACAGACAGCAAGCCCACTAAAAAACCCATAAGTCATCCATGGCCCAGATAATAACTGCTGCAAGACCTCAGCATAAACTCCTTATACTTTTAGGTTAAAAGTTTTCAGCTATTCTCTGTGTACACTATTGTGCCATATGATTTCAGTATGATCTATGATACAGTGTTCATGATTAAATTGTTTGGCAGCATTGAATAAAAAAGAACCCTGGCAAGAAGTCCCACCTCACTTACTTCACCATATCTGGGAGAGTCAGTGAGTCTGACAAGCATGTAGACAGGTAGGATGTTTGTCAGTTTGGTTTCAATCATACGGGAATGTAATTCTGCTGAAAAATATGTCCTTACCATAGGCTTATGGGATTTCAGAATAAGATGAATTTTTGGTGAAGATATTCTGGCAAAATTGGTCAGTATAAATGAATTGCCAATTCATGAAGTTATACATTTCAGTTGTTTTTCTATAGTCTGTATTTGGCTATAAATTTCAACATGGAATAAATCTCTTTATTTATATCTGCACAACAACACAAGCACACAACATCTAACAAAGGTAACAGGGACATTAACAGCTGCATGCAGGTGGTAGGATTGACTTGCCAATAACAGCTCCTTGCCTGTCAGCCTCACGGGGAGGGGAGAGCACCAAGAACTCTGCAGGAGAGCCTGGCAGTACTTGGTACTGACTCTAAAATATGGCGTATTGTCAAACTTTCAGAAGGGTTTGCCTTGAAGGGTTAAATTGCTAACTTAAATCCTTACTAAATAGTATGCTCTGTGAAGAATGTATGTAAAATAATGGAGATATCTAATGAGGACTTGCTGCTTTCTGGAGAAGCCTGGATAACAACATTCCATGATGAGAGAATTTTTCAGGACCCTGGCAGACATCTGCTCCATGCAGTTTGTTTTCTGTGCAGTACAGTCCTCTTTCTAAAACAGGGTGTAACATATAATTAAGGTGGTTTATGCCAGAGTTGCTCAAAGGTGCAATTTTTTTGCATGTTTCTTTCCTGTCCAATTATATCAATGACAAAAAATAGACATAATTACATTTAAATTATTCATAGTCAATTTATTAATTATACTAAGTAGTCTTTATTTCCTGAAGCTTTCATAATAGACTAAGTTAAGTTTAATTATCTTACATTGTTAAAAGCATACACAGTAAGATTTACCACAATAACTTGACTGAATTTGAAATTAAATTTAAACAGCTTCCCAGCTTAAGAGCTGTTTATATTCCCATTGTCTTGACTGAATGGGAAAGTTGCAATAAAGGAAATAAAAATCTAAAAATATCTTTCTCTTTGAAGCTACTTGTAACCTTTCTTACTTAAGGCTCGCTTTCTTCACACTGCCTTCAAGAATTTGACTGATCTAGTGCTTTCTCCATTAGGAGAATCTACTGTGGTAGCTTGGGACATCATATAGCAGCATCTGGGAAAGGTCTCTGCTTTTAGTCTGATGTGACTGGAATTCATCATAGATATGTATTTACTATAAGAGAGAGAGAAATAGTCTCTGAACAAGAGCAGATTGGGGGGTTATTTGTAGCTTTTTCAGCACCACACCAACAAATGGACACTTATGGGCATTCATTTTTTTTCCCAGTTCAAAGCTCTCTTTTAACGCTAAGACATTCATGAAATATTTCAAGAGCTTCAGCTATGGAAATCAACTACTTGAACCATAAATGTGTATATTAACCCCCTACAGCAAACAAAGAGATTTTAATGTAAACCCAGTACATTTTGTATGCATATTGTTTGATACATAACTGATTGCATTAGTGTAACCATATCCCTCTTTTTAATTCATAAAGTAGGAATCTCAGTGTAGCATTGTTGTAATGAAGTCCCTGCTGGTTTAATAGTCAGTCAGTTCTCTGTGGGGCATACTGGAGATGCTCGGAGCTGCTAAGTCTATGTTACCGCAAAAACACACACACACACACACACACACGCACACACACGCACACACCAAAAAAAAAAAAAAAAAAAAGGTATGGGGCTGCAGAAGGCACCTGCCAGGAGTACAGATCATTGCAAAATACCAGTACAGCAAAAGAGTCCTGACATACCCTGAAATCATGTAGCAAAGCTCTCTGCAGTGCGTAGATTCAAGTTAAACCTGACTAATGCACACTCAGATTTATGAATTCTTTAAAGGTCTGGTAAGTTTGAACTCATTTGCAATTGAAATAAAGTGTTATTTGAAAGTCACTCTCTAAAAAGGGGGAAAAATAAGAAAGAAGAGCTTTTCTACTGAAGAGACTCAGGCAATTAATTAAACCCCTTCAGGAAATAGCATAAAGGCTTAAAAATAAATAGTAGTTATTATCAGGAACAAGAGTAACAGTGACAGCACAGCCACATTACTTCCCAGTGACAAATTAATTGATTTTAAAAAATTTGTTCAAAGAATAATAATATAACAGAAATAGATACTTTAATAAGGAAGAAACACAAATTGTTTCATTAGCAGAGTGAGGTTGCTACCGTACATTTACTCTTGTTCTTTTTATCTTCTTGAGTGGAAAGGCCACCTCTTGCTCTAACAGAAAGGATTTTTCAAGGTTTCACTTTGACTTTTCAGGGAATTATAAAAATGGATGCAGAACATGTTTAACCTGCTTACTTGGAGAGTTGAGGATGTACAGCAGGTGAAAATAATCCTATTATTTGCTGATTTAAAAATGTGGGGGAAACAAGTAGTAAGTAGCAGAGTTGTTACAAGTTTCATGGGCTATCAGTTGTGAGAGCACTGGATGGAGAAGGAACATTAAACTGATGAATTCTGTCACTGACTTTCAGTCCACTGTTGTAGAAAATATTTAATCAGTGTTTTCTTAGCTTATCCAATTTTCAAAAGCAATGGCATTGTGCAATTAAAACCCCTCAGCACCTTCTACAGTGACTGTGGATTATTTTTGCATTGCTCAACGCATGCCCTCTCAGTGCTTTAAATCAAGGTTGTCAGAAGTTCTGTGTCACTGCAACCAGCTCACAGAAGGATTCATTACAGTTTATCTATCCAATAAGTTAGATGTCTAATCTAATTTACTTAGCCCTATGGTAAAAAGGAAAACTCTCCTAATTCCACACTGCCAATATTATATATTTATGCAGACAGAGTAGGATAAATTGCTGTGTGGAGGTGTCTCTTTTTCCAGTGCCTACAGAAAGTGCCTGGACAATTAGCTTAGACTAAATATATAATCTTTAAACTTCATGTGAGATGAATAGCATGCTCAGTACAGGTGAAATAGCCTTAATGTTCTGAGTGGGTTTTGTCAGTGTATTTGGAATTTATTGTGTTTTGAGGATGTAGGAAATGCTGTTCACTACAAACCAGACTTTCTGTATCCCCAGAGGTAAACATATATGCTTGCTCTGCCTAGAGAAAATCTCCTTGCCTGGATTACTCACCAGGTGTGAGATTGGGCCTTGCCTTGGCTTTAGTTTTTTTAAAATGTTTTTGTGAGAATGCACTGAAGTGATATGGAGAATGAACACCTGAAATGTAACAAAGAAATAGGTTTTCCATAGGACAAGAATGCTTTAGCTTATGAGTTTCCAGAGGCTGAGTGTTGTTAACTCCAGGATCATAATTCATTGGTGAAAATGGGTTTTATCTGTGAGATAAAACTTAGCAGCTTTTTTAGAACATCTGTCTGCTATGTCAGGATTTACGTAGCAGCTTTATAACTTTTACTTTCCTAATAATGTAGCTCTTAACACCGTCATTTCTGAGAAGTCCAACCTGTCTTTTAGATTTAGTCTTTATTAATGTGTAGGTTCCTGTTTTCATTATCTTATATTAAATTTTAGTACATTTCTTTCATTTTATTTTATTTAAACCTTAAATCAATAAAAAGCATAAAAGCTGTGTGGTTTGAGATTGGAGGAGCTGTCCAATTTTAGTAGTCTCTTTGACGATATGATCTAAAACGTGAGCTATTATCATCATTGCAGCTATAAGAAAATTTTATTTTTTGTTTTTACGGTGTGGTATGTTTCTTTATTTGGAGAATGACTATTAAAAATTCAATATGGCAATGTGGATTGACACGCTTCATTTTGCAGTATTAAATTTAATTATATAAAACTGCATTTGTCCCATTAGAAGTCTAGGGATAACATAAAGTACTTCTGACTTTGATGTCTGTTGTAACTCTTGATGAAACATAAAAGTTAACAGTTTAAGTAGGCTTTTATTTCTTTAAAGAAATACTACAGCTCAGGAGAGTTTTGTGAGCTATTTGTGTAATCAGGAACAATTCTCAGCATTTCAGAAGAGAGATGAATTTTTTTAATAAGAAAAGAGTCAATGAGATATATGCTATGCTTTAAAAAATAGACTAATTTTTTTAAGTCAACAGCTACTGAAAAAATTAAAAAGAAATAAAAAGAAAGATGGTGAAGCAGTTTATCTAACAAAACTATTGACATCACTTGACATTTTTTCCCTGTTTTGATTTTCAGGTGTATTTGAACATTGGAAAATAGAAATTCAGTCAGCCAGAAAGCAGGAACAGCAATTTCAATAAGTTTTTTCACAACCTTGTAGCATGGAAGACACATCTTGCAATATCTAATGTTTCTGAGGAAATTTGCAGACAATTCTTTGGTGAAAAACCGGGGAGGAATGGGGAAGTAACAAGCAGTTTAGTGTGTCTAGTGCACTGTGTTTTGTTTGTCTTAAACCATATCATTAAATAACTTTTGTGAGTGTAGAGCTGAATTTTGAGTGCAAAACTAAAATCTGGACTTGAACTAGAGCACTGGACAAGCTATGAGGTATTTCAAGCAGGGATTTGTGTCCAGTTAGTGTGAGAAAGCAGAGTGAATAGGTCTGAATACCATTTAAATCTTCCTCTGTTTGGGTCTATTGATGCCTGAATTTTATTTATAGTCTGTCTGGATAGGACAGGTACTAAGATAAATGTTTTCCAAGCATAACAGGAACAGGCCCATGACAGAATGCACCTCTAAGCTGAAAAGCTTCTGCATATCTGCTAATTTTGCCATGAAGACTACTGTAAGGATATACCTTTGTAGATGATACTAAAAGTAATGCAAAATTGTCTCTGACTATTTCTGCTGATAAAGTGTGCAAGTTATTTAATAATTTGATAATGTTTTCTAAACATCACAAAAATTATTATATTTTATGTGTCTTCAGATATTTTTTTTGACCCTTTCTGTAAATAATTAAATTCTGAAAGGCTTTTGATGATCAGCAGTTAACAAAAGCTGACAGACAGAAGGACAGAAAAGCTTCCTAAGATCTGCTTGCTTTGTTCATTCTCTCCAGCTTTGCTACTTAATCATCACCATCATGAGCAAGGCACTGATTTACATATGTAGCAAAAAAAAAGTATTTTTAGGGTAAAACATTCCTATTGCTTTCCATCTACTATGAGTAATAATCCCTGAAAACAGCTGCACACATGGGAAACTTCCCCATGATAAGCAACTATGCCACTCCAAGCTTTGCTTAGATTAGCAGTTATTTTTTGTTTTACTCATGAAGCAGCAATTTTTTTTGTATTTGTTTTAAGTATCTTTATGTTTATGTTAAATCCCTTCTTGCAGAGAACAAGTTACTTACCATGTGTAGCTATTTCCCCTACACAGTGCAGGATAAAATATTACTTTAAAATTTTATTTGGGAAAAAAAGAAAAAAATATATTTGGGAGGGAGGAAATAATTTCTAACCAGGTCCAACCACATCTATATCATTTGTTCTCATTAGTGATCCACATGGAAAGGGGCATATCTGCTTGACAAGCCCTATGAAAAATGCATGTGTGTGTATGCAAGGCAAAGAGAAGTTTTCAGATTTGTGACCAGCCTCCCTTGTCCTCTTTTCAACCAGAGTGGACTCTCTGGCTTGTGAACACTTGCTGTTGCTTTTTTGGAGTATTGTCACACTGATGGCAGCTTCATCTGTATTTGGCAACAAAATGTAGGCTGTCTTGCAGGCCATGCAAGCTAAATAATGTGGCTGCTCCTCAGCTCCATATCTTCAAAAACTGCTCGAGTTCCTGTTTATTCCTAGCTGAGAATATTGGCACAGTGCTGTTGAGAGTGTGAGCACACCATCACAGTGACATTACAAATATCAGCAAGAGCTGCTTGAGTGGCCTTTTGCTCTGTATTGTGATTGGAATACAGCCTTGAGCAAGACAGCTCAGTAGGAAAGCTTTCTTGAAAGGGTCTCAGACACTCATCTGGAGGAACTAAACATGTTGAAGGTCTGATTTAATAACATCTGTCATTCTCTCAGGTTCTTGTCTTGTTTTTAATTAAGAAAACTGTGTTAAGGCATCAGCAGTTCCACAGAGATAGTATCGATGGTTGCATATAAATGCTTGAGGTTTATTTGGTTGGCAGTTATGTTTCTGTATGTTATCCTTTGATAGATGAGCCTACTCTCCAATCACAAAATATGCCAACAGCATGACATACAGGAATCCTCAGCCTTGAGTCTTACTACATTGTCACTTATAAATACCTTTCTTTCCCACATGAGAAATTAATATTTTTATAGTAAAATACTGATCCCAGCAAATGGTGAATATAATTTCCATAAGAATTATACTAACATTTCCAGGGAGGAAACAGAAAGGTCAAATTAATTCTTATGGTTTAATTCTTGTTGAACAGATTGTATTCTTAATAGTAAAATGAGTTAATGACTGCTGATTACTATCTTAACTCTTTTTTGATATGGTAAGACTTAATGAGAACAGATTTGCATACTCCTAAGATAAATATTTCAGATCGTCCTGGATTAATAAAAAGAATGGATAACTACTTCTACTCACCTATTTGTATAAAATGTATATAAAAAATAATTCTACACTAAGTCTGATGCCTTTTAGAGTTGGTCTGTAGTTCACTGTAAGAAATTAATATTGCCTTGAGATAGTTTAGGTGAACCCCTCAGATCATCTGCACTGAGGTCTGGTGTTTATACCAAGTTGTGGTCAGCCATTTGAACGTCCATGGGATTGAGACAGTTTTTCATAGTAAATTGTACCTTTGCATAATGGATGCAAGACCACATTTCTGAATCAGTAAAGGTGCAAAGGGAGCCTCTTTTCCAGGAACTTCAGTGCAGGTGTCCTCATTCTGTCCCCCCAATTCAGCCTTGCTAATCCTCTGCCTTCAGTCCCCCAGAGCTGTCATCTTGTCACAGACAGTTCTGCTTTTCCACTGCAGTTCCTCAGAATAAATGCCCCAGAAGTAAATACCTCACATCTTTGCAGACATCTGAAAAGGTGACCTGCTCATCATCTTCCTCTCCCATATGCAGCTGCTTTGCTGTATTGAAGGAGATTTTGTAAACTTTGCATTCCAGGAACTTCTGGAAAAAAAAAGGTTTACCCTACAACTTGAAGTGCTTGCTGTGGTTGAAGCCTGTGAAAATGTAGCCAAGCTAAGCCTAAATTATCATAATATTTACTTTTAATTCATGTACATTATCTGAGATGTGAGTTTGTGAACACAGAAAAGGTGCATGTATTCAGGCTCTCATGTGGTGATGGGGGAGAGATCGCAATGTATGACAATGTGTTCCAAGGAAAGCATTGTGTGACCTCCTGGCAAAATGATGTTTGTTTTCTCTGTGTGTGGCAGCAAAATGTGCAGAGCATGGAGCCATCACCTGAGGCCCTGGGAAATGCCCTGGTACCACATGGAGGACCTGGGGCAGATACTGCCTCATGGCCTCAGAGTTCAGTAATGTGGCTTTACTGGGAGCCACACTCTGGTGACCTGTAACTTTCTCCTTGTGGCACCTGGTAATATATGATTTCATTGTTATTCTTCTTTTTGTTTGAAGAGAGTGGAGGTATCCAGAGGACCTGTGTGAAAGGAAAGGTTGCTTTCACAGAGCAGCACAGGAGGAGAGACTTTACAAGTTTCAGCAGAGAGACCTACAGGTCAAATGCTGAGCTTGGTAGTGCAAGGAGGTCCTGAGGATGGGAATGGCCCGAGGACTGGTGGGACACAGAAGTACTTGTTACAGCTCAGAAAATGTTTGAAGTCACTAAAAGGAAGAGTGGGAGCTATGCCTTGAGGGACAGTGAAAAAAGGAACAGTGTAGCCATCATTTACATCAATTCAGTCTTTCCATTACTTTGAACTTTCTCTGCTTAAGAAGCTGGGTATTCTAGTTCATATTCACATGAAACCTAGGGTTTTTTTAAGTTTCAAAGTCTTCTGATTTTTGAGGATCACACTGATCTGAGCTCCTGCCATGCTGCTCTGTGACATGAACATAAGATTTCAGATGTGGCATTTGCAGCTAAGAATGTTATTACCATCAGTAGCTGTATAGCACCAGAAAGTAGTTGTCACACAATGTAGCAAATAAGGGGTAGAAATATGTTTGCTGTGTTGTTAGTCTTTACTGTATATTAAAAGTACACAGAAGAGTGTGACAGATTTGTTATTTTGTTTTCTAAATCTCCAGAACAGGGAGTAAATGAAAATAAATAAGAACATAGGGTGAAACTGCTAATCAGATTAAAGGATTTGAAAATATTGGCAAATTTTATTCATTTACTTCTGGAATCTATATTAGGATATTACACTCATGTGAGAGATCATTGATAGGCAGTGGGGAAATAAAGTCATATGATAAGCTGAAGAGATGGCAAAGAGAACTTACCCTACCTTTCTGGATTCTTGGTGGAAGTGCAATATAGTCATTGCTAACTGTATTGCCAACCTGAATCAAATGAGGTTGGACATGGAATCTGATGGTCAAAACAGCAGTTTCCTTGACCTCATGTAGAAAAATAGTGTATGAGTGGGAAGCTGAAAGACCTGTATATGAAGCACTTAACGTATTAAACAACTGAAAAAGCACTTAGCAGCAGTTTGTTTAAAAAACTATTAGAAACGCATGTACTTGTGTCCTCTTTTTCGCTCCTCTGCTTTTAAGTGAACATGAAAAAGTAGAAATATTTCGAGTTTACACTGGAATAGTGCATGGAAGGGTTGCTAAAGTATTTTCTAATATATGACCTATATATGAATACATATACATATACATACATATATATATGTATATATTTGAATTTTAAAATAGGTTGTCTTTTACTGTAATTTTTCATATGCTTTTAGGGATGTCAGCCAGAATAATTTCCCTCTGAGATATAACTCTGTGAACTGTGATTAAAGATAAAATCCACTAACATATCTTTTAATGTGCGTGAATGAGAGGGCAGTCAAATATGTATTATGTAAGATCTAGGGGATCTTTCTTCTGAAGTTTTCTTTTTGATAACTACTAGAACAGTAGCTTCTGACAATGTTATAAAAGAATAAATACACCTTTTGGTGTTTATATGGGGTTAGTGTATGGACTTTCATAAAGGGAAGGAAGTAGAGAAGTGCTTTTAGAAGCATGCATAGCATACAGAAGCAAGCAAAGCTTGCTCTGTCATGGTGGCTGTAGGAGGAAGGAGACATGTCCCTGTCGTGTTGTGTGGTCTGCTGCTCACACATAAGGGAGCTGACATACAAATTCATGTGAGTCAGAGCAAGAGAGTTTCAAACTCTGTTGCTCACTGCTACAGAGCTTTTCATGTCCTGCCCTCAGGACTACATTCCTTCTTTCTTTAACAATGTGTGACTCAAAAAGCTATATTCACTAAAAGGTGACCTTCATGGTATAAACAGATATAAAAAGGCAAAAAAGAACCCCCTCTTTGCAGAGGAACTTTAGAGAAACACATAGATTGCAAGCAGACTGAGACAAGAGGAAACTGGAGATAAGTGGGTTCAACACTTTGGTCCTTTAGAGAGCTAATGCGGACATAACTTATAGTGCCCCAGTGGAGCTCTAGTTTTGTTTGGGATGATCACCCTGAAGGAGAGACCATGTCTTTCCTCTCCATGTTAAAATGGAAAATGTTTGGATTTGGGATCTCTCATGTTTACAAAGATCAGTTATTTTTTTTATCATCACCTTGGATCTATCTAGATTTTCATTTCTTGAGCTACTGAGGCAAGGCTGTGGTCCTCATGCCTTTTGGGACATTTAAATCACTTAGATGAACATGTCCCCAAGATGGAAAACTAAGCACTAATAACATTCACTTTCTTTTTATTTCTCTTCTGGAAAGTATTTAGCTCACTACAAATAGCTGCAGAAAAATTTTATTGTAGATACTTTGAGAAATACAATTATTGCTTTCAATTTACTGTTTGTTAATTATTTTATCCAGACTTCTCTAATTAAAAGCTCCTGTCCTTTTGCACCTCTAGTGATTCAGATGAGAGATAACAATAAAATAAGTTTTAATGGAACGTATAGAATCCAATAAGTCAAGTGTTTTTTACCACTAAAACAATGTGATAAAGACTAGCTGAGATAAACATTTGCTGTATTATCATTATGCTATGCCCAGAAGGAAAAAATGATGAAACAACACCATCTGTTTATAACTGAATTTTCTATTATTAGAAAAGAATTGTGGTGACCTCAAGGTCACAATAAAAAGAGGTAACAAAGGAATGTTACAATTTCCTCCTCTACTGCTTCAGCCTTGGCTCCTTCAGAACCTACAAAAAAGGTGTTCCTTATTTGTATCCACTTACAGTGTAAACCTTACCCAGAGGATTGCAGTGATAATTTGCAGTGCTGTAGAATGGGAAATCCTCATTCTATCCCTTAAAATACACCAGTCAATTGAGTACTCTTATAGGCCACTAAATCACAATTGTCTCACTCTCTTCTCCACCTACCCCCTGCTTTTAATAAGATGTAAACAAGTAAGGAGCCCTGAAACTATGTAGGAATTCTCTCTAAAGGTTTAGGAATTGGGATTTCTTATGCTCAGACTGTAACCCAATACTTGGTGTCTATTTTCCTGTTGCTTTTGTTTTTGCATTGACTAATAAACTCATCACTTAGTGACTTAGAATGTAATTCCAGCGGTGTAAATTGAACTGGCAGGTATTCCTAATGTAAACATGTGGGAAAGATCAAAAGCTGAAGTTTTGCATCATCCATATCTGGTTAAAGCAGGTGCACATTTTCACACTTAATTTGAAGAATGTGAATACCTAGTTGTTAGCTGGGCTCAACCTATCACATTGGTGTACATAGGATAGGTAATAACCACTGCTGGCATACTGAAATGTTTCTATTAAAGTCAAAAGAAATAATAGGCAAACTACTGTTCCAAAAATATCTTAAAATACCAAACTCAAGGAACAAAGCCAACAAAGGATTTTGATGGTAAACAACTATCTAGGTGGAACTGATAAGCCTATAATATAAAACTACAGTCTGACACTTATCTTGGACTGATATCCTGCTGACCTTGCAGACGTCTCTGTGACTAACCAAAAATTTTCTGAGTACCTAGGGTGGAATCTACTCCTGCTCTGAGCAACTGAATTCAATCTACCACCTAAATCAGGATTCAGAAGTTAAGTGTTCCATCAGAGTATGCAGGTGCCTGCTTTGAGAGGAAGACACAAAGTAAATGCAAAGAAACTCCAAACCAGTTGTAGAAACAATCCTTTTCAGTTTACATTCTTCTTTGAGAATCAAGAAAATGACTACCAAGCAAACAAAGGAGTGGCTTTTAATAGGTCTTTTCCTGCAAATCATAGAACAATTAAGCAGGAAGTGAGGTACCTCAGTTCAAATACCACATTGGCCTGAAGAAAGTTTAACCTGTATTTCTCACATTCCAGAAAGTGCTAATTGAGCTATAATTTAGTCTAGAATGAAATAAGAAATTGTGCAGTGGAGAACATTTGTTTTCTTGATGTTCAGGAAGTAATTTGCCTTTAATGTTTCCTGTCTCTTGCTGGTACCGCAGCTCTTATCTGATCTCTTATTTACCTTCAGTGGCCCTTGGTCTATAGTTGTTTCTACTCTCGATATGTTATTGAGAGTATTTCCATTTTCCAATGCCTAAGTACTAAAGAATCAGTTCTTTTTATGTGCAATGCTGTTCTGAGACTTACCTCACTGGAACAGTTTGAATGTGCTTAGAAGAGATATGAAGACTTCAGCCCTGGTGTCTGACACACCTGAGGGACTGTTTCATGTGAGAACCTATTTCTCTCTCTTTCATGGTTTGTTTTCATATACCTTCTGGTCTTTTCCTTTAAAACTGGCATGTGAGTGACTTGGTTGATACAATCTCACTTCATTTTGATTGGTTTCAGGTCTTAGTTCCTTTATATCCCTGATGAGGAACTGATCTTTATTGTGTAACTCGCTCCTATTCCCATGGTGCACATCTACACTCAGGTACTGATTAGCCTTTGAAGGACTGACACCAAATTTAGAAGTCTTCAATGGTGGTTTATGTTTCAGTTTTCTGTCCTTGAGTGCCCTTGTCAACCTCTCCACAAATTAACACTATTGTAGTACATAGTACATTCTTTTTCAAAATAGGCCTCCTATAGTCAAGTGATGCTGATTCAAAACATTCTGCCTGTCCCTGTCCTATGACCAAAGTTCCAGGCCCTCTCTCTCACTTAAAGATATATTTATATGTCATTCATGTAAAACAATTTTAGGCTTTGACAGGGGGTTGTGGACACCTTGGTGCTTACAGGGCCGCTGGATTGTGACCAGGTTGTTATACCCATACTATGTAGGTGAGGTCCAGTAGTCATGGGAATCTTAACATATATCTGAGGCATTCGTTTTGAATTTAGATTACATAATCTGATGGTCTTTTTTAATCTCTGAACTAACTGAAGTAAGGTCACCTGTTCTATTGGTTTTATTGCTTTTGAAGTTTAATCAGGGTATTTTGGAAATTAACAAATATGTCCTGTTGGTAAAGGCAGTTAGTCATAATTTCAGATAGTTTTTAATTTTCGTGTAATTTCAGATTGATTTTTCACGTTCCTTTTATTGGTACTTTTCGATCATGTAAATGAGAAAGAAGATTATTCCCATATCAGGGAGGAAACTTCAGTTGTAGTTTATAATGAACTATAAAACTCAAACTTGTAGCAAACCAGTAAGTTTTCTATTGCTCTACTGCTTACAGGAACTCATTTCTTTGAAGACAGACAGGGTATGTTTTTGATTGTTATGATGTTTGTTTTAGGTTTTTAAATGTTACATTAATTAAATTGAATTATAAATGATAAATTATATTAATTAATCAGAGAATCATATAATAGTTATGGTTGAAAGGGACCTTAGAAATTATTTAGTTCCAACCCCTCTGATATGGGCAGTGACAACTTCCACTAGACCAGGTTGCTCAAAGCACCATCCAACGTAGTCTCGAACACTCCCAGGAATGGGATATCTACAACTTTTTTTAACAACCTGTTCCAGTATCTCACCATCTTCACAGCAGAGAATTGTTTCCTAATATCTAACCTAAACATACCTTCTTTCACTTTAATGCTGTCATGTGAAAGGGAGGAGGGAGACAGAAATGCAAAGATTTTTAGTCTTAACTGTATTAAAAAGTTATTAGCAATAAGCGCTTCCAGACAGATACTTATGTTCCCAGCACTGCCTATTGACTATGGACAGCACACGGGTTGGAAGGGTTTCTGACCTCTGATATGAAGCCAACACTTAAGCCGGGGAGAACTTATCAGCTAAATGAGTGCTTCCAGAAAATTAGAGCCTTACGAACCCAGCACTGCCTGATGAACTCCTGGACAGAACACAGGCTGGAAGGATTTCTAACCTCTGCTATCGAAGCCACACTTAATAGCTTGAACAGTTATTGTGGGTTCCGCTTTGCCGGTGATAATGTTTAGCTGCAAGACTGTATTTAATTGATAATAAAAGACCCCAAAAGAAACTGCACAAAACACATTTTACAGAGACAAACACACCAAACTCAAGTTTCAATACAGCAATGTATCCCATTTTCACGACAGACAACAACTAGCAACAAAAAACTACTAACCAGAAGCACAGCCACCTAAAACACTTATCTAAACACTCTTTCAATAACATAGGACAATAAAATAGCTTGCACACCACTCTCTCTGTAACAC
>JAWWLZ010000082.1:82973834-83011095 GCA_035041345.1 Poliocrania exsul | reverse complement strand
GCTTTCTTTGTTAACCACTGGCGAGGACAGTTAATGGCAGGGGAGAGAATTTACATAATAATTCCAAACTACAACAACATTTCAAGTGCAGCTCATTGCGGGACTCTCCTGGGACTGATGCAGCTGCCCTGGAGGCACAGATTTATGGAGTGGTCTGCAATATGCAGCTATTGTCAGCTGCTGGGAATTATGACTCTTGTTTTTCCTCTGGTTTGCTCTTCAATTTATATAGTAAATATTTTTTGGCCTTTACCAAGTAAGAATTTGAGTTGCAGATTCCAAAAGACTGTAGCTACTTTTACTGCTGTGAATTACTCTCTTACTAAATACATGGTTTAGTTGTGTTCAAGGTTGGGTGATTTGGACAACCAGACAGACTTGTCTTTGTGTCCAGATCTCTATCTTTGTGTTCATTCTTTCTTTACATGTTGAGCTAGACTAAGCAGATTTCAATCTGGTGCTTGTTTAAACCTATACAACACAAGATGCTTGTAATCCCCCTATTGTTTTCTAAAATTTAGTATGCAAAGAATTTGTTCTTTAGCTTAATTTCTGCAGCTATAGCTCTTTCTTTTCCTTTTTCTTTTATACCACCGGCCTGTAGTCCTTATAGATATTTGTACCTCATTCCAGCTTCTTCCTCTGTGGATTTTCTCAGATGCCTGAGCCAACTCTGCTTGAAGAATTAAGTAACTGGTTATTTTTGTTTTGGTTTTTTTTGTTGTTGTTTGTTTTGTTTGTTTTTGTTGTTGTTGTTGTTTTGTTGTTTTGTTTTGTTTTTTCCCCCCAAAGCAACAAACTGGCCAAGCTGAGCTTCATTCTGACTGTGTTAAGAAGTTCCACTTTTTACAGAGCCACTCTTCAATTTTTCCATGGGATGTTTGTGTCCCTTTGCCTTTTGCAAAAATGACATAATCTTGAAAGCAATAGAATGTGAGCTTAGTGTTAATCCAATAACTTTTTAAAGTACTTTTTTCATAGTACGCTCACAAATTGTACTTTCCCCAGCTTCAGAATCATATTTACTTCATGATCTTGTTTAAGAGATTAGATCAGCACTGCAAGTTTTATTGTTTTGTTGATTTCTTTCCCATGGTAATGTAATTGACAGGAGCTGATAAGCCTGTAAACTCAAAAATAAATATTGAGTGTCTTTCCAAACTAATAGCCCATTTGTCTTCATCTGCAGTGTTGTCTGTTGTCCCTATGAAGAATTACTCTGAGCTAGTGCTGCTCTTACTCCTGATACGAACACTGTGCTTTTACCTATGCACTTTTATGGAAGTATGTTAGCAACTGCTGTTACATATTTTCCAAAATATGAACTTTCAAAACCATCATATTTTCATCATCTACTTTACCCATGTTCTGGTCCCTCATTTTCAGGGAGTGACTTTGTGAGTTTCGTCAGCTGAACAGCAAAGTACTGTCTCCGTTTATTGTTTTCTTTCATGGTTATTCTGTCATTATTACTTCATCAAAGTTTATCCTGTAGCCCTCCACTAAACTTTCTTTATAAGCTCTTTATCTGTGTTGTAAGCTGTTATGAAAATAAAAATCTTTCAGTTCTATTCAGAGTAGAAAATGTAGCCAACTTATTTTACAAAAAATTAAGTATATAAACCAGGACAGTGCTTCAAAGCTGTATTCCATTCCAATTTCTTACTCTCATTCATTGTTGATAAAGAAGAAAGTAGTGTTTCAATTTGTTTTAGTGATCAGCTATGTTCCCTAGGAATTTGAGGCAAATGGCTTGCAGTCTTAATTGAGCACCTGTTGACCCATCTTGCAAACCTAAGGTTCTGCGAACAAAGACATGGTTCTCCCCTCCAGTTCATGAGCCCAACTTGTCCCAGTGTTGCAGCCTCCTCTCCAACTGGCTGTTTGTGTGCCTGACTGAGAATGGATCTCCTCTTTTTACTGTAATTCTTAAGTTATAGAAACCATGCCACAGATATCTGAGTCACTGGCAAATTTGACAGGAATCTATCAATCACTTTTTTAATGTTTGATCTGTTTAAGTGTGTTTTCCTCATGCTGAGAGTCTAAATTAAACCAAAAGCAATGAAAGAAAAAACTGAATAGTTCCCATAAGAAAATAAAGAACTTCCTGTAATCAGCAGTTCAGGATTTTGTAGTGAAATTAAGAAAAAAGTTTGCAGTTGTCTCTTCACTGTGAAATATAATCTATTAGATAGTTGCATCTTAACATATTTAACTTTCCTCTTTTCATGTTGACACTCTTAGAAGCATCACTCTTGAAGATTAACTACAATGTAAATATTTTAAAATACAGTAATAACTGTATTCTCACATACTGAGTATCTGAAGGTGGCTCCTAGAAAATTAGGCTGAAAGTAATTCTAGTTTATGAAGACCTTTTCAGTGTTTATGTTATTGCACAGATGCAAAAGGAGGTTATCACTGTACTTTAAAGATTTGTCATATTAAATGTAGTAAATAAATCATTCTGACTGCAAAAACAATAGTTTATAGCTATAAATTATTGGACTATAAATCACCTTCTTGGAAAACACACTTTTAGTCTGGAATTCTCTTATAAGGAATCTTTATGATCTCATTAGTTTTCCCCTTTGTGGCAGAAATTTAAATAATTTACATTTTTATTACTAATTCATAGCAGAGTAATTTGAGAATGTTTGCATTTTATAAAGCTCACCCATTAAATTATTTATCATCTGATATAATTTCAATAGGCATTTGTTCAATTTTTCATGCTTTACATACAATCCCATTAGCACAACAATACTTCAAAGTGTAGGTACTGGAGAGAAGGTCCCTATTTCTAAGCAGAAAGTTGCAAATGTATATTTTGAAGCAAGATAATGTAACTTTCTTGTCCCTTCTAATTCTATCTCCTGACAAACCTTGTTGATAATATGTACTGTACCCTTGTACTACATTTGCCACTGCAAACTGCTAGCACTATGGAAACAGAATCAAATGTATAATACTTCTGACTAGAGGGATTTATAATAGCTACTTAATCTTGTTGGCTAAATCAGGACTTGGCTTGCTTGTAGTGAAGTGCTTGGAGAATCAGCTTATAGGTGAAACACAAGGAAACTTGTTCCTTGTAGTTGAATATGAGGTCAAGGGCCAAGGGATGTTTGGGTATGATGGGGATTAGTACTTGTCTGGTGGTGGAGGGCTGCATAACCTTGTGTTGGGTAGGATGCAAGTATTAAGCCTACAGATTCTGTGTAAGTGTGGTGTGACTGATAGCAACAAAAAGTAATTTTCATTGCTTACTTATGTATTGTACTGAGCAACATGGAATCCCTGTCTGTGGGCTTCTACTGGAATATAATTATTTAAATAGAAAGTTGTTCCCCCAACACAAAGTAAGAGAGCATGTGTGGCTGAAGTTCAGTGCCAGCATGTATGTCAGAACCTGAACCGTGCTGATATTTGAGTTGACTATGTATTTCTGTTTTGCTTTCATTCATTAAACTCCATATTTTAATATGCAAGTCATTAAAAATGCTATATTGAATTTGAAGCTGGGTCAAATAATACCCATAGGATTGCTTGCCTAAGATAACACTGTAATGCATATCATTATTACTTGTTAGCAAATAATAGTATTAGTGATAATGGTATAGAAAATTATGTTGCAGATTACTTCTACTTATTGCTTGAATCCAAGATTTGTAAGTATATATACAGTATATACTGTAGTATAGAAAAACTCTGAAGGTTTGCTTTAACCTACATGAGCTTTACGGATAGAGTAGGATAGACCTCAAGGATCTGATCCTGTGGGGTGTGTTTGAGCTACAAGAAATATTCACTGTTTGAGTGAAAATTTTTCAGGAAACTTACAGCTCTTGTATAGGCTGGAATTGCAAATGTGCCAGTGTCATCTTTTTTATTGGTTAAACATTTCATTACTCTATGTTCATTTGAGTAGATAGTAAATTTGTCCAATATTTTTTTAAAAAATTTTGTTCATTAAAAATAAACTTGCCGTTTCTGTGAATTATTTCTTTTTACTCATTAATATCTTGTCAGCTTGGGCTACTAATATCCACCTTCCCTCCTGCTTTCAGGGAACTTAAGCAGTCCATATAGTAACTCATGCTCATGCTTTCACTTATTTGATATACAATCTAGAAGGGTGATTTATTCTTGTAGGTACAGAGCAGACATAAAATGTTCAAAGTGATAGAAGTTTGTGCTGTTATGTATAGAATTGGCTCAATGATATTTCAAGCAAGATGAAATACTTTGAAACTTGTTTGGTGAAATTTCTGTCTCAATCTTCTGTTTGCAACTTTTCTTGGAGCTGACTTACATTCTTAAATTCTAGCATCAAAATTATGTGCTAAATTAAATAATTATTGCTCCTTGTCTTTATTTTTAATTGTTCATTGAAGGACAATGTTATGTAGAGAAATGGATGGGAACTTGTCATTGATCATATGGTAGATTGCTACTGCTATGATTTCTGTTTTTTATTTGGATGACTGTCTGTTGTAGATGCATGAAACATCCTTTTTTTTCCCCTCCACTTGCTGCATTGAACCTTCACTTGGTAAAGTGTATTCTTAACAGAAGTGTGAACAGCCCACAAAAACTTTCTTTAAATATGATGTGATAATTGGTAAAACTTAATGGGAATTTACTCCACTTTCAGTGGCACGCTAGTGTAGATGGACCTTAGTGTCGGTCAGATTTCTGCATTTCAAAAGCAGAAAATTATAACTGTACCTGTGCCATAGTAATTTTCAGCTCACTCATAAATGAGATAGCTGTACACGTGTGCAGTAAGATCACTGTGACAGACTGTAGGTAGGTTTGTTTATAATGAGAGATTCTGTATTTTAACAATCCTGACCTCAGTCCTAACCCCTTATATTGTAGGGCTAATTTAAGAAAACACTAGAAAATCACAGTGAATTGGAAGCCTGGGAAGACTTCAAAATGTCCAGAGTACCTGAACTGGTAGATTAGTGATAAGGATTTTAGCATGTGAAGCCTGATAGATTATTCCTCCCTTTTGCTGCATAATGATGCCATATTATAGGGAGTTTCATTCCTCAATTAAGTATAAAAGCAAAGGTTGGGCCTTTTTAAAACATTCAATACTTTCGTTTTTTAGAAGAATGAGTTGAATATGAAAATATTTTTGTCCTCATTACCATCAGTACTTTAGTGTCTGTAAGGCTAGCTTTAACTGCCCTTATGAAGCATGCTAGCCACTGCTGATCATCAAAGTTAAATCCTGCTTGCATGTGTTATGGTCTTTGTGGCTTAACAGCCTCATCTGAACAAGATCATTCTAGACTGAATCCTTTTCCTTCATTGCTCTGATGCATTCACTTGTTAAAAATGTATGTAACGGGAAAACATGCAACTGACCTAGTGATGCAATTGCAGTTATAGGGAAACTGGAAAAATTTATAAAAAACTAAGTGTTTTCCATGACATTTAACAGGAAGCAGTGTAGATGCTTTTCTACAGAACAATCATGATCGTGTCATGAAGAACTCCAGCTTTTAACTCTTCTGTTCTGAGCATTAATCCTTTGTGAAGGATCATAAGTAGAGAAATGAGTTATTTTTAGGAAATACATAGGCAGCATTACTCTTTATGCAGCAGAGGGAGAAAACTGTGGTAAATCCAGGGCTTCTGCACTTTTCCAAGTATTCATTTAAAATTCTCAGGATGCAGCTGGAATTTTGGCTTCGATCTTCAAGGATATTGAGGATGTTTTAAATAAAACATATACAAGTATGGGGATCTGGACCTAAAGCTTCAGTCCTGAAATATCCTCCTCTTCCTTGAACTTCATATTGTACAAAAAATTTTTGGAGCCAGATAACTTTATAAAACCAGGGTATAAGGAGGAAAATTGAGACTTTGCTATTGCCCTAACTTAGATTTTATTCTTTAAGTTTAACCACTAGGGCACTGTGGTAATGTTTGCCTCCAGCTTTTTAAACATACTGAGACCTGTGTGCCATCTCTGTAACCACAGCTTAAAAATTCTCAGAAAGCAATAGATTAATACTTGCTTAAGAAAAAAGTTTACAAAACTTACTTAGAATAAAAGAGAAGGGAAGTATTTTGTCTTTCAAATGTTCCCAGGTCTGATTAGTTTTAGCCATGTGAACATGGCTTCATATGTCTGAAGAAAAACAAACGGAATTTGTCTTTAAATTTGATCTTTTGTAAAAATTTGTGGTGGAAATCTGTCCACAAAGGTCAGCTGAGTCATTGATTTACATAGATTTTGGACTTTCATTGGTTTGGATTTAAACGAGGTCATTACTTTTTGCTCTGCCTGCCTCTTCTATTATTTGTATGAGTAGGAAAAAGAAAGTTATTCTGTAAACCGAAGAAAGTGATTGAAGAGATCTGTTTCTCTGTTTTAATGACCAATTAGCCAGGTGATCATTCACAGAAGGATAAATAACATTATCAAAAAATCTTTATTTTTGAGAACACTTTTACGGTGTTACGGCATTGTGAGAATAGGTATGAGATAAAGAAAAAGCCCTTGACAAATGATGTTTGTGTCAATTGCTTTCAATTAAACATAAGAACTTGGGGAATAACTAAAAGCCTGAAAAGCTTGTTCTAAGCTAGGTGAAACCAAGATGAAGACATGAAAAGAAAACCCAGATATGACTGCATTTTAAAGTGTTTGCTCTGTATATATCCATAGAAGTACCTTGTTTAGTGAGCTCTAGCCTTTCTAATTATTGAATCAAATTTTACATGTGTCCACAGAAATGTATTGTCAGAGCATATATCTGTAAGAAAAGGTTGATATTTATGTCTTTCATGTTGAGAACAGTTTAAAAAGAGCTGTAGTATTGCTACTCCCTATGCATGTTTCCCTGACATTATAGGTAATTTCTCTCAGTACCTATGCTTTGAGGACACTCTGCATTGAACTAATTGTTTTCAATGTCAGTCATGATCTGAGAGTGCCTCTGGGATCTGTCCTCTTAGAGGATTGAGTCTCATCTCAGCTAGGTTTTAGTACCTACTTATTACAGCTCCAGATAGGAACATAACATTAAGCATCTCTTGGGTTTAGGCTTCTATATAACCAGCCTGGTACTGAACAGTTAATAATGCTACAGTTTTCAACAGGGCAATAGAAATCCTCCATGTCAGGATCTGTGTGCCATCCATCATCACAGCACAAGTATTTAGCATGTACTAAGTGTACTCCAGGTGATGAGTTAGAAGTCAAGATTGCTTTTCTTTTTATTTTTTCTTATTTTTTGTTTGTTTGTTTGTTTGCTTGTTTAATTCTTCCTCACCTCCAACCCCCCAGTTTTCATTTGTGACACTGCAGCTGTGGATATGATAAAAAGCATTCCTTTCCAGGGTCATACAGGAGAAGGCAGAGAATATATTCAATCTAACAGCTACTGTGAGTGTCTGGATTTTAAAGGCAGAGTGTGCTGATAATAAGTTGTAGTTCGGATCAGAAGTGAGCTTTTGAAGTTAACCTCCTGATGGACCACACTTACTGAAATTTGTCCCAGGTTATGGAACTTTCTCAGACTCACTGAACCAAATTCCTTTGAAGATCCAAAAGTAGATTTGTTCCAAGAGTAACTTGGTATTCTCCTTCTAGTGGATATTCAATGCTTGCCACCAGATTTCACCCAATAGGGACAAACCTCCTGAAATGAGTATTGTGCAGTTCCTGGTTCTTCAGTGGCAACAACCACATCATTCTGCATCTGCTGCCGTTGAACTACATTCTTGTTAACACAGTCAGCAGTAGAGGACCAATCCTGCTAGAAAAAAGGGCACAGGAGATTATTTTTTCCTGTTTTACCTAGATGACTTGAGAGGTTTCCCCCACAAGAACTCATCCAGAGATATAGAGAAACCAAGCTGCTATTGCTTTTGTAAGTTGAAAACAAATTAGTTTTGCAGAGTGAAAGCCAGCAATGTGTTCCAGATTTGGATTAGATACTGGGTTTAAACTACTGTATTGGAAGGATAAAGCAGCACTGGACCAGGATCTCATAGGATTTCTAGGTTTAGGTTAGACAGTGCCATGGATCTGATGCTGGCGCTCATTCTGCTTTAAGCAGGTGCTTTTCTGTTTTCACATTGGGTTGGTATAGAAGCTTGGGGCCTGAGGGGAAACATGAAAAGCTGTAGTAGTTCCAGCTAGGCTGACCAGGTTAGAAGAAAACTAATCAGTTATTCCTCTTACAAAACCAGTCTTCCATAGCTTTAGCTTTATGCCTATTCTGTACCTATAGTTACATATTTGATTGCAGAGAAAACATGAAGATATACTTGTTTTATACAGTTAATAGGAGTGTTTTTATCCTAGGAAAAACTGTATTTAAAACTGAAATAAATTACATAAATGAGTTTTCTACATGTTTGACTTTATCTGTATTTCATATAGAAACTGTACTTTGATCTCTTCTCTTTTCAATGCTAAGAGACAATACAGCAATATTTTTTCAGACTATGGGTAGTACTCAGACTTTATGTGAAAGACATAAATGCCATTCTTTAAGTATGTTCCCTGAAGTTTTTCAGTTATGCACCCCATGTGTTTAAAATTCAGCTCCCAAAACTTACTAAAGTTTTGTTTGGTTTGGTTTGGTTTTTCCCTTTGGAACTTGAGTCATACATTTTCAGCACTTAGTTTTGGAAATAACTGTTTGCAACAAAACGTTTATGAACTAGGTATGTTTTAAGGTTAATGGAAGCTTGCTAACAGTTGAAGTTATCTTCTAAGAGAGTACCTGTAAGATTTATTCTTTCACTCACTGTTTTCATTGTAAATAAATAGTTTGAACCCTCTTCCACCAGCTTTGAGAAGAAAATAGTGAGATAAGATAGTTAAGAAACTGTAACTTGTCCGACTATTCCATGTAAAACTGAAGTATATTCTTGTCCTCTTTCCATCAGTCTCCTCTTCTTCATGGGTACATCCCTACAAGTAGTCATGTCTTCATGCAAGAGAGTCTGTTTTGCTACTTTCTTATTTATTTTAACTACATTTGAATAAAGATACAGTAGACCAAAAGTTGGAACAGTGAAAATTTAGTACTGTAATGATAACTTGCTGTTGCAAGCTTGTTGAAGTCCAAAGCACATTTATTTAGTGGAAAGAAAATGTGCAGTTCCTTTCCAAATGTGAATTATCATCTTACAAAAATAGTCTTACAAAACACTTAATAATAGTTATTTAAATTAATAGCTCAATGTTCTTTAAGATAACTTTTTCAAATTTCTTTTGGTAATTTTTCTTCCTTAGAGATACAGACAAGAATATGCAATTTGGAGTTGTTCTGCTGGCATGAAGGGTTTTGTTTTAATACTGAAAAATCTGCTCTTTATGCAGCGGTAATTCATTTGGATATGTATGCATATGGTATAAGTAAATGCACTATCAAATACATAAACCCCAATTTGACCTATCCAGCTGAATAAGTCCATTGATAACTATATAAAAAAGGCCTAAAAACTTACAGATATTTTCCCTGGTTTTTGAAGTTGTCAGAAGTGAAACTGTCCTTCATGTAAGACCCAGTCTTACCAAAAAATTCCGTTTAATTCTCTTAACTACTATGTTAATAACTGGTGAAACAAAAAAACCCCAACAGTCTCCAGGTCAACCCTCCATCCCTGCTTTACTTTCCTGTGACATGTTGTTGAATGAGTTGACAGACCTGAGCAACCTTAAAATACACAAGTATTTTAAGCTTCTCTATATTTGATAATGATGATGCTTGATTGCTGAATGAGTGCAAGGTTATAATCATCTCCCTTGGCTTCTTTGTCATTCATAAACGGCTTGAGCTGCTCTCTGCTGGCTTATGACATTTCTGGGATCTCTCAAGTGGATTGTAACCTTGTGTGTGCTCACTGAATTCCAAGGACTGGTCCTTCTAAATGCCCTTTGATGAGATGAGCTTTTATTCCTCTGTTATTTAAAAAAGGATTTCATGCCGTATAGCTTGATTCTCAAGGTCTTAAAATGCTCAAAAAACAAGTTTTCTAAATAGTAAATGAAAAGTAATTTAAAATATCCAAATCCTCTGTTTGCTGCTTAAAGATCTCATATCACTTTATATATTTAATAATAACCAAGAAAATGTGGCTTCAAAAATAATTTTGGAAGCTTGGCCTACCTCAAAGATATGAACTATTTCATTATTTGTGATAAGCTCTGTTTTCAAATGATATCCCATTTTGTCATTAGAGCATTTTCTACAAAAAACAACACAAGTAAGTAAGTAAGATTGTCTAAGGACATAATTTCTTAATTGTTATTGATTTTTTTTATTTTCACTTAGAAATCAAAAGAGCATTACTTTTATTAGTTGATGGAATACTGCTGTATAACCCTTAGGTATTATAAAGATATTCAGTACTTTCCTTAATATCGTTATTACAACATACTGATTTTTGTTGTTAGCAATATGCAAGACAACATTTTTAATATAAAGGTAATACATTTTGTAATAGTTCCACCAGAGAGTATATGTTACTGGGTCTGTTGGTCATAAGTGCAAGTGAGCTAATTGGGGATGTCAAGATTGGAGGCAGCTTGGGCTGTGGAGATCATGCATTCATGGAGTTTGCAGTCATGAGGGTTACAGGTGATGTAAGAAGTAAAATTAGGCCCCTGAAATTTAGGGAAGCAACTTCTGGCTTTTCAGGGAGTTAGTCAGTGGGTTTCCCTGGGAGACTCCTCTTGGGGACAGGAGAGTGGAACAGAGGTAGCCGATCTTTAACGTAGTCTTCTGAAGAGTACAAGAGCTAGCAATCTCCAAAAGCAAAAAATGGAGCAAGGAAGGCATGGCTGAGTAGAGGCCTCCTGGTCAAACTAAAGGGAAAGAAGCAAATACATAGACAATGGAAACAAGGACAGGTAACCTGGGAAGAGTATAGAGCTGAAATCCAGTTGTGTAAAGATGGGGTAAGGAAGGACAAGGTGAAACTAGAACTGAACCTGGTGAGGGACACAAAGAAAAACAAGAAGAGCTTCTACAGGTATGATAATCAGAAAAGAAAGGTCGAAGAAGGTGTACCCCCTCTAATAGACCGTGCTGGAACACTGGTCACTGTGGATGAGGAAACTCAACTTAGGTACTCAACAACTTTTTTGCCTCTGTCTGCAATGACAGCTTTTCTTCTCACACTTCTTGAGTAGATTGATAGCAGGATACAGACTAGGGGAATAGAGTCCCTCCTACTGTAAGATCAGGTTCTTGATAACCCGAGGAAGCTAAATGTACATAAGTCTGTGGGACCTGATGAGATGCATCCCAGAGTCCTGAGGGAATTGGCTGATGTAATTGCCTAGCCACTGTCCATTATATTTGAACAGTTATAGCAGTTTAGTAAAGTTCCAGATGACTGCAAAAAATGGAAACATTATACTCATCTTTAGAAAGGGTAGAAAGGAGGACCTTGGGAACTACCAACCTATCAGCCTCACTTCTGTGCCTGGCAAGATCATGGAAGAGCTCCTTCTAGAAGTTATGTTAAGATATGGGGAAACGAGGTAATTCAGAACAGCCAGTACGGCTTCACCAAGGCCAAGTCCTTCCTGACAAACCTAGTGGCCTTCTACAATAGAGTGACTGCATCAGAGGACACAGCAAGGGCTACGGATTTTATTTATCTGGACTTCTGTAAAGCCTTTGACATAGTCCCCCACAATATCCTTCTTTCTAAATTGGAAAGCGATGGATTTGTTCAGTGGAATGTTAGCACATCCTGGTTAATGCATCTGGACAAAAATTCCCACTGTGGCAAACTGTGGGAATGGAAGCAACAGCTCACACACATACCATTCCAAGTTATGGGAATGACATCTGCACCCTGTGGATGCCTGGAACTTGGACTGTATAAAGGTGGTACCCCTAGAACAACTCTGGGATCCCCACCACTGAGAAGCCTAGGATGAAGAAGGACCAATGGGACACTGCTGGACCTATGAGACGTGACTATCGTCTGCTTCATATTTCTCTCTTTCTCTCTTTTTCTCTCTCTTTCTCTCCCTTCCTTTCCCTCTTCTATTTCTCTCTCTCTAACTCACATTTATTTTAAAGTAAAACCTGTTTTATTGACTTTGGTGTATGGTTTTGTTTGCACCTTAATTTGGGCAGAGACGTCTCTCAATAATGTTAACAACAGCATGGTGAGCAAGTAAAGGGAGATGATTCTACCCCTCTACTCTGCTCTGATGGGATGCCATCTGGAACACTGCATCCATCTTTAGGGTTCCCAGCACAGGAAGGACATTGACCTGTTTAAACTAGTCCAAGGAGGACTCCAGAGGAGGGCCATCAAGATGTTTAGAGAGATGGAGCACCTCTCTTACAAGGAAAGGCTGAGAGAACTGGGGTTTTTTGAGTCTGGAGAAGAGAAGGTTTTGATGTAACCCAATTGCAGCCTTCTAGTACCTGCAGGGAACCTATAAAAAACATGGAAAGAAACTTTTTACAAGGGGATGTAGTGACAGAATCAGGGGGAATGGATTTAAACTGAAAGAGAGTAGCTTTAGATCAGTTATTAGGAACAAAAAAATACTGTGAGGGTGATGAGGCACTGAAACAGATTGTCCAGAGAAGTTGTGGATGCCCCATCACTAGAAGAGTTCAAGACCAGGTTGGATGGAGCTTTGAGCCACCTGGTCTAGTGAAAGGTGTCTCTGTTCATGGCAGGGAGGCTGGAACTAGATGATCTTTAAGGTCCTTTCCAAATCCAGGCCATTCTATGATTCTGTGAGTAACAGCAATAAAACATTTGGTTAGAGTAGTTAAAATAATGTCCTTCTGTTTTTGAAGTACTTGTTTATATCCCAGGGAATGACATGCAATGTGATATGAAAGACTGTGTATGAAGGCAGTGTCTGTGCCCAGAAGGGAAGCTGGAAGCTGATTTCACCTAGTAAAATCCAAAGGAAATCACAAAGGGCCTCACAGGGAAAGATGGTTTGAATAGTCTGCAGAGAGAGTATGCTGTAGTAGATATAATTTGACAGCATCTTCTGCACTGTTTGAAAGTCATGGCTGTAACCCAACCTTGATTCACAAGTAGAATACTGCTGTCTCCAGGGACTGTTGAACATGTGAACAGTGCATATCTTCCATTTCTTTCCTCTCCCCCTTTTTAGTAAGATCAGTTCCTTTATACAACATCAAATGACATATATAATCATATGATGAGGAATTTTAGTGACTTTTTTCTGCTGCCTGTCACTTTCAATTTTTCTTTTTGGTTGGCTATATGCCACTTCTTCCCAAGCAGCTTTGGATGTTAAATAGCAGTTACATTTAGCCTGTGACTTTAAAGGTCTGGTTGAATAAAAACATGTGGCGGTTGCATGAGGTAAATTACTTCTGCTGGGCTAATTAAAGATCACAGATCAAATTACATTTTGTGTTAAGTGGCTATAATTTCCTTGGATTTGGCCCAGGTATGTGAGTAATGCTTCTCTGTATCTGCTTAAACATAATTGTATTTACACTGTGTATTTCACTGTTTTTTGCAGTTTTTATTTTTTAAGTTCCGTTTTCTCTTTTCAAGATGTCCATACATCTTTTCTATTGCTTTGCATTTATTTTGTGTTATCTGTTTTACTATTCTATGTTGTCTGTCTGACAAGGGATAGTATAATTTTGTAAAAAGCCTGTCAGTTTTGTTCTCTGTCTCTTCCCTTTTGGCCATATCTCAACGTGCAGGAGTATTTGAAGCCATTGTTCAGGAATGGACAAATCCACTGAGGAAGAAAGACTGCCTGCAAGGAAGAAACTCCTCTTGAGTACTGAAATACTCTTTCAAAAAAAGGCTTTGGATAATCATGCCTGAATACTCCGTTCATGTGTTTTCTTTGGGGTATATATAATGAATTACTGATTTTAGTGGCCCCAGTGTATATGCAGAGGTTCTTGTTTGTATATCTGTAATAATTATACTTGACATCTTTTTATTTGTGTAGGGAATTAAGAGTCATTAATGTTTACATTTGTTGGGTTTTTGGTTTTGTTTTTTTTTGTTTTGAAAATTTGGATGGCAAGGCATAGGAAGTGCTGTTCCTCAGTTTGGCAGAACATGGTGATCTGCACACCTTCTCACATACACTGGCTCTCAGGACCATAGGCATCTGACAGCCCTGAAAGGATGCTAGAAGTCTGCCTCCCTGGTGAATGACACTAGAAGGCTTCAGAACTCACTCCCAACTCTATTGTAGTTACCAGTAAACTAAATTTTCCTCAAGTTGAGTCTATTTTTTCTGTGAAGGTAATTTATGAGTGATACCACTGTCTTTATCTTGAACCCTTAGCATTTTTATTTAATTTTTTTCTCCTGTCCTGCATTATCAGGCAAAGGGAAGGTTTACAGAGTGGCTGGGTAGGCATCTGTTCATGATCAACCTACCACAGGTGACAAATGCACTTTTCAATTTCTTCACTAAATTTATCCTTATATTTTATTATTATAACTTATATTATTGATATCCTTTATCAATTTATAGTTTGTTTTTTCAGGTAGAACTTGACCATAAAGTGTTCCTGTAAGTGGCTAGATTTACATCAAATGCCATTTCTGTGCATCATCAGTTCTTTGGGGCTATTTAATAACAGAGAATATGTAGTGTTTCTAAAGATACCCAGAAGCAAAAATAGACACTTACAGATACTTACAGATACTTACAGAAGCAAGTGCCAAGGGGCATGTTAGCCCTCTCTCCTCTCCCAGTACAATAGTGTCATGTTACATACAAGTCCCTTCATGTCAGTTTTTTGCTTCTCAGCAGAGCCAGGCTTAGTCAGACAACTTGAAATCTGTATTGCCTGACAAAGTGTGATTTGGAACAGGCCAAGCTACTTTAACAGAATCATAAATGTATTTAAGACCTTTTCTGTGCTCATAAACTATTATGTAAACAGAAACCTTGTTAGAAGAATAGTTTAAGTTCACAATTCTGGCTCTTTCTTGTTTTCTGAACAGCAACCATAAGTCTTCAGGCTTAGAAGTTTTTGGAGGCAGAAGAAGGGTGGAATTGCTATCTCTTTCATTCTCTATAGGGGAAGTCTTGTGTAAATAACACGGATCTTACAGAGCAGCTTGTCTAAGAAGAACCCCTGTGTTGTAGTTTGGAATTAGAATGTCAATTCTCTCCCTGCCAGTAACTGCCCATGCCATTAGTTAACAAAATAAGTAGTTAACTGCTACCTGATTGTTTGGGTGGAGGGCAGACTGTCTCTTTTGGTTTTGGGGACATTCCATTTTTTTAGCAGCGCCGAACGCAGGCACGGTGTGGGTGTGCTGTTGGAGATGGGAAGATGTTTTTCTCCTGCTTCTGGCTCCTGCTGCTGCTCTTTGGCGAGCTGGTTCCTTTTTTTTTTAATTTTTCCCTTGCCATGGCTGTTCTCCTGGTTCAGATTGGGGCCCTGGTCACTGCTCCAGTCTCACTGCCGCCTGCAGTGTCGTGGCCTGCCTGCCCCAGCCGCAGCAGTGACCCGGGACAGAGAAGGCACAGCTGCTTCCCGGGACACGCTGCGGTTCTCCGTTTTCCAGCTTTCCTCCTTCATTTGGGACAAGGGACACAGAGGGAGAGACAGAATTCATCTGAATGCTCACTGCTCGCCTCTGTCTCGCTGGAAAGGGACTGGGAGCTCACCCTGCAGCTAGCCAGGGTGTGATACAGACATTACCCATAAGTATAACTTTTCTCCAGGAGGAAATCTGCTGGTTTGAGGGTTGTTCTCTTTGTTGTTTTTTTTTTCTTGTGGTGTTGGGGAAGCAGTTTGCTCTGGTCTGTTTACAGTTATATCTATACCTACATATATATATCTATATATCTATATAACAGTTAAGAACAGTTATCCTTCTTATATCCATTTTCTGATTAAAGTTCTTTTTCTTAAATTTGATAAAGAGTGGCGTGATTATTGTAGAGGAATCCCCTCCTCCGTTTGTGGGGAAACATTTTGTTTTTTCCCCTCAACAATAAGACACCCTGTTAGCAATTCCAAATAGCTATTTGCGCATTCACCAGTCAGGACATTGTAGATTCACATGCACATCTTAGTCTCCATGCATTGGTTGAAAGTTTTGAATTTAAGGTATTTTAAGTCAAAGACACCAAAACTTTCTCTTTAGCAGCGTAAATGCACTCAATGTTGAATGAAGCTGAAGTATGTCTATAACTGTTGCTCTAATTGCTGCACTCAGAAAAGCCTGGAATAAATGAAATTATTAATTCCAGGAAAAAAATATCTTTAAACTCCACTCAAACCAAAATTAGATGATGAACCTATTAGCAGTATACTCTGGCCATGGTCTGATGAGGAGAACAGTGTGTTTTGAAAAATTTGCCTCAAGCTACTGAACAGAAGTTGACTAGTTTGATGACCCAACAAAAGGGACTGAATAAGGCTATCTCAGAACTGGAATATGAAACATTTGGCCACTTAATGTTACATTAAGAATTAATTCTTCATGACTATGATTACTATGGAAGGAAAATAATGTGTGATAGGTCAAGAGAGACAAGGATTTTAAGTGTTTCCTTATATTGGCAAAAGATGCTGTGGGGTAAGTGTTTACAAAGGCCACAGTGAAACCAAGAGACCATATCTGAAAATATTATTTTTCTCTATTCTGGAAGACATCATTAATGATTAGAAGAAAGATCCTGATATAAAAAAGACGATAAACAATGAAGCAGAGATAAGTGGAATTTGCCCCCAAATTTGCAGTTCAAAAAGTCTATTTAGTATACAACTCTGTAATCTCATCTGTATATAATTTACCTTGGAGATTATAAATATTGTAGTTGTATGCTCGTGGCTTTTCTAGTCTTGGCTAGATAGACTCACTTGCATAGTGTCTTGCATCCCGACATAACCATGGCCTGGAAACTGAATACAAACTTTTTCTGTACTAACATGTACTAACAAGATCCAGCTTTATACAAAATGCATCAAGTGTTACTGTTTCTGTTTATGATAGAGGGAAGACGAGCTGATTATGGTTTTTTGTTGGTTTTTTGTTCTGTTTGGTTTGGTTGTTTTGTTTTTAAATAACAACTGAGAAACCAAGCAGTTTCTCCAGTTTAATTTCCTTGTCTTCACTTAAGAGAGGAGTGAAATGTAAATCTCTTCCAGAGCATATCCTGCTACCATGTTGTGGCCAGAGATGGGAAAGTCTGTGCTATTCTCACCCTTCATCTTCTACTGTTCAGAAAATATCTTTGAGTGTATCACTGCAAAGAATGGCAGACCATCCTTTGATGTAAAGGAGACAGTCACTGGGAATACTATCTTAGAGCTTGGACTTTCCTTAAGGTATAAAATAATTGGAAAGACAGGATTTTTCTTGACTTTCATCCTTGTTGACTGGCTTCTCTAATCTCTTACTCTATTAAGAGGTCTGTGCTGGGACAAGGCAAACTTATGTTTACCCCTCACTTCAAATCCTCTAAAAAACCAAAAAGAACATCTCTGGAAGTGAGTCACATCCCTTGCTTAGCAATTTTGGCTTCGCTGGAATAATGTTGAGACCTTTGTGTCATTGTATTTATTGTAGTATTTTTACTAAATTGTAACTCTGATTTATAATCTCTTGTGAGCTGGGTTTACCTGACTGTTTACCTTTGAACCAGCACAGGGACTCTTCGCTGGACAGATTCACAAGATGGGGGTAGTTCTATTGCCCTTGTTGGGGAGCTGCCATCCAACAGCGTAAGAGAAGACCCCTCAGCAGATCTTCCAATGTGTTACTCTACTGTTGGCAAACTGTCAGCACCTTATAAAGGACTTACCCTAACAATTTGAAGATTAACACTCTTTATTAATACAAATTTTGACAGATTAATAGGGTTCATGGTCATCAGTGATAGTGTCTAGCTACAAAATGTATTTAAAACAATCTAGTAATACTACAAAGCAAGCAGAAGCACAAACTCTAATCCAAAACAATCTACCAACATATTATAAAGCAAAACAAGCTCTAGTCCTTAAAAAACAGCAATCAGTGTGCAAAGAATGTTTCTTCCCCAATAGGCATCCCTAAGGGGGAGGGAAGACAGGTTTGGCCAGTCAGCCAATCCCAGAAGTTTTGCTGGAAATCTTTCTCTGATTTCTCCCCATTTCCAGCTTACTTTTATATTATTTCTTTAGGTTTAGTGGAGCTTGAATGAATCTAGTCATAAGTACTTGATTGGGTAGTTGTCCTTGGCATCTATCTTTCTTAGCGGACAGATATGGCACTGTCTTTGTTTAAAGTGTCACCATGTTCCCCTTCCTGGAGGAAGTTTGTGGAGGGAGGCTGCAGCACCTTCACATCACTCCCCTCTCCATTAGCATCCTCCATAACAGGTTGTGTTGGCAATTAAAACTGTTGACATTTTGGTCTGTGTTTTTTCCAATGCCACCTGTGAAAAGATTTATCCTTTTCCTGCCAAGTTCTAGGGAACAAAAGCTGATAGACTGAAGGCTTCATCCTTGAAGACAGAGTTTGCATAAACTAAAGTTGAGTCTCTCCTATTGTTTGACAGCTTTTGGAGGAGGGCTGAGGCGGGGGCAAGAGCAAGGAGGAAGAGAGAGAGGAGCAAGGTCTGCGACCTCTTCCTGAGGGTTGGTGGACACACCTCCCTGGGCAGACTTAATAAAAGGTGAGAGGGCTCGTGCACTTGGTGTTGGTGGTTTTTTTTCCCCCAAAAGACAGCAGGGATACCTGCTGTCTGCCAAGGCCTAGAAGATGTAGACCCTGCCTTTGGGGGAGTGTTCTGAGTTGATAAGAACACCTTACGTGAGTAACTCTTTGGTGACTAGGGTGCTTATATTTTTGGGCTTATTGCTTTAGTATCCCTCCTTCTCTCTCTCCCTTCTCTTTGGGTTCCTGCTATTCTTTCACTCCTGTTAATGAAGATGCTGTTTTCTGAACTCTCTGGGGTGCTCAGCCTCACTTTTCCAGCAACTGTAGAACCCACCCTGTTACACAGGTTCTTATCAGTATTTGGGGAACTTTTGTGGGGCATTATGATCACGTTCCATCTGGGAAGCAGCAACTGGGTCTCATCTGTAATTCTTATTCTCCTTTAACTTTTAGCCCTACCCAATATTGCACAGTTTCACCAACCTCACCCATTCATTTCCATGCACAACAATGTTGACATCTAAGATTACTGAGGGATAAATGGAATGGAGCTGCTTCACAAGAACATTACTGTTAGAAACTTCATTCCCTAGTTTGCTATTTACCACAGGTTAATCTGGAAGCCCAAGGTCAGGATGCAATGAATATTTTCAAGGGGAATTGTATTCTGAGTTTTGGTCCTGAGGCAATTTTTCTAATAATGACAGATGAGTAGACTTTTTATAGTTCTTTCATTTCTTCTCTGTGTTCAGAAGGTATTTTCACCTCTCAAACAGGGGCCTCTTTATAGTTCCTTACTCTCTCTCAAAGAAAAAGTAACACTTGGAAGATATTAAGTTTTTTTTCCCCTTTAATTTAAATATAAATGAGGGTCAGAGCTCAATCATCCTCAATGAACAGCAGAAATAATGAAAAAACTACCTTGTGGAGTGTTTCCTTTTAATAGTGCTGATTTAGAGCTGCTTCTGAACTGAGTAATGTTTTCTGAATATACACGAGATTCCAAGTCATTAAAGGTTCTCATAAAGAAACCTCATAAATTTGATTCTGCTCAATGAGACCTAGCGCATATGTGAATAAAAATGTTTCTGCAAATGGAAATTGATTTTTCTTTTTCACTGATGGTTTTCTTTAGTTAATCTTTTAAGTCATTAGGAACTTATAAATGCATTCAGTTATTGTAAGACAAATAGAAGGACACTGGAAGTTATAGGAACCAATATTAAACAGCATATTCTAGTGATCCTTGACTCTTATCATGATATCTGTGATACCTTCCTTTTTTTCTCAGGGAGAAGATGTTATTAAGTCACCTCATTCGTAGACCAAGGGTAGCTGCAGACAAGTCAGAATATTAGAATTTCCATACCAGTTCCAGTATGAAAACCTAATAATTTGTTCTGCTCTCCACTATGTCTATCTAAACTAATTTTTGAGACATTATTACAATGAACTATCCTAGAATAAGCAATTTCCTGACACATTCTGATCCTGCATAATTGCAGTTCAGTCAAAAAATTCCTGTTGGCAGCAGTGATATAGGATCAAAGTTATTGTTTGATCCTATGATTTAAAAAATAAATAAACATCAGAATGAAATTAACCTAAAGAGAAGAAATTGATTTGCATTTAAATTTTGAAGAAACACTTTTCTATTAGATTTACAATTTTGCTTCTACAGAAAGGCAATGTTACTATAGTCCTTTCATTTACATTTAAGGAAGGAGCACTAGTCTATTTAGGTTTCATACAGATCAACCCTAAATAAATGTAGATAGGATGGACTTCAGCAAACTGATTTCTGATTCCCACCCTCCCCTAAACCTTGTAATGCAGCTGCTAGTTTTTGAGAGACATTTTTAATACATGTTTTTTAACTTACTTTTATTGTGACCTGCAGTGAAGTTAAAAATAATTAATTCCCTTCTGAAAAAGTTATTGCAAAGAAACAAGAAAAGAATACGGATTTCAATATTCATGCAGTTTATCAGTGTATTAGTGCAGGATCAAATACACTGAAGTGTAGGTGGCTTTGCTTTCTTCTTTATGGTTGTGATTTTAATGTACTCAGCACCCAGCTCCACTTAAGGTCTTAAATGAAAGACCAGGTTGTGAGGGCTCTTCCTATTCCAATAAAAGTAACAAGAGGGTGTTGGATATAGACAGTTTCGAATATCTGTGCCCTTGAACTTCTCTCTCCTCAATTATCAGCTAAACTGTACAACTAAGTATGTTTTCTGGGGTTTCAAGACAGGGTACTGCTGCTGAAAACTATGACTGTTCTATACTTTTCTATAGCAGCTTGTGCTGTACAGGTTGAATTCTGCCTGTCATAGTTGGAGAATGAAGTTTGCTCACTTACAGAAGATGAGTGCCTTCCAGAACAAATTCTTTTTACCATGTCTTGTGAAAATGGTGAAAGCAAGATTTGTCAAAAGGTGTTAATTTCTTTACCCATAATAATCCTTTTTGTGTGTGTTGTGTGTGTGGTTTCCTTTTAAGATGGGAAAATGATTAATTTATAGTACTTCTTCTCACACTGAGTCATATAGTAATATTTAACTAAAATTAAATTCTTGCTGATAACTACTCATACAATAGGGCACTCTTGTCCTCCTTAAAACCCTGAGTATTATGCACTTGTGATAAGCATTACATATTTCAAAAGACTCCTAATTCTTCTTTCTAGGCTGAAGAAATCATTTTCAGTAGAATGCAACAGAAATCAGATATATTTTGTTTGTTTTTCAGATTTCTTATATGTGAATTATAGACCTTGATTTTTTTGGTTTTGTTTTGCATTTTCAAGGTGATAGTCAGAAAGAGAAAGAAGAAAGCCAAGTTTTACAACCAGACTCTATAGAATTAACTGCAGATGAAAACAATAGGGTGATTTCTAGAAGAGCACATATAGAACCTACTCGGAATTAAATGGCTATAGTGAGGATAGATGTTTTTAGAGCTGCCAGTGCAATAGAGAAATATGTCACCATTTATCGAAGGCTGGATGAGGACTTTAAAGTTGCATGAGGGAATTAAAAATGGGTTTTTAGCTCTTGAAGTTGAAGTGTATTGTAGCCTTTCAGGGTGTGTGGGCTGGGGGAGAACAGCTGACCTCAGGAATTAGAGCTGTTTGCTGCAGTGCTAACAGTGAAGGTCCTCTTGGTTGTGTCTGGGGCCCATAGAGATTCAGCGGTGTTGGACACTTTACAGCTTCTGGCTAAGGTGGAAACAGACCCAAGGCTCTTGTTTTCAATTGTAGACTTTTGTGAACCTTATGTCAGGATTTTTATCTGCAGAAACCTCTTGACTTTGAAATAAGTTTTGTGGCTGAGCACTAAATTGAGGTGGGAAAGGGCATTCCCAGACTCCTCGCCATGAGATAGCAGCTTTTGTAAGTCAGACTGATGTGGCTTGGGCCTTCCCAGGATAAACTGAGACAGACTGAAATGTCTCTAGGGAGCACGAGCAACCAGAAGAACTGCGTTCAGGGGTTTGGTACATCAGCCAGGGTGTGGCATAGCGGTTTGCATCTGGGGGGATCTACACCATGGTTGTAGGTCCACAGCCCAGAGAAGCACTTTACGTCTCTGCAGAATGGTGAGCACTCACTTCAGAATTAAAAATGGTGTTTCTATAGAGAAAGCCTCTGAGATGTCTGATGCTTCCACCCAGATGGTACTGGTCAGGAAGGAGACCTCAGTACAGGTGATAAGTTTCAATGTCCAGACCATTCCCCTGGACATAAGGTAAGTAACTTTATAAGGTGTTCAAAAGTGGTTGATCCATCAATCCATTATGTCAGGTGGCCGAGTTGCACAAGGGCAGGAATGACAAGGTAAGCCAGCACCTGGGCAGAATCAAAAAAGACTATAAACCCCTGGGGCTGTAAATGAAAAATTTTGGTGCCCAAGTTATTGTTTCCTCCATTTTACCAGTTACACAACAGGAGGAAGCCAGAAATAAACTTTTAATGCAAATAAACTTCTGGCTTTATAGCTCATGTCATTGTGAGTTTGTTTGGCTTTTATGACAACAGGAAGTTCTTTGATTGATGATACCCTGTTAGAAAAGGATGGGACCCATCTGTCTAGCAGAGAACAGGGCATCTTTGGAAGCAGGCTGGCCAACTTAGGAGGCTTTAAACTGAAGGACTTGGGGTGTGAGTTCCAAAAGAACAATGCTCATGCCATCACTATCATTATATCCAACTGGAGAATAAGCCTAGCCAACCAGAGCAGTGGCAAATTATCCTTATCTGCCTCCCAAGATGTGAACCATAAGGCCAACTACCTCAAGGTTGTGTATATGGCTATGATAAATCCTCTTGCACATCTCCTAGGACCAGGTGTAAGACTTAGTGAGAAGGTTCTGGAGATAATTTTACAAGAAATGAAATATCTTTCAGAAAATTGAATTAAAACTACATAGAAGAGAGAGAATTATATAGGGTGTTGCCAGCTATATGTCTTATGTTGAGTGGTGATGTTGTATTGCCATTTTAGCTTCTATTATTTCTTTGATATTGTAGAGGTGAATGCAGCTCAGACCAACAATGTTGATTTATCAAAGAACTCTTTGCTCATGAAAACTCTCAGGCTCATGTAAAAGAGTCTTTTAATTCAACAATAGATGTTTATAAACCTTTCGTTGCCAATCTTCTGTCTTTCAAGTCAATAACATTACAGTTATAGAAAATAGCAGTTGAAATGAGATTTGGGGTTGTTGTTTTGGTTTTTTATATATATATTTTTGTTATTGTTGCCAAGCATTGAGATCTCCTAGGCAGTGCTTTTGAAATCTTCAGACTATTGCAGATCTTACTGAATAGCACTAATTGTCTGTGTTAATATTTAAATGAGAAAGCAATTAAGGGCCCTGTTTCTTAGTAATTGTTAAAAGAATGAAAGTTACTGCTTAAAGCACAGAGAAGTTACACTGTTAGGCTTTTTTTGGTTGTTGTTCATTATGTGAGAATTTCCATTACAACACACTGAAAATACGAGGGCTGTGCTCTTGACTCTTGACTGCATTGCAAATGTGGCAAAAACAATCACTTGCTAGACAGTTGCTAGAAGAAAATAAAGAGAGGAGTTCCTTTAAAGTTATTAGACTTGAACCAACAGGTAAATTTTGAAGCTGAACAGGTACTGTCCCTTTTTCTTTTGCTCAGGAAAACATGGCTTGGTTTAGATTCTCTGTAAACAGGATTACAGAGACTCAATACCTCCCTCAATACTTTCTAACTTTGTTTTCTTATATTGGCTAAATTCTGTACTAGTTCAGTAGTAGGGCCTTGAGGCAATGTGGTTAAATACATACTTTTCATTTTCATTGTGGCTTAGTAGTTTTCTTTACTAGGGGAAAACCTTGTGTTTTTGAAACAGGAAAGCTTTGCCCACAGGAGCTGCTGGGATTCATAGACCATAAAGGAAATAGTCCTGAACTCATCTGTCTCTGTTTTCTTCCATTGCTTGACTTTTCTAGTATGTTCTTCCCCAGCTATTGGGGCTCTGTTCTCTCTGAGTCAAGCAATTGACACAGATCACTTGGTCAACTTTGTGTTTGCAGAAGTAAAACTTAAGACTGACATGGGGATGGAGTTTTTCAACACTGGGAAAGGAACTCAGACCATCTATGCGTGTTACTGAAAATCAGAATAATTGTTGGAGCAGCATCTGTGATGTGTGCTGCTATGTTCTAGACACAGATATCAAGACAGATCAGTCTGGCTGTGCTTATAGCTTTGAAGAAAAATAGATATTTTGCTCTAGAGTTTTAGTTTTATTGGGTGAATATGATCAGCCTAAACTACTAACAGATATTTAATTCATCTAAGCACAAAATATTCAATGTCAAAAAGCAGATTAAAAATACTTGGTCTCAATAATCTCACTGTCAAGGACTGTCATTAGGATGGATCCACAGTATGAATATTAGTGTGAATGATTCGGGTGAGTATAAGTAAGCAAATGCTGAACATATTTGACTCTAAGAGATTCAAGATTTGAGGATTGTTTGAGATACAAAGCTAAACTTAAAAAATGTTCTGTCAAGAACTAAAATAAAACAGGACATTTACTATTTCAAATCAGGGATACAGTTTCATGTCTAGAATTTTAAAACTTGTGTTACTTTTAGATATTTTGCCTCATTATTTTTCTCATCTACCTCCAAAATTCTATGCAATTAAAAAAAAAACAACCCTTCCCATTTCCAAATCAGATATGTAAAAATCAGTGAGGCATTTGAGTGGAACCATAGAGAAGCTTGGTAGAAGGAATTTAATTCAGAACACAATGCAGTACATTTTCATATATACCCTATACCAGTGATGCAACTTTATGTTCTGTTCACTTTGGTAGTCAAATACTATCCTGACACATTCAATGATATTTCAATCATGGAAGCCCAAGAGATAGTAAATGAATTGAAACTTGTATTAATTTATTACTTAGGTTTATTTTCTTTATGGAACAACTGATCGGCTTTATTCCTCCTACTCTCCCCTCCATATTTCAGTAATGGTAAAAGACTAGTAATAGATTGTGATTTCCTTTATTCTGCTGCTCACATCGTTGCCTGTAATAGAAACCATTAATTTTGCATCTGCAAATTTTTTTTTTTAAACTGTCAGTGCTAATGGTGCAGTCAGAATCTAACCATAAACCTGGAATATAATACTACTTTAGGCTGTTCTCTAGTAAAAGAAGCAAGGAAATGTAAGAAAAAAATGATAAAAGTTGAAACTAACAACATAATCACCTAGATATGTATTGCGTTCAGTAATTAGGCCTTGTTTGAATCTGATTTGTGTAATCCAAAACTAATTCTAGTCTGAAATCCAACCAGATCTAATTTGGTTCTTCTGCTTCTTTCCTGTGTGTTCTGATACAGGACATAATGCTCTGCTTTTCTTTTAACATGGCAACATGGCCAAGATTTAATGAATGAATACAGCTTTTTTACTAGCTACACTGCTAGAACTTTAATGTTCTGTATTAAAATGCTGAAATATATCTATGTAAAGTTTGAACACGGTTTTCTTATCTACAAAACATTTATTACTAATAAGGGACTCTTACTTGTAACATAGAGTCTTTGTTTAGTAATGAAACATGTATGAACAGATGCTTATGTCCTTGCAGAGGTGTGGCAACAGACAGGTGCCAAAGTTGGATAAAATGTGGCTACTGATAAATTATTTTATTTTAAGGGCTTTATTTGGAGTAGTATATTTTGTAGGAACACGTCTGTAGGCTGCATAATGAGAACAATCAGATAAGCAAAAGATCAAGTTCAGTATTTCACATATTTTTTGCTTATTCTCTTCATGTCCTGTTGAAAATTGTTTCGAAGGAAGCAAGTCATACTGTAATCAATGAAACCTTTTTATTGCCCTTTGTGGAAGAAGTTTGACCCATTACAGCCTATAATTGTTAATGTCCATCCTGCCCAGATAAATACTTCATTCTACTCTTGAAATTAAAGAAAAACTATGCCTGTTGAGCACCTCTCTTTTCGATCATTTCAATTATGTGAAAATCTCTACTCTTGAAAATCCCTTGGTGATAAATTGAATACAATTAAAATACTGCAATTACCACTCAAATCGACCAGTTTACTAAAGTTCTAATAAGATGGGATTTTTAATTTTTTGTTAATGTCCAATGTACTTCAATGTTTTTTTCTTCCCTTCCTGTAGCAAGAACACTTGCTATGTGTATCTTCTGACACTAACCAAACTGGGTGCTAATGCAATTACACATTGTAACAAAGCTGAGAGAACTTATTTCAATTCTTTTTTTTTCTTTTTTTTTTTCCAGTTCAAAGATATGTATTTGTCTTCCTCCTAGTTGTGGCTTCTCATGGTTCATATGTAGAAAATATGAAAGACTCTTGGTAGATTCCCTTCTGCCAGAATACCACAGATGTGATGCTGCTTTTATAGCTTTGCTAAATTAAATTTAATGAAAATCAATAAAGTAACAGTGCTGTAAAATTGACATAAGTGATGAGGCTCAACATGTTCTCTGAAAAACCCTTTTCTAAAAAAGATAAAACAGAAGCATAACATTTGGGCTATTGACTAACATTTGCAAAGTTAAATTTATTTGCCAGTCCTTACCTGTGACTTTCAAGCAAGTTTGAAATGTCATAACAATTATATCATCTCTTTTGTAAAGGTGATTTTTCACTATGACACTGGGATGACAAAGTATTCAAAATTAATTCTTTTGCTCTCACCTCCCCAAAAAGAAAACCCAAACCCCAGAACTGTTAAAGAACCATTGATAAGGGGATAAACACAGACTTAGTTTTGAATGAGGTTTTGTAGATTTGGAGGCATAAATGGACTTATTTATGGGTTAATTAAGAATTTGAGAATTTTAACTCAAAAATGCTACTATATGGAAGAATTAACCTGTTAAGAGGAACAAGAGGAAGGGGAAGAGGGGAGAAACACAGGATGACCAGCCCCACAGAAAAACAGTGAAATGTCTTCTGCTGTTCATTCTACTTTCCTAATGTACAAATGTTAGGACAGGGCTAGTGTTTCAGTGATGGATTTTTAACAGCATCAACTTTTTTGTCCCTGCCCATAATACCCTGTGTTATTCCACAAAATAATGTTTATTGAGCTTTCTTGGTTATTACTACTGACACTCTGAAGGTTTGAGAAATTAGCTTCTATTAATAGAGACTTCTTTAAAAATAAAACACTATCACTTTCTGAAGTAAGTATTCCTGGAGAATTCTTAAGTTTCAGTTGACTGTGTGTACCATATGTCTGATCCAGAGATGTAAATTCTGTGGTTGTTTAGAATGAGAGTAGACATGATGTTCCTTATGGATAGGTCCCTTCCAACTTTGGATATTCCATGATTCTATGGTCATTTTGGGATGGTGTTGCCTTTAGCATAAGTGGTCAAATGACTTCTTGTGACCCTAATGTAAGAAACTGCAGAGTGGTAACCAGGTAGTATTGTGAGAGACTGCAATGTTAAAGGTTAATGAATCAAACAATCGTCCATTTGCTAAAGCTAAGGGTGCTTTACTAAGGCCAGGTTTGTACCCCCCAGCCAAAGGGGAGGAAGGGAGTTTTGGGTGTGTGGTGGTGAAACCTCTGATTGATCTTCATAAAAACAGCCCAGGTGCAGAGGGGGTGTGCACCTACCAGGATAACCAGGACAAGTCGGCCTTTGTTTAGATAAACCAGTTGAGCCCTGTACCTTATTGTGGCCCTGATAACCTGTGACTGATGCCTTAAACAAGCTGTTTTCTGGCAGACAAGGGAAAAGGCTCATAAGAAAGAGATCCTGGGAAGGTGAGGTGATGACTTCTGTCATGTCAATTCTCTCTAATAGAGCACAACTGGCTCAAACATGCAAGTGTGAGAAGCAGGGTCAAACAGTGGTCATGTCATTAGAAGAGGCCATAAACCATCAAAGACCCACAAAGTGCAGCCAAACTCATTTCTGGGGCCCTCCACCAAAAGACTACACATCTTCAGTGTTGCATCAGACGGTGTAAAACTCCACCTCCAGGGGAGGTGCCCTGTGTGTTCCCACCTAAACCTAAGAATGTATTAACCTACTGAACTTGTGTTTTGTTTGCTTGCCCCACCTCTGACAGATCAAGAATGTGACCATCACTTCAACTAAGGGACATCTGAATTGCAAAAATCAAGTCCTGTTGCTGGATTCACAGGTATATCTTTCACAGATATCTTTGCTATATGCTCGCTCATTCTTTTCCTTTGCCTTCTTAAGGGATATTTTTATACTTTTATATGATTGTATTTTCATAGATAATAACCAAAATGGCTACCATTGCAATCAAATTGTTCTGCCATATATATACACCAGTCATTCAATATTGTTTCTCTAATCTGCCCCAAGAGATCTGTTAACCAGAACCTCAGTTACTCCACCTCAGTGGCAGGTTGTAACAAGTATGCGTCATGGTGTAGCCCTAGCCAGGTGCACCCTCGCCCTGGTGGGAGCAGGGAGAGAATTGAGTGTAAAATTGGGAACACTTGTGGGCTGAGATAACAACAGTTCAATAGGAAAGCAAAACAAGGCGTTCATTCACCACTTCCTGTGGACAGGCTCACTCTGAACATCTCCTATTGAACATCTCCCCCTTCTTTCTTCTTCCTCCAGATTTATATAGTGAGTATGATGCCGTAGTGGATGGAATGTATCTTCAGTCAATTTAAGTCAGCTGTCCTGCATAGGTTCCCTCCCATCTTCTTGTGCAACCCCAGTGAGGAACAGAAAAGACTTTGTAAGCATTGCTCAGCAGTCAGGAGAACATCCCTGAATGATCAACACTGGTACCAGTACAAATGCAAAACACAACCACATGCACCTGCTAGGAAGAAAATTAATTCTATCCCAGCCAAAACCAGAACAGTATGTAACATGAAATCTAAAAAGATATGTAAGTAAAACCACTGAGTTTGTGTAAATTCTAAAGCAGGTAACATTTCTCCCCTTAGGAAGAAAGGTGGCTAGAAGTAAATTCGGCTGTATAAAGTTTCACAACTGGGAGAGGTGAGGCAGTTGGCCTATGTCATATATTTTTTCTAGTAAAAATGAAACTAGACAAGAAGTGCTTTTAGAATAAACACTAGATGAAGTTTAAGTGGGTACATAAGCACGCTGCAGAACTCGGACCTGGGAAATTAAAGGAGGAATGGGAATGGCAACCATTAAGCAATCCAGGCACAGCTTTGGAGAGTTCTGGTTTGGGCTTTGTAATTGACAAGTAGACAAGGACTATGAGGATTTATAGTACTTAGGAGGGTGGGAGGGATGCGGGTCTGTGCAATTTAAGAAATCCTTAGATGAAGGGTGCCAGGGAGGAATAAAGAGGGAGGGTATAGATAGGTGGGGGGGCATTAAAAAGGCTGGTAGCATATAAACAGTTGCTAGTCCCTCTGCCTGTCTGACCTGTGCTGGTCACTGCAGTCTGTCCTATTTTATTAAACCCTCTCTGTTCTATGTGCAATATTGTTCTACCCTGTCAGGGAGCAGGGTAATGACTCACTGCAAGCTCTGGTGGGATGGACACAAGTGGATTTGGGGCCAGTACGTAGATTCAGATTGGGATGAATGTGCACCTGGGCTTCTCCTGCGCAACTAGAGCAGGAGGGGGGCCCCAGTGTCAGCCACCAGTGTGGGACTATGGGATGTAAGATGTGATGGCAGTTACTGGATGGGCTGGAATGTTCATGGTTTTCTCCTGTCCTGGTGTGCATGGGGATTTGTGTGTTGGCAGTTTGGTAGCAAATGAGAGATTGGACTATCTGGTGAGTAAAAGGCCTTATGTTGAGATAGGTGTATCTCCAGCGATGTGTAACTGTCAGGTGCTTGTGTTTGATAGCAAATATCAAGCTAGGATAGCTGGCAGGTGGAGACTAGCCAAGGTCAGTATGCAGGCAGGGGTGTTGAATAGGAAAACTATTCCTGCTGATGTTCAGGGGACCTCAGAATGTACTTGTGGATCTAAGGAGTACGGCAACATATGCTTTCCCAAGATGAACTTCACCCCTAACTAGCTGGAAAGGAGGAAGAGGATTTAGCTCTCTATGCTATGTTTATGTGAGTCGTAGCAGTGTTATATGTGGATGCTATTAAAAAGGAAGTCCCATCCTGCAGCATTCTGTAGTTGGTTGCATCACTTGCTGACCTCTGTGTGTGCCTCATCACGCACTGAGCACCTGCGTTGGTGGAACTTGCAAATGGGAAAGCAGCAGATGCACCCATTGGCATGAGATGGAAAAACTGATCCCTGAGTCTACTGAGCTGGGCTGCCGTGGCTGGAAAGGAGCAATCACAGAGTCAGTAGCATTAGACATCCTACAAAGGACATCTGAGCAATCCCTTACTCCCAGTTAATAACTGGGGAAAAAAAAGAAAATTGAGTTGTACCTGAAACTGGCAATTTAACCTTTTCAGTATTTTAAAACTGGAGCAGTCCCGTGGTGTAAAGGAGAGCACGCTGGACTCTGAATCCCAAGGACCTGAGTTCACGTCTCAGCTGGGGACTGTCTGGAAGTTAAATGCCTCTCTGCCTTCCGATCCTGTCAGATCTCGGATGCTCAGCAGGGTCAGCTCCAGTTAGTACCAGGTGTTGTAGATAGTCCTGAGGACTTCACTGTCACTGTCCAAGCTCGCTCAGCCATGGCAAATGGACCTTAAGACTTAAACAGTGGGGCCAGTTCTGCGTACGCTGTGCCTCACCTAAAAAATCCACTGCGCAGGCTGGAAGGGCACACCCACATGGGGAGGGTCCTTCCCAATCTTCATTCATGAAGTCTGGCCATACATTTTAAAACTGCTAAGAAAATAAATGTTTTAAGCCTTCTTTACAGAAGAAAGTACTAAGTACTTGTATTCAGTTTTATTTATGTAAAGACATTTAAAATATGTTATGTAAAGACAATTGAGATTTAAGTAAATGAATCAAGGAAATCCTTTGTTCAAAGTTCAAGGGAGTCTTTGCTGTGATTGAGAACTACTCAGTTTATGTATGCTGCAATAAAACCCAGCATGGCTACTGGCACAATCTGATACACTAGCAGCACCCATTGAAGAGAAACGGGAGTAAATTTCAAAATTAAATATGAAGGAAGAGTAAAAGATTGATGAAAACAGACTGCTGAATTGTCTAGTTATAACATCAGAAGTGTCAGGTCAAAAGGATCTCTGTTTCTGACTGTTTTAAAGCAAAGCAGAGGGGAGAGGGAAGAAAACTCTTTGGTTATGGAATTAAAAACAGGTTAAATTCATAGTTTGTATTTTGGGTTGCATTAAAGAAAATAAGTCTCAAAAAAAAATCCAACAGGTGCTTAAAGAAAAATAAAAATATTCAGATTTTACAGATTTTCTCAGCACTAGTTTCATGGTCTTCAGTGTACATTGAATACAGTCCTTTCTCAATTTATTACTAATGGAAACTTGATTTATTCTTTCCATATCAGTAAATTCAAACATTCTTCAGTGCTGCTGCAGCATTCTATATTCCTTGTCAACATCTAATAATTTTTTCATGATGCAACTTGGGAGCAAGATGTCTGGATTAAGCAAAGTACAACAGTAATTATCAGCAGAGTGACTGCTGCAGTTTGAGTGCCCTTGCATGGATGACACCACTGAGAAACAGGAAACAAAGTACTAGTGACAGAAAAAAATAGAAGCTTGTACCAGAATGAACTTGGTGGATACTAGACTAGAGTTTGAAGCTAATATTTGAAATGGAAGAATAGGTTAAGACAGATAAATTGTTTTTTGAAGTGACAGGGGTGTTCCTTTTCAAAATTGACCAGAGCATGCATATTCCTATATAAAGGAGTTTGGATGCCAGAGGTAGGGGTATATGTTCCTGCTATTAACATGGTTAATTCACAGGTATTCTTTAATGCAAAAAGGGAAGAAACAGAAGAAAGTAAATGTGAAAAGCTGCAAGGAGTCTTCAGGCATTCAAATTAATGTATTAAAGTGTTTAATTGTGACATCCTGCAATTACGAATCATAAAGGTCATTATGCTGTGGGGTTTTGTGACCTATTTACATCTAAAAAAATGGCTTCCAGGACAGCAAACTGATTACAAAAATGAATATACTGTATCAATTATTTTATTTCCGCACTGACTTGGACAACTACCATATTTTCTCTTAATACTTTTCACTCATTGTATCAATCAGTTGTTTTAATTATGGGTAGTTTCTCTTATTTTCCTGAAAACCTTAACAGAATCATCTTTATGTGAAAGAGTCTCAATATATTTTTGGACTGGAAGTATGCATAATCACTGGTAGCAAGTTTCTTATCTGCCACCCACCACCTGAGTCCTAGTGCAGTATTTTGTTAAAACTTCCAAAAGTTGCTGCAGAAGCTGTCAAAGAAGATGCATTATGTTGAACGTAAGAAATAGCATTTTTTTTTCCCTTCTGCTTGTTGCCAGATAGCAGTTCAGGCTAGAGGACCAAACTCCTACTGAACTGCTCTTGAGTTGATATTCATGTACCACTTTACAAGCTCTCTGGCTTTGTTTGTGAAGCAATATGTAAAACTTTGGTTTAAAAACAGAAGGCTGAAGTCTCACTGCTCTACTGAAAAAGACTGACTGATGTCAGCAGAGAATATTATTCACCTAAATGCACCTGCCTTAATCTATTTGGACTTAATTTCTATTTTGTGGGAAAAAAAATTCCCCCTGTTTTGTGTAAGAGTTTGTTTTCTCACATGCAGCACAAATGAGACTGTGTTCACTGTGACCCAGAAGTTTCTTTTTCAGTGACTGCTTTCCAAAGGATGGACCCACTCTTCTTATAGCTTTGCTTTATTTAGCATATTTTATTCTATATGTACAAAGTTAAATTTACTGACTTTATAAAAACACTATATACAATGGGTTCCTCTTAGAGGGCTTTATTTACTGTTACGTTATACCTTCATTTTGATTTCTGTTGCTTGATAATGTCATAATTCTCTGCATTCTGTGAGTTTTATATACAAGAGCTATATAATTGTTTTAAAATTACATAGTAAGCTTCATGAATGGTGAAAATAATTAATAAAAGCAGGCTCTTTAATGGTTTTGTTTTATTTTTTTCTTTTTTGAGATCAGACTATTAACTTTTCATGAGTTAGGGTGTTTTAATATTGTATAGTAATTTTTTTAAAAAAATGAGATTACTTTGTAGCACTAAGTCAAATGTCTCTGTATACGTTTCAATAAGAAAGCTGTATTTAATTGCCTAGGCACGAGCCTGGGCTATAGCACATCAATACAGACTCATTTAGTGAAGACTTACAACACCAAATAGTTTTCTACTTGGTCAATTTTCAAGTTGGCTGATATTGTTTATACTTCCAATGAACAAAATCCAAATCTTTGATGGAAGTGAGTTTTGCTTGTTAAGTTATCTCAACTGCTCTGCTTCTGAAATATCCCAGAGTTATTAGATCTATCCGAAACATACTTTGGCAAGGTATCCTCAGTGACCTCTCCTTTTAGGATAGTTGAATACTGACTGTATAATGCATTTCTTCTCATTAATGAAAATTTCCAGTGCCTTAAGCATCAGGTCTGTGTCACCACCTACTTCAGTTGGTGACACAGATTTGAAGAGTTTTAACCACAAGCAACTTAAACTTATGTAACTTGCTCCTCTGCCTCCAAGCATGAATACTTTTTCCTATGTCATTCTAATAAATATTTATCAAGCCTTTTATTAAAGACCTTTAAATAGACAGCTTACATGACCTCTCCAGGCAATCTATTCTTGTGCTTCACTCTCTTTACTTCAAAGATTTTCTTAATTTATACCTTGAATGTTTTATGCTATAATGTGAACCCATTCTTTTCCTATCATCACAGGTAAAGAAAACAGATTAGTCCCTCCTTTGAAGAAGCCATTTATTTACTTAAACCATATCTGTATTGTCCCTTCTCCCTTTAAGATAAACTAGATAAATTCAATAATTTCAGGTATGTTTCTGTAGACCTCTGGTTATTCATTTGCTTCTCTTCTTGACTTCTTCTGTTAGTACACATTCTCACTGAAGTTCAGCACCCAAATCTGGATAAGAGATTCCAATTGAGGTTTGCCTTGGTCTTATGGCCCTTTCTCCATGATTGTCATCAGCATGTGTAACTCTAAGTATAATTGAGGAATGTCACAAAGCAAAGCTAATGGAGGAACTTAGCTGTCCTATTCTTTCCTACTCCATTCCCATTCTGTTAATTGGAATCTACATTTTATAACTAGTCTTTCTATTGATCCAACAAGCCTAGTTAGATGAATCTGTTTCCTCAAGGTGAGCTTTTGATGCTGGTGAATCAAGAGCTAAGATGAAAAGGTTTTTTTCTATGACTTAACTTTATTCTGAGGAGCAGCTCCTTGGCTTGTCTTTTCCTAAACTGTACCTACATGCTTATGTTCAGCCTGTGTATGTGCCCCCAAGAATTTGACTTTTGGCATTTCTTGTATGTTTTCATCTGTTTGGAGCTGGCAAAGAACCCTTTATCAGACATATTGATCTATTGATATTTTCTTACCTTCCATAAAAGGATTATTTGCTTGAAATATCTACTTGAAGACAGTTTATGATGTTACTTCTCCTTTGTTTCCTAAAGGTTATTAACTTTTCGGTTTACTTGTAAATTTAATTGAAATTACTTCTACCCATGACATTTTGCTCAGCCACTTCATCCTTGTTGTTCAGAATCATAGCTAAAAGCCATCTTTGACTTCTAGATCAAGAAACATTCACACAGCACTCCAGGAATATAGTAGACATCTTACCTGCCAAAACTAGCCTCTCAGTCTTCTTCAACAATTAATGAAGATCGATGGACCTCTGTAGACTGTGATGATAATTTGAAGATAGGGAATGAAATGTTCTCTGAAACAAGATTTTCTGTTATATTCTGTGTAAATTCTGAGTTTAGATAATCAGATGATTTTTTTTTATTAAAAAGTTTTAGGTTGCTATAGATCAATGAGCTGAATAATGATCTCTACTTTTTTTGGTGTTATTTTTTTAAAAGCAGATGTTTGGATAATTGGAATTGTTCCTTAATACTAAACCTTACATTCTGAATGGTATTGCCACTGATTCTCATCAAGCCTTATCTTCTTGATGCTCATGGTTTACCCTGAGCTCTGAGCATGATGGTACCCAGTGTTGCAGTACAAGACAGGGTGTATCTTCATCTTTTCAGAAGTTCATTTTTTAATTAATAAATGAATTGTCAAACTATTAGCTCAGAAGTTATTTTTGTTTCTCTAAATAGGAAAATATAAATAAAAAAATCCAATAAACAATCAATAGAACTACCATGATGCAGGCCAAAAGAATGAAGCAGGGATGTTTCAGGGAACAAATTTTATCTTACATCCTAATGGACAAAGTAGACCCTTGATTTGTTTTAGAAAAAAAAAAATGAAAGCTTTGCTTGTTTTCTTACAAGAAATGTGGAGTTTCAGAACCGTTTTGCCCCAGCCTCAAAATACCAAGGTAATTTGTTATAGTGGTTCTTATTTTGGCTGCTGGTAGTAAAATAAAAATATTTTATATCCTAAACAAGTTGGGAATGGTGATTTCTACCATCGACTGCTTCACCATCCAAGCTGTTTGTCAAACGTGCTGTCACAATAGCTTCTTTGGGTAATAATTTGAAGAATCAATAGTCTTCTCTCTTTTTTTATGAAACCTGGCAACTTTTCCATCGATTGCTTTTCTTCCAACACTGCACCTGCTGCCTTTGCAGTTTCTGATTAATTTTCTAGCATCTCAGCTCATACATGTATTTCAATATAACACAGTGACATGGATTTCTGAGAATATACTGGCTGTTTCTTTCCTGCTTGGATACTGTAACCTAATGTGGCAAAATGGACTGTGCTTTATATATGTAATAGTGTGTGGTTTAGATAAAAAAAATAACAGATAGATAAAGGTATAATCTTTCCTGGATACAACCACAGGATGTTGTGGTGGAATAAAACAGAAGAGAAAAAAATAATGTCTAGTATAATTGGTAACTAAACATTTTTAGATGATAGTTGAGCAACAGAAGTTAACTGTGGTGTCCAGGAGAATCTCTTCTACTTAATCTGTTGTACAGTACATATAGTAATTAACAGTGAATATTGTGGACTGTAGCAATTACTATTAGAGGTAACAATAAAGATAATGTTTGCTATGGCCATCACTGGGATGATCTAATGGCATTTCCCTTTGTGTCTGTTTTCAAAGGAAAGGTTTGAAGTAATGACAAGTTTAAAGCTCATTATGTATTTTCAATTAGAATGCAATTTTGTGTTGTTAAGTGTATGTTCATTTATTACTAGAAAAGGTTAACAAGTGAAGGGTGGATGTTGCAAATATTCACAGACCTGACACTTTGCAGATGACTATAAAAATTTGAGAAGTGTTCTGGATGGCTTTAAAGTTGCAGTTTATCTATGGTTAATGGACTCTAGCAGTGATAATTTATAATGTTAGTAGTGTATTAATTATTGTTCAAAAATCCAGCACTGTTCTGGGCACCATTGCCCAGAGAACTTGTTGAGGCCTCATCCCTAGAAGTGTTCATTGTCAGGTTGGATGGAACTCTGAGCAACATGCTGTAGTGGAAGGTGTTCCTGCCCATGGCAAGTTGTTTCTAGATGATTATTAAGGTCTGTTACAATCCGCTTAACCACAGAGACCTCTATGTGAATTGTGGAAAGGACTTCAGATTTCAAATATTCCCTGAAACAAGATTAAAATTCAAACAAAGTTATATGTTGCTACCAAACCCCAATATTTTCCCTTTATTAACTGTAAAAGAGACAAAGAGAAAAAAAAGGAAAACCAGAGAAAATTGGAAAAAGCTAACGTCACTTTAAAAGCATAGGCTAGTTTACCAGCACACTGCCACCTTTCTGATGGGATGAGGAGTGGGTGATAAGCGAAAAAGTCACAAAAATACCTGCTAAAAGAAAAATTTGTATCTATTAGCAGCAAGGTATTTGTTGATGTTGGAGGCAAGCCAGTTCATACTGGGCAAAAACTTGCCTAACTTGTTTGTGGAAAATAAGCTATTTTATAGTCT
>JAWWLZ010000082.1:82956768-82969418 GCA_035041345.1 Poliocrania exsul | reverse complement strand
AGAAAGAAAGAAAGAAAGAAAGAAAGAAAGAAAGAAAGAAAGAAAGAAAGAAAGAAAGAAAGAAAGAAAAAGAAAAAAAAGGAAAAAAAAGAAAAAAAGAAAAGAAACTTTTCAATTCCTCTTCTCAGAAAGCTGTTCTGGCTTTCATCTTGTCCTTTAGAACTTTTACTATGATGTAGGTATAAGGGTAACTGATTTATCTCTGCACCTTTAAGTAATTTTATTTTGCAACACTTTACTTGCCACTTCACACATGACCCTAAATATAAATGTGTGGAAATGGTTTCTCTCAACCATTTTTAGACAGTTTATGACATTGCAAAAATAAACACACTTTAAGTCTAAAATTGCTTGTTAGAAAGGATTCAAGGAAGAAAATGATTCCTAATTAAACCGGCTTAGACTAAGAATTTACAGATGTAAAAATATGCCCTGTTGACTTTCCTTTGCAGGTGCATACATAATGCTTGCTGAACAAACCACCACTCCATCTTGTCATAGGTAAATGTATGTTATTTTGAGAAGGTTCCTCAGAGTACATTAAATAATATTTCCAATTATATGATTCAGTTTCTTAAAGGACTATCTTCTAGAAGAGACTTTCTCCCTGAAGGCGTAAACATGGAGGCACTCGAAACAAATGTATATCAGTGGATGTGTGTGCATATATATAAATATATGTGACAAACAGTTTAGGTCCATGCTTCTCCCCTGTAGAGGGATGGACAGTACAGTTAGACCATGTTTCAAGGCTGCAGCTGATGTAAAACTAAGTTAAAGGAGAAGTCAGGGGAAGAGAACAGCAGATATACCTTCTTCCTTATTGACTAGGATATTAAAGGAAGGCTGGAGTCAGTTTTACATAATCTGGATGCTTGTCAGAGTAGCCAGTCAGGTTGAATGGTACTATCAGAGTTTCAAACTGTATTAATTTTGAAAAAGCTCTCATATTTCCTTCTACCAAAGAGAATCTGTTCTCTCAGTTGTATTACTCTCATTCTGAGTAATGTGACCACTTATGCATGCTGACACATATAGATGTATCACCAGTTCCAGGGACTGTGTTTGACAGCTGGTGACCAACATCATATTTTTGCAGTTTCCACTTGGAATTTTTTCCAAAACAAAACAAACAAACCATTATGGAGGACTGTTTTGTTGGTTTGGTGTTTTGGTTTTTTGTTTTTTTTTTTCACATTGACCATAAGTCTCTTCCTTTCTGGCTGCATGTGTGCAATGTTCGCACTCAATTTTTGGGGAAAAAAACACCAGACAACTTTACCTTGTCATGGGAAATTCACTCAATTCTTAACATATAGGTTGACTGTAGCATCAGGTTTATCCTCATTGCCATATGTCAGTGTGAGAATGTTGGATTAAAATGCTGCTGTCAGCATGTCACTTTTAGATTAACCTCATAAATCTCAGGAGAAGAAACACAATGAGTCTGTAAAAAGCACCTTTACTGTAGAGTTTAAGTTACAAGTTCATTTGCAATCTCAACATTTTTCTGATAAACTATTATTTACTCTTATTAGAGATATCTTCTGCTAAAAACACTCAATTTAGAAGAACACAATGCACATATACATTTTTCAAAGCTGAAATGTGCTGCTATTCAGTCCACAGAGAGGTTAATGGAGGTATATGTGGGGGTTTGGGTTATAAAATCTTCATTCAATCCTTATGGCTTAAGCTGGTTTCTGGGCCTAGGAAACAGAGAATTAAATATCTTCATTTTAGCTAATCAGCATCATATATTTATTCCTCAAAAGACAGGATGTATCTACACATTGATAGAGCTTTGGATAATTTCTTATCTGTTCAATCACAACTCAAAACTGGTTCACATCAGGAATTCTCTTTGCAGCAATGAACGACACTATCCCTGATCAGTATCACTAATGAAAGCAGGCATAAACCAGCCTTTTATATGCTTACTAATTAAAGGCAGATGGCCTTGAACCAGCTAGTCCTAATTTCAGGTCACTAATCTAAATCTTGTACTGTTATTTTCAGTGACAAAAAAATGCAAGTGGGGAGAAATGGAGAAAAAAGGACCACTTTAAAATGACATTATGAATTTCAGACTGCTTGAGAAATTTCAGCAGTACAGAAAAAAAATATTGATGGTTACTGAACCTAACAAAAGCTCTTCATTCCCTCCATTTGCTGGGGAATCAGGGCTGCTTTTATTTTACTGTATGATGACTTTGAAACAAGATTAGAAAGAACATCAACCATCTGCTTTTCAGGAATATGCGAAGGGCCAGGCTGGCTCTGAAGGATATGCTGGGAAAGTATATCATGATCTGCTGAGGTGAGGGAAAAAAAAAAAAGAAAAAGAAAAAAAAAGAAAGAAAAAGAGAAATTAGAAGGATGGTGGTGTCCACAGCCTTTACAGACAAGAAAAAAATTCTGTGTGAGAGAAAAGGGAAAACATGGCATTCCACTGATATATTGACTGGCATACACAATAGTTAGGGAAAAGATTTACCTTCAAATACTGGTTATTTTTGACAGCCATAGTACTTTTTGGACTAAGCTATTTAGAAAAATGGAAAACTCATGTTAAGCAACTGTAATTCAGATGCTTCTGACAGGAAATATAGACGGTAGTGACATTTAGAAATGTCTTGATTTATGCTATATTAGTGCCAAGCGATTCTCTTAGCCAGTTGCATGGGTAGAAAAAGAAACATGATTTAAAAAGTCAGTGAATCACAGAAATTTCAAGTGTTGAGTCTGTTTGGTAACAAGTTCCAGTAATGTTTTCTGTAGCCATCTAAGTGTTTGGAAATTGTTTTGCTATGATAACTGTCATTCCTCAGTATTTAGTAGGAATAATTATAATATCAATGATGGTGTCTTTTCGTGATTAATATCTTTTTCTTTATGCTCCTCAAGAAGTGGATATTTATTTGTCAACAAGTTATTTGGCATACAAGTAAAAAAATAAAATTACAATAGCAATTTAAGTGTATGATTAGTAATGTGCCATTTTTTCTTGAAAAAATCTACTATATTCATTTTAAGGTACTTGTGAACCAGTACATGAAAAAATTCCAGCTGTCTGAATTCCTCTGAAAATCTTCATTGAAATTAACTTGCATAACCTCTACTGTTCATCATCAATTTTTGGCCAGCCCAGGGTTTGTAGTTTGTACATCTTTAAGCACCTGAGCTTGATACTAATGCCTGCTACTAATTCAGTGACTTGGCAAGAATGAGCAAATTCCTGGGCTCTTGTTATGCATGCAATATCCAGTCCTTTGATGTCTATATCAAGTAAAAAGTCTCCCACTGATGTAAGAAACTTAAAATGCTGTAGTTTTCTTAGTAATTACTTTCTGAAGTAACTATGGTATATTTAGAATAGAAGCGTGGTTCATATGAGGACAAAACCAAAATACTCCAGATCTCTGAAGAACTGCAGTATAGCGGATTCATTAATGACAACTTTTGATGATACTCTCGAAGTGAGTAACTACAGCAGCTTTTATCTGGTAGCTGTGACAAAATACCTTCCATGATAACTCATACCATGTGTAACAGAACTAACTGAGTTAAACTCTGCCAAGTCAGAAGCAGCAGGAGGTGAAAATGATTTTGAATACAGCAGTGGTACAGGTGAGAGGCTGAAGGTAGGGTATGAATCCCTGAAGTGTTAGAGCTGAATCAAGGTTCACAAAATATGAATCTTCCTACTTACTGCTTCAGTTAAGTGCTTTCTTCAGACAGTGTCAGAAGTAAAAGACTTGTGATCACTGATAGGGTAGAAAAATTGAATGACGCCTTCACCTATGACTCAATTTATGCCATCAAATATGAAGTGGTTGTGGGGGGAAAGTTTGCAAAAACACTCTTAATGATTCTCAGAATTTACTTCATTAGGATCTGGAAATCATGGCTTATACAAAAACTGAAGAGACTCTTATTTTGGGTTTTGTGTCTTAACAAATGGAAAATTTATCTTCTTTCAAGATGGTGAAGCATGAATGGAATGCTAGAAATTATGAAATGGTTTACAGAAAAAAACCCACACATGAATGTGAGTACTCCCAACTTGTTCTTAAGCTTAATATTATATTATCTTGTGTATCTCCAAGCTGTAGAGTTAGGAAGGACATATTTTGTACTTACCCTTCTTATTTAGGAACTGTTGACCCTTTAAATTGGAAGCGGCTACAAATAAATGCTGCCAGATCTGATACCTATCTGGAAAGTTGGCAGGATGAAGGCAAGAAAGGAAGGAACTCTCTGCAGTGTTAGGGGAAACGGGAAGCATGTAGGAAAAATTATCCTTTTCTTATATTTTACTGCATTCTCTCTCCCCCACAACTACTGCTGTGCATGTAAAAACAGCATTGTCTTTTTGCAGTGCTTTGTTTTCCTTATCTCTCTTATCCCTTGGAGGATCACATAATATTACAGGATATCATTTTACTGGGGTAAAATTAGAGGAAACTGGGAAGTTTATTTGCATTATAACACAAGACAAACATTACAGAAATTATAGGGTGAAATGCAGTTGTTATTCCCTGGATGGGACACAGTCATCATGCCTGACTTCCCACGCACAATGCATGCTGAGGAGAAATAAATGGAGAGTGGAGTGAAGTGAAGACACCACAGCCAGGCTCTGCTGAAATCCGTGGGAGGTGGAGAACTCAGTGGTACCATTTGGCTTACAAGCCCCATAGCAACTGAAAAACAAGGGAGTAGAAAAAAGATTTCTTGCTGCTGAACCACCAACTATGGCAAGATCACAAACGCACACCTTTATCCTGAAGGCTACCTCAGCTGTAATACTGACACCCATCTCCAAGGTGCAGCCACTCAAGCTTTATCTAAATGTAAAAATACTAATAAAGTAGGTTAAAAATGGGAAGAGGTTAGGGAAGACTCCTTTGTAACTTCTGGGATCAGTAGAGGGGCTGAACCTGACTTCTACCCCACAGGGATGATTATTGATTAAGAACCATAATGTGTGTGTGCTGAATGATTAACTTGAGCTAGCTTTTGTAAGGGATAAGAGCTTGCTAGCATATTTTGTAGCCAGATACTATCACCAGCCATCCTCAAATTTTGCCACAAAATTTCTTATATTAACAAAGAGTATTAATCTCTTTTAGAAAACAAAGTAATATTCTGTAGACTGTAAGTGTGAGTCCTTCAAGGGTGCTAGCTGTTGCCAGAAGCAGGCAGCATATTCAACTGTGGAACCTGAAAGAGGGTCTCTCCTATGCTGTTGAAGTGTGTCCCTGAAAACGTCAGTCAAACTGCCCTCTGATTCAGAAGACTGCTTGGTGAAGGGTCCCCATAATGGGACAGTGGCAGACTGGTTGGATCTGAGAGTCTCAGCTTTCATGGGATGCTGAGACTAATCAAACCCAAAGGGCTTGAGAAAATCTCCCATTTCATGTGACACTGTAGGACCTAGGCCACAAAGCTGCTATATTATGGTTTATTTGAGGTCCAGTTCTCCAAAGTGTCCAATCTTAATGGTGTTTCTTTCTTTTTTTTCCCTTCCCCACCAGTTCTTCTTTTCCTTCTACTCACAATGAGCTATTCCTGATTTCTTGCTTATTCTCCAAGCCTTTGGCACCTTTTTTTCTTTTTTTTTCTTTTTTTTTCCTTTTTTTTTTTTAAGCAAGAGAACTCTGGCACCCAAACAGCAAACCTCCCTGACCTCAAACTTTTGGCTGCTGCCCAAAACATTACTGGGATTTTACAGGCCCTGAGGCTATTTAATGCTGCAGCTGTGACAAAGGCTTTGAGTGCAGCAGGGGAACAGCAACGATTTGGATACTGTTTAGGCATACTGTGAAGAACACCACTGGATTCGCTGATGTCTGAAGCTGCCTGAAGTTGAGGAACATATTATTTTGTGATTGTGGGGGTTTTCTCTACATGAAAGAGTAAGTGTATATATACGTCATTAGGTGATGCTTAGCCAGAACAGAAATCTCAGCTTTGTCAGCCTCACATGCAAGTGGGTAATGCTGGCAGTATGCACTGTTCTGGACTTTGATGGAGCACTAAATGACAAGAAAAACTTGAACTTTTTCTCGGTGGGACTGCTCTGTTGGTTTGTGATTCATTTTTTCCCCCCCAGTTACTGTTGATAGAAGGAAGGCAGGCAAGCTTCTGGAAAACTCCAACACTAAATTTTGCTGTGGTGTAGTGTGGTATCACAGAGTGACACACAAATTTGGATGTTGTTTTGGGAAAGTAAAGTTTTAATTTTTGGGGCTTCTACTGAAAATGTAGGTTTATAGACAAGATAACTGACAGTGTTTGGAATAGTTCAGTACTTCACAAAGATAGATGAGCCATCAGTTCAACCTTATTCTATTAGAGATGCCTGAGTAACAAGGAAATTAATAAAGCCCTTCCTTAAGCACCACTGTGTCCCAGGAAGGGTAGGAGCAGCTCTGTCAGCAACTCTGAAGCTTGTAGTCAAAAAACAAGCAGCGAATGTGGAACATCACCTTCTTCTTCAGGAAAGGCTTGTGAGTCAATGAAAGAAGAGCTGTCTTTGGACTCAAACCAGGCTAAAGGCAAAACTGAAAAGGCTGAGATGTGCAAAATACTCCATCCAGAACCTCCACTTTCTCAATTGTTTTGCCCTGTTCTTTTTCTTATGTCTGCATGTCACTGGAGTTAAATAAAAATTGCCAGAAATTGACAGAAAATGATTTATAGGACAAGGATGCTAGCGGTTTCTTCTGTGAAAGAGATCAGTGTTTTTCAGATTTGGATATAGGTGGTTGCTTCTTTACTATCTATAAGTTCTATGCAAACATAGTTGGTAACTTATTTAAACATAGCATGGATAGCACACCAGTTATGTGCTCAGAGATGTTTATTTACTATGAAGTAATGCATGGTTAGTTTCCACAGTGTATTCTGAGGAGATACTGCTTTTTAATGCTGCTCCCATCTGTGCTAGTTCTGACAACCTGGATGACTGCTTGTCCTCTAAGTGCAGGGAAGCTCTTGTTTTTAATACACTGGTTCATAGTGTAGTACTGTCTCTAGAAAACCAGGAGACAAAGGGTATGCCTGGAAATTCACTGAGATGTGCAGGAGTAGCAGTAATGTCAGAGGCCACCTTAAACTGGAAATGTTCTTTGAGCTAGTAAAACCCTTTTATGATCAAAACAGACTCCAAATGCCACAATAGCTTTGGGAGGTAATTGACATCATCTAAGTCATTGACAACATTGCACCAAAACAGGGAATGATTATGGGGTTTTTCCTCAGAATTTTCTATCTTTAGATTTTTATCTTTTTGGTGTTTTTATTTAAGGGCTTGAATGCATGTCTAAGGAATTCATGTGATAAGTCTCTTCTTTGTTTTCTGACCCACGAGGTTAAAAAAATCAAAGATAAATCTTTAGGTGTGATAGCAGAAAGCAGGGAGACAGTTGGAAGGAGAAGAAACTACTCTTCTTACTGCAGGTCCAGATAATATTAAGAGGAGGAATGCTGCAGCCTCAGTGTGTTAACTGAATCAGAGGAGCTCTAGGTTTTTTTATGTTTGTGTAGATCTTCTCTCAGACTTTTGGAAGAATGACAAAACCATGCTAGGATACTTATGCGATGTCGGGGGGAAAAGGATGGTTCCTGCCAGTCCTCTGGAGCCGGGGAGTGCAGAGGCAGAGGTGTCTGTTCACTCTGGGAGACGAGTGGTAAATACAGGTTTATTGCAAAATCACTCAGCTTATATAGGGTCCCGAGGGGAAGGTGCTGGAACTGGGACTGAATTGGCTAAGGGCTCGGGCGGAAGGGAGTTAGGTGCTGACTAGCGAATGGGAAAATGGGAGGAACCAAACCAAATAGAAACCCAGGAACTGGGGATAGATGGGTGTGATAATCAAAGGGGTTAGGACAGAGGCAGAATCCAGCAGGAGCGGCAGACATGCTGCCGCAGACTGCACCAGCAACATGAGGCAGGGGGATCCCGGCATGGAGCCACCCAAGCACGGACTGGCGGTTAACAAGCTCCAGCGTGGACCGGCAGGAACAAGGCCTGGCTCGTCCCGGACTGGTGGGGGCATGCCTGGGCAAGTTCCGCTGCTGTCGCCGCAGCAGTGGCAGGGGTTGGGGGGGAACACCTCCGTGCGGGGCCATGGTGGCCCAGGGAGAGAGACAATGCCCACGCCTAATGAGCAGGTGGTGACTCCTCAGAGAACAAAGCCTCCGGGGAAGACGGGGGAGAAGTGACAGCATTGCAGGAAGGAATACAGCAAACTTTCTGAACTAAAACACCATAAAGTAAAATGCATAGCTTTTAAACTCCAACAAGTCTCTCATGTATGTGGCTGGTCTGGACTGCACTGCTTCCCAGCGCTGTCCTGTGAGGTTCATTTTAGCATTTTCCCACAGGTATTGAGGAAACTTTTGTCACATGACTGTTCCCATGTCCTTTGATAGACATCTAAATTACAATGATTAGAAGTTGAAGGAAGATTATTTTTCAGCTAGACATTCCAATAATTGAATTTTTTTGTGTGTTTTGGATGCAACAGGGCTAATAAGTTTTATGGAGAGTATGCCACCAAAAAGAAAAGGGGGCCAGGGGGCAGTTTTATTCCTTAAATTTCCTACAGGAACTCCTTCCAGCAAAGTGCTCTGTGGTGCTACAGAAACAGAGGTTGTTAGTTTGTCAAAGGTCATGCTATGAATATAGCCATCAGAAACTGGAGTTTTGACACTAGTGTAAAATTGTAATGAATATCATTTACAATAGTACCTCCAGCTTTTTTTTTTTTTTTTTTTTTTTTTTTTTTTTTTTTTAATTCAGTGTAGGCAGAGGACCTGGGGGCTGGTCGACAACTGGCTGAACACAGCAGTGTGCCCAGGTGGCCAAGAAGGCCAATGGCATCCTGGCCTGTGTCAAGAATAGCTGGCCAAAAGGACCAGGGAAGTTGTTCCCATGTGCAGGGCACTGGTGAGGCAGCACCTCAAGTCCTGTATTCAGTTCTGGGCCCCTCAATTTAGGAAGGACATTGAGACGCTGGAGTGAGTATAGAGAAGGGCAACAAAGCTGATGAAGGGTCTAAAGAGTACGTCTTATGAGGGACAGCTGAGGGAGCTGGGCTTGTTTGTCCTGGAGGGGGAGACCTTATCACACTCTACAAACTACCTGAAAAGAGGTTGTATCAAGATCAGGGTCATCCTCTTCTCCCAGGTAACTAGCAGCAGAAAGAGAGGACATAGCCTCAGCTACACCAGGGGACGTTCCAGTTGGACATCAGGGAGAATTTCTTCATGGAAAGGGTTGTTAAACATTGGAACAAACTTCACGGAGAGGTGATGGAGTCGCCATCCCCGCAGTGTCCAAGAAATTACTGGATGTGGCACTTGGTGCCATAGTCTAGTTGACAAGATGTTGATGGGTTAAAGATTGGACTCGGAGGTTTTTTCCAACCTAAATGATTCTATGAAAACAAAAGACAAGTTTGGTCTGTAGAGTACTTGCTGTAACATCTTGCTAAGGCACTAGCAAAATCTTCTCTGGATTATCAGACAGATTTGTTGATGTTTCACCCTAGGGACCCAAGCTTGTGTCTTATGTAAGCTCATGTTCAGTATGAGCAAACAATGATGCTGGATGTTGAGGGACTCCCATAATGGCTTATGCTGGCACAGCTGCCTGGCCTCCAGCTGGCAGACAGCAGCATCCTGACTCAGTGTATCACACTGTGTCATGAAGATCAAAGGGCTTGCTTAAAATTTTATGCAGAAAATGAGTATTGATAGAAATGAGAAGCCTGTTGCTTTAACAGACAGCTTCCACCATCCTCATTATTCAGGTTTGGGAGCACTTGCATCCATGCATGCTGACAAGCTGCTCTGGCATGGGCTGGCTTTTTTAAAGGCTCCCTGGTGTCACCAGCTCTAAATCTTTATCTCATATAGGAACAGATGGAAATCATTCACACATCTGATCAGCAAAGATCTCAGAATGGACTAGGCACAGTGGCTGACATTTGGATGTCTATTTGTTGTTTTCGTTGTTAGTTGTTTTCCAAGAAAAAGTACATATAGTCAGACATCTGCACACAGTGGGCATAAAGTTATCCCATGCAAAAAAATTTAAAAAAAAATCAAAACACCTGGTATAATGGTAGATTCTTCCAGTAGGAATAATTGCATAATGTCAGCACTCCTGAACAATGCTGATAAATAAGACACTGGTCTCTGTAAAATTTGTGGCCATTCACTGGTTCAGAAGTACAGTAGTAAGACATATCCTGGCGACACACCTTATATCTTGCTTTGGAGCCAGATTTTAAATTTGCATTTGAATGAAAAAAAAATATGAGCCAGTGAGACTGAGGAGGGGAGTCCATCACTGCTGTCATGACCTTCAAAATACATTGTCTGTGAAAGAAACCTTGCCAAACATTACTCTGATCTGTTTGCACACAGACAAAGCAGTATCTAATTTATTTGTTCAGTGACAATTCTATTTAAGGTCTCACCTTTTATAGTAACCAGAATGTTTAATAGGTATCATAACAAACTATAGAATGAGATTAGGGTGAAAACTGGAAAGATATGAGTAGAGGCAAGCATAAAAGGGATGAAGGCCTCATGCTCATGTTTTGTGAAAATAACTACTAAGGGAACAGAAGGATGCTGTGTTTCAGAAGACCTGATTCAATAATGTCGTCTTGAGTACACAACAATTAGCTAGGTAGATAGTTATCTAGCTTTGAATTGTGTTATAGACTTCCTTTGGACTATACAAGATATAATTTAAAGTCAACAGTATTCTCTACATAGTTTGTATAGGTGGCAGAGGTGCTTAAGGGAGTCCCCCATAAAATTTTATTTATGCAGCAAATATCTGCCAAAGACAGACAATGGACTATGTCAAAGAATAAGTAGACTAAGACTGAATAACATCCACTGAGATGGGTTATTTGAAACCCTAGTGTTCTACATAAAGGCTCCCACTGATTGCTATGGATTTGAATTGAGACAGAAGGATGAAGGAAAAGCTTTGGCTGCTGATGAAAATATCAATAAATTTAAAAAGATAGTATGGTACCCAGTACTACTTCTAATCTTATTTAGAGGTGCCTGTGACCCTGGGCATTGGTTCAGATAAAGAAAGGGTAATTTTATTGAAAACATAGGGCCTGAAGATAAACTTCTAATTTCCATCCTGTCTCTTAAAAGCTGTCTCATAATATGTATGTCTTTTATCTCTATTAGGATGAAATTTGGCAACTTTGCAGTTCTGATCTACTGACAGTAACCACAGGAAAAAAAAATCTTTAAATTTGTTTAGTCTTAACTGTTTTTCTCAGCTGTATTGTAGAGTACTGTGTGACAGTGTCTGGGTTGCAGAAGTCTGGCACACTCCCTCTTTCTGTGGAGATGGGTTTCTGCAGGAGATCTCTCCCTGCCCCTCCCTTCCACTGGGGCTCTGCTTGGCAGGGACCAGCAGACACCCCAGTTTTGTTCACACTGCTGTTGAAGACAAGTGATCCTCACCTCAAGCAAGGTATTTTAGGTCAGCTGAATATTTCCCAGTGCTTCACTTCACAAAAAGGTTAAACATAGCTGTATAGCAGCGCTATTTTTTTAGTGTGTGTATATTTCTTTTTTTCATGGCAGGGAAATGAATGACAATGACAATTGTTTGAAAGACATTGAAAGTTGCATCTTTTCTTTAGATGGAAGATCCTCCACTGCTTCTTTCTGGATATTTCAGACTCTCAAGCTTGACTCCAAGTGTCAGAAAAAAAAGTTATAATAGACCTTCTCAGAAGCATAATTAGCACAGTCAGATCTTTGCTCATTAGCTGTTTCCATTCTGTTAAAAGATGGTAAAATGTTCCTCAGAATGTCCCACATGCAGACCATTTGGCATCTATAAATTAGTGAAATGCATCTATTATATAACAATTGTAAATCATCACTGATAGCTGTGTCAGCTAGGGCAACAGAAAAAAATATGTACTTGATGTTTTATTCAGCAGGAGGTTATTATAATGGCACCTTAGTGCACAGTGAATGTAGTTCTCTCTCTCTAAATAAAAATTTTATTAATTGCATTAATTAGTGTATTTTTATTTTTAAAGCATAAAAAGCTTCTCATTCTAGGCCCTCAATACTTGCATATAATTTACAATTATCATAAAATGTCATGATTGTCTGTCTAATCATTTGGCTTCAATTACATAGAAATATGCATAACTGAATGTAATAAAATAGACCCATTTCCCAACCAGTCATCATAAACCCTTTCTATCATTATGCTCTTCCCTAAGTACCAGGAAGAAAGACAATCTTTGGATGTGCTAGGAACTTAGTAACTACTAATGATATTAGGAATAGACTGAGAAAGAGTGAAGTTGTGAATCTGTTAACATCATTGTCAAGGCATGTGCTGATTTTCCTAAATTAGTAATTTAGGATTTTAGCCTTCAGTGAATGATGTAATCAACACCAGCTTTAATAAAGCTGTTGGCATCATCTGTCATTTAAGATTTCCTGAGATGCTGATTTAAAGCTTCACTTTTCCATCATCTTCCAACAGTCCTGGCACTCTGGGGAGGTCCCAGAGGATTGGAAGTTGGCAAATGTCACCCCAATCCACAAAAAGGGCTGCAAGCAGGACCCTG
>JAWWLZ010000082.1:82945400-82956668 GCA_035041345.1 Poliocrania exsul | reverse complement strand
CTAGAGGTGGACCAAGGGTTGGACTCGATGATCTCGAAGGTCCTTTCCAACCCAATCGATTCTATGATTCTATGATTCTATGATTTTGTGTAAGTTATTATCAAGTTTTCTAGGCAATTATTTTCAAGTCCTTCGTTTATGTCATTAATATTGCAAAAGCAAAACCACATTTTCTGTTGGGGTAAATGGAGGGAGAAAGTTGACTTGTATGGGGTTTTGACAATTTATGATGAAAATAAGGATTGCTCTTCAGAGGCAAAGGTAATCAAATTTTACCCAGTCAAAAATTCGGATGTATATAAATATGCATTATATGTTTCATTTTTATGTATATATACACACATATAATATGGATCATATATTTTATATATATAAAATAATCCAGCCCCTAGTCACTAAGTTTATGAAATCCAAATTACTACATCATCTGGATTCAGCAAGATCTAAATATCTATAAATATGCTTTCAATTTAATATTCAAGATTTGAAAGGCTGAAAACTACACTGAATATTGGTCGTTGGCAGGATTATCCATAATCATAACCATGTTGAATTACCCACTACATTGGGTTTTGTCTGTTTTTTATGCCTACAATGCTAATGAAATAGCAGTGATATAGCTCATTTTTGGCCAGAGTTCTCAAAGAATTTAACTTAGTTGTTTTCCACAAGCTAATGATGGTAGCAAACGTACAAGTCTGCTGCAGTTATATACAGCATAAGATGCCCTTCTTTTGCTGAGGATTGAGATGATTAATGAAAGCATTACATCTCCAGAGAGTAGCCCTCTAGCAAACTTCCCACTAAATGTATCCATTAAAAGATGGCATACAATATGCAGAAAAGATTTAAAGAATTATACTGGAACGCCGTCTGGGATTTCAGTGTTTCCCAGAGGGTAATTTTTTGATGGCATTAACGATCTCCTGTAGAGAAATCTGTGTTTAATCATTCTCTGTCCCTGCATGACTCTGTGCAGTATGGCATTCTGCAGTATATATTGCTACATATGTACTCTAGGGTATTCAAGGGCTGGCAAATTGCTTGAGCGGGTTATTTACTTTTGCAGAAGTTATGACTATTTCTGCACTTTGGCTCCTAATGAAACAAACAACAGTTATTTTCCAAAGTTTTAACACTGAGGTTATCCTTATACTTGGTAGGCTAAGGTTTACAGTCTTAAAATCACTGTAAATATGCTTTCTTGTAATATGGTGTGTCTTCCCCTTCATGCTAGAAAATCGTGATCTGATAAATGAGTCTGAAGTAGTGATCTAAAGCTGGAAAACGAAAGCAATAAGAAAATCCTGTTTACCAATGCAGGTCATATTCAGCCAGCAGCCTTGCTGTTTTTCCCACTGTCTGGCAGGGTAATGTGTATGGCAACTAGGAAGGCATAAAAATTCAGAATCATTCTCTCCTTCTTTTCTTTAAACCAAAGAATAGGAAAAGTTCTAACCAGTAAAACTCTGCCCTCCTTTCATTGGCTGGGCTCAATTGAGGGGACCAGACTAGAAAGGTGATCCCTGCAGCTGCCCTTATCGAGTTGAAGAATCATTCCTTATGCCAACATTCATCATGTGCACCTTTTTGTGCTACTAGGGAGGGTTTTCTTCCCACCAAGGTTTTGCAAATGCCTCTACAGATCCTTACAGAAACTTTCAGAAATTTTAAAATATTTCATTGGCTCATTTTCTGTTGAGGAACAGATAGGAATGAAAAGCAGATGGTTTCAGTGAAGTTTTAATTTGTTTCTTGTTTGGTAAAGTATGAGTATCTGTATGTCCTCTGTTCAACCTGCTTGAATTTGTAGAAGGCATGCATTGCAGCAGTGAATAGTTAAAAGTGAAACAAAACTGCATTTGCTGGATTTTACATACAGTTTTTAGAGCGGAAAGGAGATCAGTATTGCAGCCACCTGCTACTGTAAACTCTCTCTGATAATTTCCTATTTTTATTATTATGTTAATGTAGTTCAAGCTATGGTTCATCAAAATAACCAGGAAAGTATGAATGTATTATAGAGACTAGTTTATACTTTCTCTTACACTTGGTAATTCAGTGACATTCAGAAGGTGTGTGCGTGGGAGGGAGTAAGTAAAGCATTTTATTTGTTTCTCCTACTAGCTTGTTTTACCCAATTCCTATAAAAATGTTTAAAAGTTTATTAATATGAACCAACTGAATAAATATATTTCTCAGGTAGCTTTACATACAATGTTACTGCTGCATATCAAATATCTACAGCTGTACTAGCCTTCATTTAAACAGATTAGACTTTGTGGGACAAAATAAATATTTTATGCCATTTCTGGCCAAAGTAATTTTAGAATTTAAGAGCCATAAAGAGAAATTAATGGAAAAATGACAGAATATTTTTCCAACTAAGAGATTAACTAGTTTGTGTGAGAAGAAATAATCTTTTGTAGATGTTACCAAGCATTACTTTAGTGAAATCATAAAACCAGTCTACTCCATGGTATTTTCAGCTTTAACTCGTTAAAGGTTTTATTCTAATAATGCCAAGCTAATCTAATTATAACTGAGCTACATTTTCTAGAAATCATTTAGCATACCTATTCACAGCATCTATAACATAGACTTCAAACCCTTTTGCAAGGTAGTTTTTCTGTTGAAGTAGTGGGAGAGGTAATTAAAGCCTGCTCTAGTAAGCATTGTGTCATACTATTTTCAATGGTATGAGAATGATACCTGGAGGTGTAATTGCCCTTATGTTTTTATGGATTCTTTTAAGATCAAAGCTATCAATTATGAGAGACAAAGACATTTAGACAATAAGAACAAGTGTATACATCAAGCAAAGTCAGACAAAGGTAAATCTGAAATGTTTCAACTTGCAAGAGGAAACTTCTGATGTTTATACTAATATATTAGTTTAAAATAATTTTTCAGAGCCCCATAAAAATATGGAGAATGATTGTGTGTTTCTCTGAGATTATTATACAAACTAGATTGTGTTTCTGAACCACTATATCAGGTTCTATTACTGTTAGATTTGATTTCTAATTGTACAACTGGCCCAAAATTTACCTCCTGCCTCCATAAATGTAGCCTAGATGATTGCATACAATTAAAGGTTTATGTAAATCAAGCTTTCTATAACATAAGAGGAATGAATTTATATGACACTCGGGATGAAGATATTTGGTTACAATAAGAAATCAACAAAGAAAATTAATAGAATCAAAATTTTCTGTTTTCATGGTAATGTAACCAGATTTTTTTAAAAAATACACAAAATAAAGGGAAAAATGTCCTTCTCCCTGTTTTTTGTTAAAAAACTGGTCAGTGTTGTGTATAATCTTTCCTTTCTTCCCTGTATTGCTATGAGTAATACAAAGAAGTTACTAATATTTAAATAATAAAAGGTTTAAAAATATAAACTAGGTGTCTTCTAGAATCTTGAAGTGTTGCAATATAAATTAGTATTATTTCTTTCAAAAATATGAATTTATGTGGTTTTGGTTTATTTCAGTTTAAATGCTCTTTTTGTTTGTTTGAGTGTTTGTGGGGTTTTTTTGGTTTGGTTTGGGGTTTTTTTGTACTCTTATTCATGGAAGAATTTCCTTTAATATTCACTGTGATAACTAAAAAGCATTTGAATATTTAACATTTGCTGTAAATTTCTTATGCAGGAACTACATATGAATCTGCAACATAAATAACCTCATGTTATCATAAAAATATTTGATTAAAATTAATCCACCTTTTTCATATTAATTTGATGTAATTATTTTTTGTCATAAATCATTCTAGTAAATTTAAGAGGGAAGTGTATTATAAATTTAACTGTTCTTGGTTAGCTACAATCTTGCAGCTACAATCTCACCTAGAGTACAGTATGGAGTAACTTTAGGAGATAACAGCACCATGAATATTTGCCACCATTTCACTGGCTGGGGACCAGACCAGTCTTCCAATTTGCACAGTCATCATTTGAGAACAAGACTTTTACTGTCTATAGGCAGGCATGATGAGGGATCCTCTGGTTGTTCTAGCTAGTTCTTCTTTGGGATTGTTTTAGAAACAGCCTCCATAAATATTGCAGTGACCCATGAGGGTTCTCAGGGACTTGCAGTCTTGCAGAATGACCAGACTGTAAGTCCAGCTATCTGTTACACAGTGTACACTTTAACCCGATGTGCTCCACACAAAGAAGGAAAGTAGTTTAAATTCTTACTTCCCTGGTATTTTAAGTGAAAATGAATGCCATGTGTAGAATAAATGTGAACACTCCTCATGTGTCCGTTTTACCTCCTTGAATCAGTTTTTGATCTACTCAAGAAACATTATGAAATTTTCCATTGCACTGGGAGAGATTCCCCTGAACAGGCTTTAAGGGCAAAACTTCTGAAAGAGTGGTTTTAAATTTACATTTCATCTTCACTTGTAGGTTCATTCAACTGTGAATGATGGGAGGAAGCTGCAAATGTAATGGAATGTCTTAGTGGTAAGGCACAGGTGCTAGAATTACTTGAATGGTGATAAATTTACATTGCAAATGTGATAAATCTGGTGTAGTTCTAATGCTGCTGTAATGACTATCAGCTGCATGCATGAGGACAGATAAAAGCTGTTAAATGCATACTCCTAGTGCATGGAAAATGTGTTCTCTCAGCAGTTTATGTACTGCTTGATATTCATTTATGAGGGCTTCTCTTCACACAGGAACTTTCATTTCTATAGAAATTTACTTTGTGATGTTTTATTTGTAAATGACACTATTTGGTTATTAAGGCTGAATACATGCTCATTAAGCTTCTTGGTACTAGGAACATGTATGGGAGTTGTGCAGGGGTCTTTTCATTTTCAAGTTACTTTTCATCAGCTCTTTGCATTCTGGCAGTTTCCTGCACTGCAGCAAAGTCGTTGCTGACAAGGCAGCAGTCAACAATACCAGTGAAAATGGGAATCTGAGAGAGGGTTGATATTTGAAGTACTAAATTCAATGGTGCATCTTCAGATAATTGTTTTGGTTTACCTTTCATGTTCAGTGTCTAGCAATCAAGAGACAAAGCAAATAAATGATGCACAACATGCTTGAAAAAGCAGTCCTGTGCAGTCAGCAGAGCTAAGCTACTGCAGGTTCCAAATGTCTCATATAATAAGAGGTTTTCCTTACTACTGATGGAAATACTGGGTCCTTTAGTAAAGAGAGCTAGGCTATTATATTTTTATATTTGCCATGAAACTACCTGACACAAATGTGCACGGAGGCAGCCACCTCTGCCCCGTGGGAACACATATGCTTAGCATGTGTGTGGATGTCCAGGCAGTAGTGAAGTGAGCAGCTTTGTAAGTTTCCTACCCTACTTGCAACTGTGGAAACACCTTCATCACCAGGGAGCCTGGACAGAGGTGCAGTAGCGCTGGAAGAGCTGGGCATCAGTGGGGTCCCACTGTAGCCTCACATTTCTGGGGGATGGTCCTCTCTCTCTTCCTTTACTTTTTGAGCTACTGCTGGCCTCTCATGGGCAGCAGCTCACTTGCACACCCCAGGTATTTGTCTGTCTGGAGGTGTCTTGAACAATGGGAAGCAGGAAGCCATGGAGGTAGGTCTGCTCTACAAAGTGAACCTGTCTGCCTGCTTAGAGTTTTGAGCCCAACCAGAGAACTGGTTTATGTGGCTCAGTCCATCTGTGTCACATGTGTATTCATTATTGTTATCTTTAAGCTTGTATCTCCTAATGTTTACCCCAAAATGTCTTATTCCTGTGTCTCAGTACTATTGATCTTCTACATCTTGGACTTTTGGAGAGGTGCAGTTGCTCAGCCTCTCTGACTTGGTGTGCCGCTGCCCCACTTCAGCCATAACCTCCAGTGGGGGATGTGATGGCTGCATCCAGCTTACTCTGGACTTTGGGAGATGGATGGCAAAGTGGTAGCCGAGGGCTGTCTGGAATGGTGACCTAGACATCTTGATGGTGTATCCATATTACTATAAGTCAGTCATCTTCATAAATTGTGGACATTCTAGGCCCATTGACAGCTCCTGAAAGGCAGTGGGCTGCACGTCAAGGTCTCACCTTGAATAGGGATACATTCTCAAAATTACTTCTCAAGGTTGAGATATTCCATGCCATAATGGGTTCTTGGTAGGGGATTAACAGCATGCTAACTTTGAAATCTTAGCTAGGTGATATAAAGGATTTATTGTGCACATATTATCCTTTAGACAGAAACTGTTGACCAAGTCTGGGACTGAGTCTGGGTCCAGCTGCACTTAAGCTTCCCTCAGAAAGGAGTTTAGAACACAAAGGCATCCTTTCTGAACCTCATGGCTTGACAAGAGGGTATCCCTGACAGTTTTGTCTGATGCTGTTCTCTATGCCGTACATAATCAAGTGTATCTTGGCATCATATCTTGTTAAACCACTGTTGCATTTATCAAACTTGGTTAAATCACTGTTTTCTATCAATAAACATATTGGTAGTTCTCTTTTACAAGTAAAATGCATCATTCCATTCACAGCAGGCTCATAGAACTGTTTATGTGCATCGTGGCCTTTTCTCAGGCTAACATTGTTGAGGTAGGCACCAGAGCAAGAAGCCTGTTAACCATGTCTCCAAGTCCAGCAGTTTATAACCAAATGTTTGTTCTAAGAGTGACCTGCTTCTGCTGCAGCTGACAAACCACATTGCTATGGCAACTGATAGATGTGTGACAGTGATGAACAGATCACGCCCAAACATACCGGTAGCTTGTGGATTTTTTTTTTTTCAAATTCACAACAAGTTTTAGCTTAGAGGTTTCTAGCTTCTATATTTGCTGCTTTTTTGTTTTGGTTTGTTTTGTTTTGTTTTTGTTGGGTTTTTTGTTTGTTTTTTTGTTTGTTTGTTTGTTTGCTCTTTAAGCCACAGTGCATGGAAAACAGGATTCAGGCAGTCTGGAAGGGACTCTGGTGGTTGACTAATCTGGTGTCCTGCTTGTATGAGTGGTAACTTCTAAGTTAGATGCATCTGTTTGAGTCTTGTAATGCAGCTTTATAGTTCAAAGCTACTGTCCTTAAACCTCCATCCCACTCTCCTTCAAAATCCAGTTTGTGGAAGGACAATAGAAGAGATGACATAAATAACTCTACTGCAGGGTTGGCTTGCTTGGCATCATTAGGAAAATGAGAGATTATGGCCTTTCCCCTTCACACAAAATGAAAGAGAAGTAAAGACATGGTATTCTAATGGCAGAGCTTATAATGAAATACTTACTGTTATGGCAAATTCTTTGTTTGATGGCTGTGTTTTATAACTTCAAAGTAAATCAAATCAGTGGTTTGAAATGCTTATAAAGTAATATATTTCTCCATGTAGGGAAAATGAAACAGAAAAAGGCAACAACATACATATAATCCCTTTTATAGACTGGAAAAAAATAATCTCACTATTAATATTGAAAGTAACTAATGTTTTGAGTATAGAAGTTATTCTTAGTTCTAAATTTCTTTTTTACATTGAAACAGTAATTCAGTGTATACACCCAGGCCACATTTCTACACTGAGTAAAATAGCATTGAATGGTTATTCTCATGTTGTTCAATGTTTATTAAGTCTATTAAAAACTGATGTTCTGTTCTGATAGTCTCTTTTTTTAGTAAAGCCCAATTGGTTTGGACTAATTAATTTGAATTAAGTAGACAGTAGTATCTTAGTTGACACTATTGCAAGGATTTTACAGGTGAGGTTAATTATAAATATGAGCCTATAGCTACTGTGTTTCTCTCCTATCTTTACCATGCTTTAAAATAACAAACATTATAGTGCTCCACAGCAATCTTGCTGTTTTAGGGTTCTTGGAGACTTCCTGTAATATCCTTCACAATCTGGGCCTCGAATTTCCTTTATAAATGTTACATAATCAGCTCTAGAGTCTTTGTGACTCTAATATTTCCTTGATAGTAAAAAAATGTGTTGTACCTGAAAACATTTCTCAATTAAAAATAATCCCTAGGATTTTTATCTGAGAAAAAAATAAAATGGCATTGTGCACTTAAAAGTAAGAGATTCCAAAGGAAAGAATAATGAATTTGTATTACAATGTGGTTAATTGAAGCTTTACCATCATTAGAAAATATAATTTAAGGGTGGAGTTTTTTAAAAACAAGGCCTATATTAGGAAATACTAAAGGGGGAGTAGTGGAAAGACTTCAGTCACTCTGGAAAGTTTCCATGTTAAACTAACCCTTCCCTTGTGAGCTGCTCATGGACAGTGCAGGCACAAGCTTACAACCTACTTCTGTGCCTAAATGCAGTACTCTTGTGTTTTCCCATGTATTGATTTACACATGGTCGAACTCTGATTTGTACACTGAACCCAATTTTAAACCAAAATGTTTCATGTATACACTTTACTTATAGTAAACATAGTGATCTGAAGCCACTCCTTCAGTAGCTAAAAATCAGACTCCTGATGTGCTGCTGAGAAGGAGTGAGTTAACCTCTTTTCTGTTGAGATACCACAGGTTAACACAATGGCCCTTTGGTCAGAGCTTGGTGAACACAGAGGATGGCTGAGCACTTGTCAGTGCAATGGCAGATTAGAAAAATATTTCTAGTATAGCCATAAACCTAGTGCAAATAAACTTTCACAAGAAGGCAGGTCCTATCAAATTTTATGTTCCTGCATGGATAAAAAGGAATGAAGGAAATGTATTCTAGGCAGCTGATAGTATAATTGTGTCAGATTAAAATATTCATATTCTCTACTCCTATGATTATATAGTTTCCCTTTAAACTCTGAAACTGTCCCTCTCAGCGAAAAAAACCAATAGAATTATGCACACTTCAACACTTTTTTCTCAGTAAAGCTAGATATATTTCTTGACATTTCTGTTAAGGTTTATTAAAAGAAGTCAAAAATACTTTAATTATCTATGAGAGTTTTTGCTCATTATCAAAAAATTGTCTAGGCTCATTATATATTGCTTTTTTTAATACCATATTCACCTTGATGGGGAGTCCAGATAATTTCTTTCACTACCACTATCAAAAACTTTGTCTTAATGTGAATTTTTGCTTAAAATAATTTCTACTAGATCAAGGCAAATACTTAAATTTTTCATAAAAAAGTAAAATCAGAGGTGAATATCTCACTAAATTAAGTCTACCAGCATTTTGAACAGAATGTATGGGAAGAGGTTTGTTATTCTCCAAGTTTTATTTTACTTATTTTTAGTTGCAGTATGTAGCAGGGCCAGGATTTGGACTTGATGATCATTCCAACTCTATGATTCTTCACTGCAAGTTCAAAAGCAATGTCTTGAGCAAGGATAGGCGTTCAGGACTGCTTAATTTGCCAAAGGTACACCGAATACAGAGGCATAGATTCCATGTTTCTTATTCTTGTCTTTGACTATAAAATATCTGCTAAACAATGATGTTGCTTTGACCTGAGGGACAGTCTAGTTCTCCTTCCAAGAATAGTCTACTCTGGTAGAGCTGGAACAGTTAGTGAGACAGAGTTCTAGGACCACCTTCAGTTTCTCCTGTTTATGTCAAAGAAGTCAAGACCACTCTTGAAATTCTGTATAGAACAGTGAATTTGTGCTAAAAAATAAATTGTAAAGTGCAATTCAAATGTTGATATGAATATCATCAATCTTATAGTTTGAATAATTATGTTGCTTCCCTTTGGAAACAAAAAGGCATTCATATTGGCTTTGCATCAACTTCTCATGCCATATATTGGGTATACTTGTGTCTGTGAGGAGTAGAGCTTTTTTGTTTTGCTGTTTTAATGAAAACTCAGACTCCTAAACCCAAGATGCACTCAAATCAAAATCAAAACAGTCAAATCACATTCTGAACCAGACCAAGTGTGACTCTAATTTTTAAATATGCAGACTTGACAAAGAAGCATTAATGAAAACATTTATTTGCATATAAATACCATCTGTCACATAAAATTCACAGTACTAGTTTAGGTAGGATGTCATTAGTTCTCCAGGAAGCACTGAACAGTAAGGAAAGGGGAGATGAAGAAAATAGGCTGTAATGAAAGGTTTTTGGGAGCATGCTTTAATTCACCTCAGCTGCATTAGCAATCTGCAGCTGTAGTAGATTTGTTCTTATTTGTTTACAGTGGAGAATACTGAATTCTATAAAAAGTGATTGATTTTCTTTTAACCTGAAAACTGTCTGAAGTGAGAACTACTCTTTCTGTTCTGACTACACAGCTAGTTCAGTCAGTGTCTGGGATCCCTAGGTACTACTGCAGTAAAAGTAAATAATAATTATAAGAATGACTAAATTATTACCATTTTACTAAAAGTTTTTAGCAAAAGAATGGCTCTATAGGTAATTTAAATATTACAATGATTTGAAGAAGGGGTTAAGAAAGGAAAAAAATAATACATGATACAAGAATAAAGAGTGAAAGTAATTATTGCATTACCATCCATATTATAAAAACAAATATGAACCATTCATATATCTTATTTCAGAACTAATTTCATGTAACATAAAATAAACATATAGCTCTAGCTGTCACTAGGGACAGTTCAATGGAAGCATCAATACAATGTATAGAGGTGAATGTGTATGGAAGTACCATCACATCCAGAGAAAGAGAATACAGAGGAGATATTAGAGAATAAAAAATAGTTAAATTGTTTGGATTAGGAAAATTGTATGGAATATTGACTTCAGTTCTGCTCACCCTATTTATTTCTTGTTCCTCCTCCCCTCAAAACAAAAACTCAAAAAATGCAAACCAAAACAAAAAAATACAAACCAAAAACCAAAGCAACAAACAAAATAATGAACCCACAGAGTGAAATATAATTCATGTAGAAGGTGGAGTCAAGTAAACTAAAATCTGGATGAAGCGAAATACTTTGAAATTATGGAAAGAATGCTGAAAATGTAGGTAGGGGTAAGAATTTGTAGCTGTTGCAGAAAAGGTGGTCAGGCAGATACTTATATTCACTCTCTTTTAATAGGAGACAGAAAGAAATTAAATTATAATACATATGAAACTGTTTTAAAATATTTAATTTTATACAATGTATAATTAACCCAAGGAACTTGGTGTTATAATGTATTGGTAGAGAAATATGCTTAGTAGAGCTATAATTAAGAAAGGACTCACAGAGATAAGGACAACTGGTATTCAAAATACTACTGAAAATAGTCCAGCACATTGAAATGTTTTTGCTTTTGGACACAAGAGGAACACTGTTGGGGATGGGGCAGTGTATGTGGATATGGAAGAATGGAAAAGAGAGAGAGACAAGGAGACGGACTTCAATGCCT
>JAWWLZ010000082.1:82902129-82925942 GCA_035041345.1 Poliocrania exsul | reverse complement strand
TTTTCTTCCATGTGGTTTGTGTGGCTCAAAGTCAAACTACTGGGGGGTGATGGTGATGCAGATGCCTGAGGCGAGGTAGCTCCAAGAATGGCTCCTAGAAGATATCACAAAGGGAGGCCATGCTATTGCTTAACACCACCCTATGTTAATCTTATGAGTTTGAAAGCCTTTGTCCTCGGCTGGAGCACCCCTTCAGGGGCTGAGGCATCTCCTTCAATCCATCAGGCCTTATCAGAGGGGCCATCATCTCACAGGTAGTATAGGAAAGTTTTATATTTAGGTAGCTGGGGAAGTAATTGATAACTTTTGGATTTAGTTTCATTAAAAATTTCAAGCTAGTTGGTAGAACTGGAAGAGAGAGGCTAAATAAAGATCTCAGCTTTCAGAGTAATGATGTCTTACAGTGCCTCAGGTGACATGTAATTTGAGAAAAATATTGACTGAATTCTTTCTGTCCGATTTTTTTTGTATGTGTATATTTACACACTGAAAATAAAATGCATGTGGTTGTATCAAAAATGAATCTAGAAAATACTGCATTATTTGTGAGTTCACACAAATGTACTGGCCTGCTTTTGTCAAAATAGAATCAAAAGATACTATTAAGGCATCCCCCTTTGTTTTCCTATGGAATATTTAAAATGTACTTAGTACATAAAGACAAAAAATTGCATTTTTACTGGAGATCAACCAGAATATTCTGTATATGCAAATGCTGTAGAAATGTTTGTTAGAAGTGTACAAAGCCCCTTTGTTGTTAAGACTGCAGACAGCCTTTGCGTATCTCCTGAGGAATCCAGCTACTTGCATCTTTTTTTACATGCCAGCTGTATGTTAGTTCATTATTTGATTTTTGTAGCTACAGCCCAGAGAACATGAAGGAAGAAGAGAACAGTATTGCTGACAGAAAGAAAAAGATGAGCTTTTGTATGAAGAAAAGCTAGGCATATATTTCAATGAGATTTAAAATGCAATGGTTAATTGAAATTCCTTATTCTATTTTTGTCAATGTTATTTGTGGAGTAGTTCACTCTTCAGACTGAAGGAATTAGTCTGTCTGGTTTTACAGCAGAAATAAGCCTTTTGAGACTGAGTTAAAACAGCCGTTATTAATTTTTTGAAGGACTACATTACTATAATTTGCTTAAGAATTCACACCTGGTTATGGTACTTCATACCTCATGTGTATATTTTAGCTCCCATCAGTCTATTTGGCCCTGCAGATTGAGCACTGCTTAGCTTGGGATAGGATCTTGGACTGATTCAATCTCAGCTGAACATACCTCTCCAAGTTATGTGCAAGGATATTTGTTGGGATATTAGTTTTTTTATGGGTTAAGAACAAACAAACACTCAGTAAAATTAATGGGAGGTGAAAAGAGAGAAGGACATTATTTTCCTGTGAAATTGACTGTGTTGGGGGGAGACAGGACAATTCAACTTCTGGCTTATGGTTGGTTGTTTTTTGAGGGTAGTGAACATGGGAGCATCAAAGTATTGCGTGTAGTTGTCTGTGTCTGGCACAGCTGAGATGAGTGGAGAAGGAGGAGGTCATGAAACATCATGAGCTTAATCTGACATCTGCAACTGATATCCTCATTCCAGGGATGAGTACGTAAGTTCACAAATTTTTCCTTTGTTATGCTCACCAGTGGTGAATTCTTTTTATACAACACCCTCATAAGTTTTTTGTCCTATGGTTTGTTGTTGTGCTTTATTCCTTGTTAAACCTTTGCAAATACAGTTATTGTAAATGCAGGCATAAGAAATAAGGTTATAGAGAAGAAACAGACAGAAAATGTTATAATAACAATGTACTTTTAATGCTGTTTAAGGAACCAAAATATGATTGTGTCTTATGTGTACAAATGGCAGATGCTTTGTAAGGGACTAGGTCCAATCTAGTGGTATTGAATTGTTTTCAACAATAAGATATCAAATGACAGCTTTAAACTTTGTAGAGAAATTGCTCATCCATCCCATAAAATCTGTAGTATCTGAGAATGTGAATCAACACAGGGATTCTATTAATGATACTTCTTAATGAATACAGATTAATTCTATTTTTGACTAAGAAATAAAAAAGGGAATGTAAATATATTCTTTGAAAAAATACTGCTGACTCATCTAAGTCTGCAATAACCTCTGTGTTTTTAAGCTGGCCAGGATCCATGTTGATACTTAATGTACAAGGCTGAGAATTAGAAAAAAAGAAAAATAAACAAAAAAATCATGGCTCTGAAATCTCATCTATGTCAATTATAACCACAGCCCTTTCTTCTTACTCTGATACAACAAAACTGTGGGTATATAACTCACTTTTGCCAACAGTGCTTTTGCTCAGGTTTAGTGGCAGCGCTATGAAGTACTGGACCTAAAGTAGTTGCTTTGGATCCCTGAGGTTGTTTATTGCGTGTGATCTTGGAAGTCACCACCACAGAGATGCTCTGCTGAAGTGCTTCAAACTCCCTTGGAGAAGCCTGGGAGGTTGAGTTGTTGCTTCTGTTATAAAAACAAGTGGAAGTTAGATGGTAAATGATAAATCTAACAGCGTGTTTGCAATGTTTGCAGAATGAATTTAACACTTGGACAGGGTTGCATTGTCATCTTTGATCCTTTATAAACAGTTCTTTCTTCCTCTATGCCATTTTGTTGTGTAAACAAATGGACTTGTAGACCTTTTTCAATAAATCTAACTTAAAGATTTCCAGTGGGCAATGCCATTTGAATGAGCTGATCATGAGTCGAATAGAGCAACACTTGACATTAGTAATGAGCTGTAAATAAAATAGTGATATCTGATTATATTATTTCCTTTATGCTCTAGTCTTTGTAGAGATCAGGATAGTATTCTGCTAAATAGATGTTCTAAAAGTGCTGCAGCACAAAGGGCTTACAGAGGAAAGAAGGGGAAAGAGAAAAACACAGAATTCAGTTGCATGAGATTGCACAGTGAGATATGGTACATCTGGGGAAATCTGTCTGCTGACCCTCTGCTCAGGGTCTCTGTGCTGGAGCAGCACTGCCCAATCTGTAAGGCACTTGTACCTACCAGGCTCAACAAGCAATAAAAGAGGTGGGAAAATGCCAAGAAAAATTCCGAATTGCTAGAACTGAGTTATGGACTAAGAAGGTTTTGAAGCACTGTCTAGACCACAGAGGTTATATTTATATTCCAAGTTTGTCTTGACCAGCTCCTGTGAGACAGAAATAATAAATCAGCTGTGCTTCCTAAAAAGCTGAACCATAAAAAGAGTGAAATGAAAATGGCACCACACTGCAGTATTCAGTAACATTTCATATTCTCTCTCTACAGGAGAATACTTTCTCTCCCACAATCACATATCATATATCTTTATTTTCTTTTTTCTTTTCTATTTTTCTTTATTTTTATTAACACTCATTTCATTAAGCCATGAAATATCAAGTCAGAAAAATTAGAAATATTATAATGAAAGAAAATTGGTGGGAAAATAGAGTATTGACATATTTAATGAGCCTATCCTAGTTTATGTCTTTGGCTTAACTACATTTGAATAATAATGGCACATTCTTGGAAGAGTATTTTTAGCTTTTTAATCACTATACCAAAAGGCATTCAGAAAAATAAAAAAGATTGAAATGCACTTTGCAGTCAAAAACCCTTTCAAAGGCCAAAGAGAATAAATATGCCCAAAAAAAACCTAGGAGTCTAAATGCAAATGTAATAGAATTTCAGACTACAGACCTTTGGCTATAAAAGTTACTGTCTAGCTTTTGCTATTGCCATTAGGGATTATGTAAACCAAGAAAACTGTAACCTCAGTTTGAATTCTAAGAAGTGTCTGCATTGTTTTCTTGATGTATTAATTACCATTAATTAGTTAACATGAGTGTGCAGACTTCTAAAAATCCAAATTCATCACATTTGATGGTATTCTGGTATGAATTACCCAAAAGAGGCAATCTGAAAACCTGAAGACACGCATATTTATATATTTGCATGCGTATAGATATCTCACTTAACTACAAATATATTGCAAAATAAGACTATAATTGTCTCAAAAACAAACAAACAAAAACAACAACAACAAAAAAAACCCAAGAAAAAACAAAACAGAAAAATAACCACCTGAAAGAACAACAAAATACTGCAAGCCCAGACCATGGGAGGTAGTAACAGACTTCTGCAGAGATGGCAATGTTTGATATTCTGGTTACAGTAAATAAACACACCCTTAGACCCCAGAGAAGACTAGAGAGGTACATAATAAAAAGGCACAGAAAGACATAATTAATGTTTATTTTGTACTTGGGAACCATATCTGGCTTTGAAATAAAAATGCCAAACTGAGAGGTTGCCAGCAGGGATTGTAGCTGTTAACTGTCCTGGTTCAAAATGCTACAAAATAAAACTCCTCTCTTTGGGAATTTAGAAGTGTAGTCCATGTGACTTTAAGGCTTATCTATTTTTATGGCTAGACATATTTATCTTTGAAGGTATTCCTATGAACAGGGAATAGGGAACAAGAGAAGCAGAGCTGGTGAGATTATTTGTCTCAAACACATATTGATCTTAAATGTAGGCAATATTTTCTGCAAAGGTACTTTTGCATTGTAGAAAGATGATAGTTGATGATTATGCCCAGTGCTGGCAATTACAGAGAACCATGCTGTAGCTGATTCTACTAAACAGGACCATTGGCTGATGATTCCATACACCATCTGACCCCAAACAACTTTAGAGGTACTGGAAAAACACAGTTAAAACCTGAAAGTATTGAAAAACAGAGTATGATAAAGAGAGGTAAACAGCTTTGCTATTCTCTCAGCTACCTGATGTAGGGAAATTGTTTAGTTAACAACACCTTCAACTTAAAAAAAAACAAACAAAACCAAAACCAAAACCAAAATAAAACAAAAAAAAAAAAACCAAACAAACCAAAAAACCAAACCCCAATCCCCACTATATTTAGGGCAAATACAACTCAGTTGTCATTTTTTTTTCTTTTTCAAAGACTATAGAAGTCAAGAAAGAATTACCTGGGAATTACCTGGGAATTCAGATGGCATTTGAAAATGGTATTTCTTTGCTAAAAGTGATTATTGGTCAAATGTATTAGATGATATTGATTCAACATTTTCCATGATGGTTATCGTTAAGATGAAGAATTACCAGTAATAAATAGTGGATCTTCAGTAAAGGATAATCCAGTTGCAATGCAAACTTCCAGATGAATCATCATTCATGTAACAGTTTATTGAACTCTTGGGATTCACAAATATTTCCATGAATACCTAGCAGTCACCTGAATGCTCATAAATAGTGAATAATGTGGGCTCTAAAAAGCAATGTAAATGAGCTGCTCATCAAATACTTTTTTTTTTCATTCTTTGAATAGCAGATCCTATAGAGCAAAATAACAAAGGAATATCAATTTTCAGTGTAGTGAATTAGAGTTAGGGAAGAACTTGTTCACAAGGGAAAATTGCTACTATGTCTGATAATTGCACAAAATTACTTAGATATTGGTCTTCTAGAAATGGTCACACGTCCAGTTTTAAACAGCAAAGTTTCATTCAGTTCTGTTAACGGATGGGGCATAAGTGGATGTCATGGTATCTCCAATGGAATTTTGTTTGAAAAACAGTGTTATTTTTAAAGGTAGGCATCTAGAGAAGGAAAAAATAGAGGAAAAAATTTTAGAGATAAAGACTGAATTCTATGAAAATATAAAAAGGGGAAAATGTGACAAAATTATTTGGTTTAGAAAGTCTGAATAGATACACATGGGAGAATATTGTGGATATAAATATTTAATTTGCTTTAGCACTTAGAAAAATCAAACTTAAATGGGGCAATGGTAGAGACAGTATATCATTCAACAGAATATTATCCATAATCATAATCATTTCCAGATACACAAAAGGTAGTAAAGACTGGATAAGGTGGGCAAGTGTGGCTCAGGGGAACACAGGAAGTGCTAAAGCAGAACTCAGCTTTAGTCTGCCTTGTCTTCTATCTTGCTCTGGACTATATGACCACATTTGTGTGAGATACCACAGTGAGAGCTATACATCCATACAAATCTGTTTCTCTTGGAAAAAAATATGAACTAAATGAAAAGAAGTCAGTAGGGACTTAGTGCCTGAATTAGAACTCAAGACAACCTAACAAGTTAAAAGACTAAGTGCAAATATGGAGTTTACTAACAATGCAAGGTGAAAAAAGAATCTGAGCACAGGCACTGTGGAGTACGAGGGCAAAAAAATGTAATGTTTTCTTTTTTAAAATAGACTAAGATTGGGAAGATGCTTAATTGGTTGAGAGGAAAGCAAAGATAGTGCACCTCAATATAACAGAGTACTTCAGATCCTTTGTGCTGATTCTCTATCACCTTTCTGTTAAAGATATTCTCCAACAATAATTTCATTGAAGTACCTTGTTGGGATTTTTTTTAGACATTAAAAATACTGGCTCTGTAGCAGACAATTTATCCTAATAGTTTGGGTGTTTTATTGAATTATACAGGCAGCTAAATGCATATGGTGTATCAATATTTGTAAATAACAGAGAAAGGAGAATTTTGTAAAGGCAACGACAGATGAAACCTCTTCCTCTACTTTTTTTGCACACAACAGCTCATCTCAGCTGTAACTCAGAGTACAGCAATCTTAAATCTTGCCTGAAGCAGGTGTAGTTTTTTAAGGACATCAGATTCAGCAGCTCTGAATTGAGCCAGTTTTGTGTGGGCTCTATTTATACCTAAAACAAAGGTCAGTGTTAAACTTACCCTGAAGAATACATAAAATCACTGAGAACCAGCAGGGTCTCATAGTACAGCCCTGTTTCTGCACTTCCAATTCAAGATGTGTCTGCTCAGTAGCTGTCAGTAAAATCAGTCTAGATCATCCTCTCCAGCCACTGGATGTTGAAGTTTGAAAATCTGTCTGCTACCTTTTCTCTCAGTGTCCGGTTTTGAGGGAGAATAGGTTCCAAACATTTTGGCCAGGAAAGTTGCTCAGCACTCTTCTAAAAGATGCATTGGGCATTAATACCTTTCTCAGTAATTAAAAAAGTAGCATAAGGTAGATTGGATAGTTGATACTATTGTCCTCATATTGCAGATATTGGCAGTGTATAATAACATTCATTAACAAGCCAAACTCATTACAAAACAATTGGGTTGGTTGTTTGCGTCCTTATGGGTTTGGATTTTTGTTTTTGTTTTGTTTTTTATTTTTGTTTTGTTTTGTTTGGTGTTTGGTTGTGGGGTTTTGGTTGTTTTTTTTTTTTAATTATTATTATTATCTTCTCCTGCTGTTGGGTAGCTCTGCCTAAAACTTCAAAAATGTTTAGAAATCTTCCTCTAATTTCCAGCTTCATTTCTTTCATGTGTAGTTTATACCCATTTGCTTTATGTCCTTCAGGTTAAAGAGTGTGGTTTGTTGTTATTTTTTTTCTCATACTCTCAGTTCTATTTATAGGTAATGAACTGATTGTTTCCTAGTATTATTTTACTAATTAATGGAGAGTTAAATAGCCCTTCTGGCTACTTATGATATAAAGCAGTGTTTTATTGCAGTGTCTGTGATACTAAATGTCAAAAAGGGATTTACTGCAGTTTGCTTGTACATATAAAGCTCTCTTGTTTAATGTTCAAGTGTATGTATCCCAAAACTTTGACTTGTGTTCCAATTCTGAGGCACCCATAGTGCTTTTTACAATTGAGAGAGACCATTTCTTCATCACAGCTAACTCACTGGATGGTTAATCAAAAAGCAGATAAAATGTCTTTTTTTGTCCCTGAAATGAGCTAGCTTATTTGTAGGCACAGCACAACATGGATGAGGAACCTGAATTAGTCAGACAGCAGTTCCCTTGTTGTCTCTCTTCCTTCTCATCCTAGCATATTCTCTTCTGTTTCTTTAGAACTGCCTGTAAATATGTTTTGGGGTTTTTTTGATGTTGCTGTCAGTTGATGATTTTTTATCACATTATTGTAGAGTGGTGTACGTCGTTGGCTTTTTTGTTTTGATGGGCTGTTTCAAAACATTTTCTGTTGAACTTCCAACTTAAAAACATTAGGACCGATATAATTTTACTGGTAAGATAGAATAATAACTGATTTTTAAAATCAAATTATCTTTTGCTTCTGGATGGGTTTTAACCCATGTCCCAGTCTAAACTTTAGAGATGATTTTGTAGTGCCTAATTTTTTGTATGTATGGATGAATTTTGGACTGGCTCACTTACAATTCAGTGCAGTGCAGTGGTTCAGATGAGAGGTTTTTGTAGCCCAGAAAATGCTCTCCAGCATCTTGGGTAGAGATGAAGGCATGTGTGCAAGGACAGAGCTAACAGGCATTACACTTCACCTGACCACACTCTATACATTTCCATTTACAGAATAACTGGTATGGACCTGTTTTTCATGTGCTAAGATATAATGGATTTCCCCATAAGGGTTTAAAGGTGCACCCATATAAGTAGCAGTCTATATTTAAAATATTTGTAATAGTCTTGCCCCTTGCTTTACTTTGGCAGTAGTAGTAGTAGTGTAGGGGAAGGATAAGGGGGGGTATAAATGGGTAAAATCAGTAAGAAATTATGTGCTGCCTGTGGAGTCTTGACTGATAATTTGCAGAGAACTGACTGATTAAATGTAGAAGTCAAGTATGGAAAATGCTGCCTGAAGAGAAGTTTCTGAAAGGAGATGGAAGCATATGGAGGTGTGGACTCTCAAGGACAGGATAGCCCCATATTATTGCTCTCTGTGTCAGACCTGTTATGAAAACCATTGTGACTGTTTGATTTTAATAATTGTTCTGTTTTGGTTCCTGTCCGATTGTGAATGTGGAGAGTTTGAGAAATCTTTTAATCCATATCATCTGATCTGTGCAGTCCTACTTAATGGCAGCTTCTCTGGTCCATCCTCCTCCTATATTTGTTAGCTTATTTTATTAGGAGAGTAAGAAACTATGAAGTGCAAAGGGCCTTGATAGACTAGGTTTCTTGATTACCTGCTGAAGATCCTAACTACATTCTTTAAGATGAATTCTGAGTTGTATAAGTGTATAATGTTTCTGATCTCTCTTAATATTGTAATCTCAAAGTAATATCACCTGTTCCATTTTGATTCCTCCCTGTCGACTGTGGGAGGACTGAAAATAGTGATATTTGAGACATTTAAGCCTTTTACTTATTCCACACTTTTTAAATGTGTTTATAAATTAAAAAAAAAAAGGCCCTAAACAACTGAGGTAGATTTTAACAACTAAGGGAGAAAGAACAGAACTAAACAGTTGAGGAAGGTAGGTAGGAATCCACATCTAAAGGTAGAACTTTGTGGCATTAGGTAATTTTTTCATGCATAAAATGGAGAAGGACTAGACTAGTCCTGCTTCACAAAGGAAGACTATTGGCATGCGTTAAAAATGTCAGGTGGGGAATTGATCTTTCTGTTAAATGTGATCTTTCTTTCCAGGAAAAGAGATCAAAATGTACACAAAAATTGAATCTTTGCCAAACTACTTAAAAAGACAGATTTCTGAGTAAATATGACTGTAACGGGTGAAGTTCCATGTAACCCCTTGTTGTAGAAAAACTTATTTAGAGTGGTGTAGGTATATAAAATAATAGATGGTCAAGTATGCATACCAGGGACAGCTTCATGCCTTTCAAGGAAGCCTGACTAACTGCATGCTCTTTTAATCCATAGGATGCCATGAAAATAATGCTGGGGTGAAGATGCATAAAATTTTAACAACCAAGCCAAGAACAATTTGATGTGGAACCAGCTATGCATCCCTTTTCTGGTTGGCATTGTTGTAGACAGGAGGATGATAAGATGTATAGAAAACAAAAGCACAAGGACAAATGTCTTTCTCTGATGACTTTATGTACCACAGTAAGCCTTCCAAAAAAGATGAAAGTGAGAATTTGCATATAGCATTTGGAAAAAACAACAAGCCAAAATGGACTCAAAATTATGTGAAAATTAACATCCTTGAAAACTCATTGTTAGGCATGAACAATGTCCAGATGGACAGAAAATGGCTGACTTGCTTTGGTAAGGGTGAGGGGTTTTGTTTTGAATTGGTTTTGGTTTTTTCTTTGTTTGTTTTGTTTGGTTGGTTTTTTGTTTAGTTTTGGTGTTTTCTAAGGTTTTTTTATGCCACTGAAGATTTAAAGAAAGAAGTCATATCAAGACTAGAAATGCTTTCACAGCATTTAAGCAAGTGAAGAGCACATTGAAATCAAAGAGAGGTAATTGACTAAACTGAGAGTTTGTAACTGTTTACTGACATCTGTGGTCCTTTACAACTGGGTGACTTGATTAAATACTAGTGAAGAAATTATATACCTTTTAAAATATACAACAAGTTCTTAGTAAAAGAATTTGAGGGAGGTAATAAGGCAATTGATCTATTTAGGGCATACATAGTCTTTGAGCCCTTTCTATAAAAACAATAGTTTGAGGAAAAATCTCAATCAAAACTCACCTTAAAATTAAGCAGGATTAGTGAAGAATTGGACCATCAGAATTTAATTATTTTTCATTTTTTAATTCATTTTACATTATAGCATGAGCATAATCAAGTGTTAACAAGAAGACATTTCTAAAATAGAGAAGCTGATGAGGTTCTTACCTAAGGGCCAGGCCTCTATTGCAGTCTTGGGCTTTGTCATCTGTTTCCCTAGGTCCTCTCTTGGCATGCTTCACAGTAGTTGCACCAAACTCAGATGCTAAAAAGGCCTGAGTAGGAAGGTAAAGTTTAATGAACTGTAAGTTCCAAGTGGTATTCTGAAAAATACTTTTCTCTGAAGCATATGGTCTGATCGTGTTCTGCCACCTGGACTTTCAGAGTTGTAGTGTCAGCATAAGGATGAAAAGCAGACTCTGCTTTCCATGGCTATGGGAAAAACACAAAGAAGAGGCTTCTTTACTCTCCAAAACTGCTAATTTGGTTCTTAATGTGCAACAACTTCTCTACACACTCCAAGGCACTTTACAATATTAGGTAGTTTGATTAGAGAGGTAATTAGGAAACTGTAATAATGGGATGAGAGAGAACTGATGTTTTAAAGCCTGTACATTATAGTCAAAGCAATTTCATTTCATGAATAAATAAATCAGATCAATTTCCACACAGAGATACTTCATGCTCCAAATGATGTTGGATGCTGTGATTTAAAGTCAAAGTGGAGGTATGAATCATTACATGACATAGAATTCATTCATTCTCACAAAGCCACCCACAGAACAATGCAGAATGGTGTCCAGCAATGGGTCAGCACTACAGCTTGTAGAGCCAGGTGAGAAGAATAAGATGCAGTTATTTGGTAATGCCAGCAGCAGTGAGCTTGTGTACAATCTCTTATGCTTATTGGAAAATTAACAAACAAAACCCATCAGAATGGATGCAAATGTCTAAATTCCTTTATGACATGAGAAAAGATGAGGATCACAGGTTGAGGAAGGGCTTTGTTAACATGAAACCTGGAGAGGTTTTATTTAGAAATTTACATTCTTGCAGCTTGCTTCTGCAGTTCCTATGGAACTACTTTGAACTCTCCTCTTTCTTGGCTTTTGTACAATGTTGAGAGTGGTGTACATCAGGTGATGTTAGGATATTTCCTAGCTGAGATGTTTACATTACATTAGTTTAAAGAGGCCTCTACATTTTCTGAAGATGTGCCTCCCTCGTAGGAGACTACTCACCACCTATTTCCTTTGCCAGTTACTAGCCCCTTTTCCATATACATTGATCTTTAGTTTTAGTTTAGCTTGTTCCTGTGTTTACTGATCACTAGGGAATAACATGTGGTGGTGTTCAATTTCAATAGTAATCATTCTAATACAGTAAGAAGAAATCCCATTTTTAAATTAAATAAAATTTTCTTTAAAGGAACTTTTAGGATGCCACAAAATCACTGAGAATATCATGTCCACAACCAGGATGCTAGGTAGCAGCTCTTTTGCACTCAGCCTGTACCATGCAAAACATTTAAAAGGCTTTTCTTATTTGCATATATAAGGCCTTGGAACACATCAATAGGAATCACAGTTTCAGTTGATTACTACACAGGATCTAATTTAGCATATACTGTGGATACTCAAACAGCCTAAATTTTAGTAACTGTGTAAAATCATACTATTGCTGACATGAGAAATTCAACCTAGGGACCTCCTGAAAATTATGTCACTCAAGACCCTGCACTAAAGAGAGAAACCTCTTTACATGGTAAAGTCATGAATCCATAACATACGAAGGTGAGAAATTACAGCACAGGATGACATTTACATAGGTTAAAATGTAATTGCCTTTTGAGAATTTCTGAAAATTTGCAGCTTTCTGGAAAGACATTCATGTCGATATCAGGAACAGAGTTCATTTAAAAATGTATGAAGTCTGATCTGAGGTCTGATTCTGTGAGTTGTCAGGTGCCACAAGCTGTTACGAGGCACTTTGAGCTGAAATTGATGTTCATCAGGATAAGAAAACTCTAATGACTCACAGGGCAGAACCCTCGTCATCTCATTTCCAGGATCATAATGATTTGGGACACACCATTATGCACAGAGAGAGGCAATGGCAGAGACTGCATTGCCATAATCATTTAATGAAGAGTCTTTGCTGTTAAGAACAGGGAGTTGCATACATTTTTTATTGTGCAGAACATGGAATCTTATGTTTAGTCATACTATCATTGTTTGAAAAAAAAAAGATGAAAATGAATAACAGATCTAAAGTACGTTGAAGCAGTTATGTTAAGCTGCATGTTGGAGTTCCATGTAGAATTTCCATTTGAAAATTTTCAAATTTGAATATCAAAATATCTTCTGTACTGTTTAGTTGTGTATAGTACTAATTTATTGATTTGAACTAATAAAAATGAGGCTGGTTTATAGGAGAACAACACACCATTCTTGGAACATGCATTTAAATGATAATTTTGCCAAAACTTTTTCTTTTCTGTTACAGAGATACTGTACACTTATACATTTCCATAAAACACTTTGTTATTGAGGGTATACTTTTGATACTCAGTTTTCATCAAAAAGATTAAGCATTTATAGATGGGAGCACAGTATGCAGAGTTGAGTCCTATTATTTTATCCATATAATTAGAGGAAATAAAATCAATGTGAAAGGATATATGGGTGGAAAAAGGTATTCATAAAACAAAAAAAAAGCCAATTATTGCTTGATAAATATTGCTAATACATTTGCTGTGGCAGCAAAACTGGCTATCCAACTGAGCTAACTTTCTTTATGTGCTTAATTCCGGACTGCAGTGAGGGTCAGAAATATGAAGAGATGGTGCTCAGAAAAGCACAATTATTAAATTAGCTTACTGGATATTCTTAACATGTACATGGTTTTCCAGGCATCCTGGAGTGTGAATGAATATTTGACACCGTCCCCAAAAATGTTAAGTATTTATGAATTTGTGAATACATTCACAACATCCTATGGTGGGTTTTTTTTTTGTTTGTTTGTTTGGTTGGTTGGTTGGTTTTTTGGGGAGGTGGGGTTTGGTTGTTTTTTGGTTTTGTTTTTTTGGGTTTTTTTTGCTACCATATTTGGCAAATAATGAGAGTTCCTTTACTTTTTGTTTCTGGTTATCATAAGTAGTAGTACCTGAGGGGTATTGTAGTTTAGCTGTAGTAGAGCATTACAGGTCACGTAGATCTGGAAAAGCATGGTGCAGTATAAAGAATGACTTGTTTTTCCAACTCTTGATTTGATCATTTATGTAGCTCCTAAATTGCACTCTCTTACTGCAGCATTATTTATTTATATTGTGTTAGTAGCTGAGCTGAAAGTTGGACTTGGATCACCAGAGGCCTTTCCCAGTTTATCCAATGTGTCATGGTTTCCAGCTAACAGTCCCAGGTCTGACTGGTGAGACCTAAGCACATTGCAGATGAATTTTTAGGGACAGGCTGATAAGCTGTAACTGACCTCTGCTGTAGGAGGGGCCATGAGGGAATAGTAGTAATTTTGGAAATTTGGTACTCTTAATACACCACTGGCCCCCTTCGAGATGCAAAAATAACTAGATAGTCTGAAAGAAAAAAAATAAAGTGGAGGCCTTTCATGTGACATTGCTCCTTAATTTCTGGTTACATACTTACAGCAAGCAGAATTTCTTTCCAAACCAGATTTTCCTTGAGTAAAGATGGTTTTGGAGAGCATTTCACAAAATATTTTGTTTATAACTCACAAGGCAATTAACTGGTACCCTAATTTTTATTGGCTTTAGGACTTTGTGTGGTTTCGGCATTCCCCTGCTATTTTTCAGACCTTCACTTTAAGACATGTCACCTAGAAAAAGAAGATTAGGGGAAATTGTGCACACATGAAACTCTCCTTCAGTAGGTTTTACAGTGCCAAGTCTTTCTCTTGGGTCTTAAAGCAGAATTATGGTATGAATACTGTGCTATATTAGATGGATATGGTTCACTTGGAGTTGATCAAGAAAGGGACCTGAAACAAATCAGTAAAAAAAAGGAATTTCCAAGCTTTTTATAAATAGCTAGTGTAATTGCATAATGGGTACGGGTGGGCAAGCAGATAGTTCTTATTTCACATTATCTTATGTCAAAGCCACCCTGTTATTTTCCTGTTTTAGTTTGCTATTTCTGGAACTACTTTTTGTTTTGTTGCATCCTCTCCAAAATTTTGTCCCTCTTATTCAGTTGTGTTTGTAGGCATAGGTTTTCAGATTTTAAAAACCAGTTTCTAGACTCTGTTAGTTTGGATGACTGTTAAATAGCAGACATCTCAAGAATGAATCACATTTGTGACCAATGGAGCAAGATCTTCAAAGATGTATAAAGTAAGATTTTTTTGATTTAAAATAAAAATAATAAGATGTCATCTGGTTACAGCAGAATTATCTCATATATATTCTTACTACTCCAATCAGTACTGTAGATTTCTGGTAAATGCTTATTCTGACCTATATGAGATGAGCATCTGAACTTTTCATATTTTCTGAGATATTGTTTTACAAGATCAATTTTTATGGTAATATTAAAATTATTATGAGATATAAGTCAATTCTGCATGCTGATAATTTAGAAAGGTTGTGTTTTAAAGCAGATTAGAATCTCATTTTACTTCACCTAGAAACTTGGAAAACATATTCACTAATAATTTAGTTATTGTTAAGAGCAAGAGGAACTCTTGTCCTAAATGAAGTGTTATACATATTTGCAGTCATACTAAGAATTTTCTGTCTATAGCTTTTATTTTTATCCTTTGGGCTAAAGCTCAACTCATACTTTGCTTAGTCCATTTACAGCATTTTATACAGCATATTTCATGAGTCTGCAGCCTCACAAATACAGAAGCAGTGTGTGCTCTTAAAATGACAGACTGCTTCCATAAGCCATCTCTTTCATGGAAAAAACAGATCATGTCATCTTGCAAAGTACAACGTTAATGCCTGAAAAGAGGATAACATAGAGCAGTTGTTTTGGCATCACTAGATCCATTTCTTTGTGCACAGGATGGCAGGTTTGGTTTTGCACTGCTAACCTTGTCAGAAAATGTGGAGTGAATGTTTTATTTCATGAACCTGATACAAGACTTGCTGATGTTATTTTTTCCTATAACCTTTTAAAGACTGGATAGGTTAACTGCTCAGTAGCTCTCTGGTCTCCTGTTTTCCTCTGTCTATGAAAGTCTAATATGATAAACTAATTTTTCTCGTTGGGGTTGTTGTTTTCTTTTTAATGATTCCTCCAGTTATTGATTATCTACAATGCAATCTTTTTTGAGCCTTCCTATAACTCATTATATTTAGAGACATAACTATTCTGCTAGAGTGGTATTCTAGGCACCTATGTACCTGCAGTGGGGTCTCTTAAACTTCATGTTTGGGTTTCTCTGCTTTGGACCCATTTGCTTTCAGGTTTGGAAACTCCTTAATGTCTCTCTTGAAGAATCCTCTTTCCAGAATCTGCCAGCTCTTGTAAGCTTTGTGATAGGGTAGCAATTAAATGACAATCTTCAAAAAAAGAAGGAAAAGAAAAATTGAAAATAATTTTTTTTGTGTGTGTGTGCAGGAGGGGAGGGCTGATTCTGTCTTAAATTGTTCCTGATTCCATGTGTATGTAGATGTATATACATGAACCTGCATAATTCTTATGATACAAGAATATATGTATTAAATTAAACAGAGACTCTCCATGCAATAGGAAAGACAGTAACAGAGCATTTCTACTATTTATTATATAGTTACTCTTCCTTTAAATTTGAAGACAAGTTGTGTAGGACATTGGTGTCTTCAGAAATCCCAGTGGATGGTATTCCTGCAGTCTCTCCAAAACAAAGGAAAAAAGCTTCATATTAAGTGACAAACTTGACAGGCACCAGTATTGAATTTTTTAGATCAATATCCAAGCTATAATAAACACCTTTACAGTTTAGGAATACACCACATTTTCCAGTTGTGTGTGAGCAGACTTTTAGTGTCAGTTGAATTTATCAGTTCAGAAGCACTGAAAGCCAATGGTACCTTTTATATTTTATTAGCTAAACAAACATGAAGTACTGTTGTGACACCTTTTTGTACCAGGTATAATCCACTGAGAACCCCAAAATTGGTTTTAGTACCACTGAGTTCAATGCAGCTATCAGTATTTACAGCAAACATAAGATTTAGTTTCCTCTGAATTCTCTGTAAGAGCTTCACTCTCAAAAAAGATTATAATCTCTCTACAGGAAAGAAATTTTTAGCCCTGTCATTTTGCTTACTTTTCTTCAAATTGTTTTTCAAGTACCTAGAAGATTATGCACTTAAACTGCACAAGGACCATTCTTAAAAGCAAGTAATATAATTATCTAGTTAATCAGACAGAGGGGTTTCTTTCTTATTTTCATGTTAGCTGCTTTTTTTCCCTTCCAAGTCAAGTTTCTGCTTTCATTTGTGCACAGAGGTTTTGCTTTGTTCCCTAAGAGGGCATAACAGCCCCAGGCACACGTCTGCGAGGTAGATTTAAGGCCCCATTTGCTGGGAGGAAACATGCAGGATTCAGTACATAATTCTTAGAAGTCATTTGAGGGAAATGTTTACTTTTTACACACATATGTGTGTTTTGAATACCATATGAACAGCTGTGCATCCCAACAGCTGGGAGGTTGTGGGCAACACTGTGGACAACACTAGTGTTTTTGAGTTCAGAGAGACAGAACATATCCATCCTTGGCATTCTGTGCAGCTGGACTTCTCCCAAGACCAGATTGAGATCTTATGACATGGCACTTCTTTGGACAGTAGAGATTTATTTAAAAATGCTGCCAATGGGAAATATGTCAAAATCACTTCTCTACTCCCTCAGACTGACAGCTACAAATTGATTTCTGGATCTTTCACCAGCTGTTTGGACCTCTCTGGCCTTTCCATGTGAGAGGATCACACTGGACACACATGTTCCTTTCTGACCTTAATAGTAATGGACTCTAGAGATGAAAAATAAAGGTTTACTCTAAGATAAGCGGGGTTTGGTAAAAGACAGTTAAAACATGTTGCAAGTATAATTTAGGAAAAAAAAAAACAAAACAAATCAGTTTGAATGAGTTTCAAAATGGAATATGGTAGCTACTGCTTTTTTACCAGGTATGCTTTTCATCACTGTATAAGCTGACATGCTTGATAAAGACATAAAAAAAGTGGTGATCTTGGTGTACTTGCCTATTTCTCTTGAAAATTTAATTTTATTATGTAATTTTTCAGGTACTGGAGTGGAGGTGTTCTTGAGGGTTTTTGTTGTTTGGTTTTTTTGATTTCTTTGGGTTTTTTTGTTTGGTTTGGTTTTGTTTTTTGGGTTGTTTTTTGGTTGGTTGGTTGTGGTTTTTTTTGTTTGTTTGTTTGTTTTTGTTTTTTATTTTTTTTTAATTATGGAACAGTGTCCATCTTGCAAAATAGCTTAAAAAGCCCTGAGAGTTCCTTGAGTAATGCATTTTAAAGTTTGGTAATCAGATACCAATCAGTCACACTTTAGGGCTCAGAATGCTCTATAGAAGGGAATTATTTAAAAGTGGGATAGGAAAGGTGGGGTCGTTTTCCCTGAAACAAAGATTTTTTCTAGTTGAAATTATATTTAGGGAATCTTGGTTCTTTAGTGTTAACACTTCAATAAAAGCCTTTTTCTGTAGTGCTGTTTGAAACAAGCTAATAATAATATATATTTTGTTTTTCTCAGTTGTCAGAATGAAATGTTTCTCTATCTTCAAAACCTTAGTCTCTGTATTTTAAAGCTGAATTCACAAATAGGCTCAGTCTTCCTGAAGCTGAACTTGATTAATTTACTATTGCTTAAAATTTTTTATACATCCCTCCTTGGAGCCAAATGTTCCAGTGTAATTTATTAGATTTTTGTAGTCACCAGAAATGCCATGAAGCCTGGCACAGAACTCTGGTGTGCTGCCAGTATTTGTAAGAAACAGTTTCAGAATTTCATATGTGTTAAACTATGTCATAATTGCACTTTTGACAGGGTTGAATTCTTTTCAATTTGTAGAGCTTTTATTTAAGAAAATGAAGTGAGAAAAATACAGTTTGTATGTATCTGTCAGGGGAAAGGCATGTATCTAATTAGATTCTAGTGGTCATTACAAACAAATAAAATGACATTTTATGTGAAGTAAGGAATGAAGAGCTAACTATTGCCTTGTGCTTCTTCACAGGGAAAATTGGGAGGTAAAAAAACTTTGGGGGGGGGGCTTCAGATTGTGCATCAAGGAGCAAAGTGATTTAGAGTAGGTGTAATAAGTCAGTCCACATGAGTGTGTGCAGCTACTGTTCTTTAGCCTGTTTCTCAGCTAGATAACTGGAGCTGCTCAGTCCTGATATTGCTCTTGTCACTGAATTGGTGTGTAATGTAGCTATACTCATTTTCTATTATAGTTGTTGAAGATGATATTAATTTTTTAATAGGAGTTGGCTATTTTACTCTGGTATTGCACAGTGGGGTCTTCAGTTCATATCCAAACATTTTCCCCCATTTTTGTGTTTGTCTCTACCAAAATATATTAAATATACATTTTCTGACTGGAGCAGCATCAAAGAAAAACTGTTAAATTTTGCTTAGATCGAAAAGTGAATGACAGGTGGATGGGTTTTCTTGTTACCTATCATGCAGTTCACAGAAAGCAGAAACAATAAATGGTACATCTTCAGCATTGAATTCAGGGCCCAAATGGCCATGTTAGCTCCTCAGTGGGCTTGCAGTGAGGTACTAGATGTCACATTGCCACCTTTTTGGTTTGTTTTTTGTTGTTGGGTTTTGGTTTTTTTTGACTGTTATTGTTATCCCTAATGGTTAGATTAAGGGTAGAATGGATTTATGAACCTGTATCAGAGATCTATTCAATTTGCTGTGCAAATACAGCATAAAATTAATTTGTAAACCATATTCAGAATTTTAAACTGGCATATTTCCTCATGTTCTTAGTGACAAGAATCTTTCTGACTTATTAAGAACAGGTTTTAAACTCAAATTGCAGGGATTTTAAATTTTTAATAGGATTTATACTACACTTGGTGGTGATTAATTTTACCTTTAGATACTCCTTTGCACTTCTACATACCAGTTTATGTGTACTTCCATTTAAAAAAAATCAGATTTAGTCAAGATTCCTATGGGAGAGAGAGCTGGAAATCTTCCCTGGAAGTTGGGATTTTCTCTGGTTTCGTTGTTGGCAACGTCAGGAAAACACTACTCTCTCCCCCTTATAGTCTTCAAAACCTATTCACCTCAGTGTTTTTTATCTTTTTAATTAAAGAATCACAAAATATGCTGAATTGTGAGGGATCCACAAGGATCATTGAGTCCAACCCTTAGCCCTGCACAGGACCATCCCTAAGCGGCACACCATGTGCCTGAGAGTGTTGTCCAAATGCTTCTTGAACTCTGTCAGGCTTGGTGCTGTGGCCACTGCCCTGGGGAGCCTCTTCCAGTGCCCAACCACCCTCTGAGTGAAGAATCTTTTTCTAATATCCATCCTAAACCTCTCCTGACACAACTTCAAACCACTCCCTCGGGTCCTGCCACTGGTCACCATAGAGAAGGGATCAGTGCCTAGACTTCATTAGATCAGCTGTGATCCAGTCAGGAATCAGTTCCTGTTGGAAATTTTGATACTGTTGGTTAACAAATTCAACAGTTTGAACATAGTCCTTCCCCTCTGTCTCTTCATTCTTATGCTATTTGGAAAGGTAGATATATGAAGAATTAAAAAATTTTACCAGACCTTTTTGTGAAATTAGAATATAAAATTATAAAATTGTATAATAATGCATTATATTGAGGCTAGAGAAAATATTAATTTTGTTAAATTAATTTTATTGTTTGTAGCTTTAATTTAATTATCTTAATATAAAAAGAATAGACAAATAATAACAACAAAATGAAGTATTTTCCCAAGCCTGAGAGAAAATATTTTAAATTTTACAGGGATAATGTAACCTCAAATCTTCTTTTCCTATAAGGTGTTACTTTGGTGAAATTGTGCTTTTCACAGAAATCTGTCCATCAGAAAATAAGGAGGCCAGATATGCCCAGTATTTTTTTGAAGAATGTCTTCTCCACAGTAGGCAGTGTAATTCAAGGGGACCATGTCACAGTTGAATCTCCCTAGATCTGAATTCCAGGCCGTTATTTCAAACCTGTACATGAACAGAGTCCCATTAACTTCAAAGATGAAGGGAAAGAAGAAATTGAATCTTGCACTTAATTTAGGAGCCCACTTCTCTTGATTGAATTAAGCTGTCTCACTTCTGCTAATTCTTGTGAACTCCTAAGTGATTCTTGAAGCCCTTTTTTAGAAATGTAAAGTGTTTTCTGTGACTCCCTGCTGTGCTTACACTTCTTGAAAAACAACACAAAGAAGTCAAAACTCATTAAGAGTCAGAGGTTGCTAACTTTCAGTGATCAAAAGGAAGAGAAGAAAGGAGGTAACTTTTTTTGAGCCAAGGGAATAAAATCTGAGAAACAGGTATTATAGATCTATCTACCTACCTACATGGCCCTCAGCAGTGATTTAAACACATTAGTTCAGATGCAATACTGCTACATCTTTGGTTCTGTTTTGTCAACAAGGTCATTTCCACTCAGTCAAATAATTTGAATATGTTAAATTTTATCAGAGGCATTATGAAGGTTAGAAATGGATCATATACTAAATTGTATAGTATGAACTGACCCTGTTTAGTAAGTGTTCAGGGATTTCTGGTTTCCTTTTTTCTATTACAAGAAAAATTGGAAGATTAGTTTAAGGACTGCTTTGTGAGTTGTCAGTCGTTTGTGTTACTTTTCATTGTTTTTGACTATTTACTAAGGAATGTAGGTAATTTTACTACCAAAAAGCCTGGGTAAAATGTGTATATTTTATATAGAGTAGCTCCTCTGAAGTGTCTTCACCTCTGTCTGTGGAATTTGCCGTTTGGATCAATATTTAGTGGAATAATGGTGCCACATATGATACTAATCAAGGAGGAAGATAATTTAAGAAGCAGGTATTCTTTCATTTATTTTGTTTGAGTTTCCAGGATGTCAAATTTTGAAAGAATGATTCAGTTTCCTAAACAAAATATCTAGTGCCATTTTGCCTGCTTTAATTGCTGCTCGCATTTCATTTGTCTCATCAGAAGAATGTGGATATCCTGTAGTTTCTTGCTCAGATCTGTTGCATTTTGGATACCCTTTGGTTCTGGAAAAAGCACTGCATGTCTCTGGTTGGTCACCTGTGTCACACTGTGTTGGTTCCTGAGGGGAGATGCTGATAGATTTTTTGAAGAGATATTCTGCTCATAAAATGACACAGCAAAAAAACACCAACCAACCAACCAACCAACCAACCAACCAAACAAACAAACAAACAACTTTCATGTTCAACACCTAAAAAATAGAGCCAAGAGACTTCCTTTTTTTTATGTATTCCTGAATTTCATTTCTCTGACAGAACGAGTAATTTAATAAGCTGTTTTCAAAGTTTTACATGCAAGGCATTTGCACATTCTTACTGAAAAATAAAAAGGCCTAAAAGACCCTCCAGTTTTGTTAAATACCTAATTCTGCCTTGCAAAGTGCTGCCTGCATAGCAAAATTGCTTAACCCATGTTACTAAAGGAACATAGCATGAAGGGTTGAAGTCGTTTTGTTCTTGCTTATTGTATGTAGGCCCAAGCAATTATTAGAGACCAATGTACCATGTATTAGAAGTTATAAATTAAGGTAAGCTAGACACATCAATAGGAAAAAATGGTAGGAAGCCAAGATTTTTTTAAAAGATTTTTGCAAGGACACTTATGAAAGAAAGTTGAGAAAGTCAAACTGAGGAAAAGTATGAACTGAGGCTGAAAACTAGGGGGAGCAGCCCTAAACACCCCAAGAATCGACACCAAGAGAAGAATCTAGAAAGCTCCACCTTTAACCACACCTATGTACTGCCCAAGCATGAATATTTTAATCATATATTGTAATAAATTAATATGCATTGTAACCAAGTACTGTATTTGTATAAGTATACCTGTTTTAGCACCAGTGCTTGGACATGAGTTTTGTGCAGTGCGAACTGCCTCACTTCCCTGCACAGAAATAAATACCTTGCTGCTAAAAGACTAAAAAAGCATCTTAGCAGTTCATTATTTTGAAGCTTTTTTGGCTTCACTACCAATGTGTGTCTACTTAGCACTAAGTAAGTAACGTTTTTGGTGTTCAATGAAGCTGCCATCTACCAGCTGTGTAAGATTTGGTACTAGCTAGAAATGCTCAGCTACTTTAGGATTTTAAAACTAATTTTACTCTGCTCAAAATCATAATTGCCTTTTTTTAAGTCTCGGGATGAAATTCATACCAAAGGCAAGACTTATTTGATTTACTTAATATTCTCAAAGTTTGAGCAATAGATTATGTATATTTGGGGTTTTTATTGTTTTCCTTTTGTCACTGCATCTCCAATGATTATTTCCTAAGTGAGAATTATTGATTCAGTTTCAAGATGGCCTATATTAAAAGTAAGTCAGTTGATCAATGTAGAGAATCAGAGATTAAGGATTTAACAGGTACAGGATGTATATATGCGTAGATAGAATGACTCTTATAATAAGTATCAGGAAGAAGTGAATTCTGAATGTTTAAATATAGAATGTATTTGAACCAATATCTAGATCAAACATTTGCTTTTGCTTATGTGTTTTCAGGGCAAGTAACTGGGTTATTAGTTAGTGGAAACAAATATGATGGCAATAACACTATGGAGGTGTATGTAGTATTTGATCAAAAGTATCTGGGAAATCAGGTCCCTGAGTAACCATTTTACAACTTCTACCTTGTTCTATTCAGTTCCCTTTCTTAATTAATGATTGATATTTGAACTCAGATGTTCCCTGAGCTATGTCATAAAGACCTTGTTGGTGAATGAAAGTTGCATGTATCTTCAAGAATTCTGATGTAATGAAATTAATTATAATATAGAATGCTTCTGGTTCCCTTTGTAAGCAATTATTTAATACCATAAAATATAATTGCAGACATTATGCCATTACTCTTGGCAGATTACATAAAGTTAAGAACACAGATGGTCTGACAAGCTGCAACACCGAAGTTTGAGAATGATCTCTTATTAGGATTGATTGATTGATTGATTGATTGATTGATTTTCGACCGTCCAGTATGTGCATTCTTAAATAATTATGTGCAATATTCACTAGTTTACGAACATTTTTTTTCTTTCGTGTCATGGGTTTAGCTAATGGGCCTAAATTTAGGCTTTAAAGTTCAGATTAGGCCTGAAATTGTCAGGTGACTTGA
>JAWWLZ010000082.1:82880383-82892592 GCA_035041345.1 Poliocrania exsul | reverse complement strand
ATCGATATCAAAGACTGTTTTTTCCAAATCCCCCTTCACCCAGACGACGTTGATAAATTTGCCTTTTCCATCCCAACTGGAAATGCCGAGGAACCCAATAAGAGATACGCATGGAAGGTTCTGCCACAAGGTATGAAAAATTCTCCCACATTGTGTCAGCTTTATGTGTCAAAAATATTATCCCCAATTCGACAACAAAATCCATCAGCCATTATATATCATTATATGGACGACATTTTGATCTGTACAGAGTCCAAAAAAGAGCTTAATTTGGTCCTAAATTCAACCGTGGATGCCTTGCGGACCTTCCATCTCCATATCTCGCGTGACAAAATCCAGTGAGAAGTTCAGTATATTCACCACTTAGAGTGAGAGCAAGATGTTAGGCCTGGATGTGGAATATGACATGTTTTCCATAGGTATGAAGAATTCTTCATGGACTTGGGTGTTCCTAATGTCTCACTGGTGGGAATAGGTGGAAAAGCTGAAAGAAATTAGAAAAACTCTTTTTGCAATGGTAGTTCTACTTGGTCAAACTGTACATCAATAGTCAGCCCCACAGTTCTCTGATTACTTGTAATTTAGACAAAACATTACAAAAATGCAGCTTTTGAAAGTAGAAAAAGAAGTTTGAGGGAGTGCACTTTGCTACTGAGTAATACAGTGGTGATGATGCTACTTATGCATATGGTATCTCAGGTATACTTAAATAGTTTTTAAGTTCTTGAACTACTTTTGAAACTAAGTTCTGAGTTAAAAGTTAAAGATGTCAAAATTTGACAGGAAGGACTGCATACTGACAGTTCCTGCTGAGGTATAACTAATGATATGAAACCTATCTTGATGTATCTCTGGTCTGACTGTTCTTTCACTTCTAAAAATATTGCATTTAAAAGTTTTCGTGTCTGTAGAAGGTATTTCTATTTATATAATGCATTTTGGGAACATACACTTACTCATCTAGGGCTTCTACATAGATTCTGTTAAATGATTGCATTCGTCTTGGTTTATATTGGACGTAAAAATTCACATTGGAATGCTCTGTTTGTTGTAGTCATAAGTAGGACATCTCAGTTAAATGTTATATGCATTTAACATTACATTTTCATTTACTTAAAAAAAAAAAAAAGACATATTCTGGTTTGTTTCACAGATGAATCCTGAACTCTCTTCTTTACTGAAATGAGTGAAGCCTTTGATCTTCATCAGGCTATTATTGAACACTTTTTCATGTATTTTTCCTGGGTCCCAGTGTGTTTGTCTGTTATAGATGTTATCACATTTGGATTGCCAGTGAGTTCATCTGAAAATAAATCTAAACATTTTATTAATGTTCTAGATGTAAATAAGAACCAATTAATTTCTCATTACATATAGGAGATTTTAGAAGGCTTAAATTATTATATCTCCTGCCTCATTTTCAATATGTTAAAATGAAACATATATTTGCTTAAAGTACTTCATATTAACAACTATAAAGAATATCAGAACATGAGTTAGGGAAAGTAACTCCTTTCAGCTTGTGGATTGAATCTATTGATGGGCAGAATATCAAGGCTTTTCCTCACAAAAATATTTCTGACTGAAACTGACTGTAAAAGGTGTAGAAATGGTAACGGATTTTTTTTTGCTGTACATGTTTTTCAACAAGCCATAAATGTTAATATGTGAAAAACAATAGGCAGAGGTAATCACAATGTTATAAAAGGAAGGATTTGCCATTGATTTCATTAGAAACCAAGTTAGGCCCTGAAGAGAGATTTTAATTTGACAGAGTTCTCTATAGGTCAGTATCCACCACAAACACTTGGGCTTAGCAGGAGGAAACATGGAAGTATAGAATGGATCTTAAGTTACGCCCATCTGTTGTGATTAGATGTCTGTGTATCTGCAGGATCCAAACAGGGTCCCATGGGTAGGGATTGAAACCCTTCATTTCAAAGAATTTAGAGCAATCACATCTTACATTTCATAACAGAATTGTCTGGGAAACAGTGATATGGATATTTCTCATGGCAGACATATAATTAAAGTGTCTGTAACATACCAGTGTTTTGGCTGTCATTGAACAGTGCAAGCACAACATCAAGGCTTTTCCCCACTGCAGTCAGGCATCAGCAAGAGGCTGGAAGAGGACAAAGCCTAGACAGGTAACATATATTGACCAAAGGGATATTCCTTACCATCTGATGTCATGTTTATCACAAGAGCTTGAGGAAAAGAGGAGGAAGCAAGGGATGTTTGTGATTATGGCACTAGTCTTTCCAAGCAATTATTATGTATGCTGGGGACCTGATTTTCCAGGAAGTAGTTGGATATCCAGCTGTGTTGTAGTTTTAGGATGTTAAAGAAAAATTCTCTCCCTGCCACTAATTCCCCATGCCATTAGTTAACAAAAGAAGTGGACAACTGCTATGAATTCCTGCTTAATCATTTTGGGTGGAGGGCGGACTGGGGAAAGGTGTGGTGGAGAACGGATTTGCAATGTCATTTTTGGTTTGGGGGACATACATTGTTCTGTCTGAAAGCTGCAGCTGTGTGTGTGCTGCTGTTGGAGAGAAGCTGTTCTCTGGTTTTTTTCTTGCCACTGCTGTTTCTCCTGGTTTGGCACTGGGGCCCCGGTTGCCGCCCTGGCTTCACCATCGCCTGCAGTGTCACAGCCGCCCACCCCTCTGCGGCAGTGACCCGAGAGAGAGAGAGATAGAGGAGTCACAGCTGCTTTTGGGACATACTGCAGACCTTTCCTTCCTGGGAACTATCACCATCCCTCCACTCCCAGCTTGTCCTTCTTTGTTTGGGACAAAGGACAAGGAGAGAGAGAGAGAGAGTTCATGTGAGTGCTCACCTCTTGTCTCTGCCTCACTAGGAAAAGACTGAGAATTCACATAGCAGCCAGACGAGGTGTGTCACTGACACTGTCCATAAATATAACTGCTCCAGGAGGCACCTACTGTTTTGGGGGTTATTCTCTTTTGTTTTTACTTTTGGTGCTGGGGGAGTAGTTTGCTCTGGTCTGTTTACAGTTATATCTATATGTACATATATATGTACATATATAGTAGTTAAGAACAGTTATCCATTTTCTAATTAAAGTTCCTTTTTCTTTTAATAAGGAGTGACGTAATTATTGTGGAGGAATCCTCTCCTCTGCTTTTTGGTAAACATTTTGGGTTTTCCCTCAAACTAAGATAACCTGTCACTGGGAAATGTTTTGCTTCTGAAAGCAGCTTTTGTTTCCTTATTAAGCTGTCATTACTCCTGCTTCTTTTCCTGCCTGCCTTCTATTTCTATCTCATCTCATGAGAGAAGTGAGGGAGCAAGACCCCAGGCTGGTGTTTTGCTATTGGCAGGGGTCAACACACCACACCTAGTTTCAAATCCATTGTGCCAGGATTGTTTGATCATTTTGTTCAATGACTGCTTAAATATAAAATGTACAAATTATTCTGAGTAATGACTAGAACCAAGATACCCTTAGCATTCCTTCCTGATGAGCCTCATGGACATGATACTATGGAATAACTATCTGTCTTGTGAAATAAAAAAAGCTCTCAGTCCACTTATATATGGATTCTCTTTTAGGAGGAAAAGTAGCAGGGGCTACTGCCTACTGTAAAATCATGAAAAGAATCTGATCTAAATTGACACTGGGATATGATTCTGGCAATGATCCCCTTTGTATGCTACCCAGGGGTTTGTGTATCATCCAGCAAAGCTCAGGCTTAATGAGTGATGCAGCATGTTTCCTTTGCATTTCCTCTTGAGGCAGAGTGGAACTCTGTGCTGATGCCAGAAGAATATACTCTATCCCTTCTGAGTTTCAACTGGAGAGATTCTTTTCCTGATGAAGGACAAAAGCAAAATAAAATTTTCATTATAGAAAAATCACTCACAAGTTTCAGGCATTTAGGGAGTCACATATTTGCATTGCAATAAATAAGAATGCTTTTTCAAATTATTTCTGCCTTCAGTTACTAAAAAATATCTTTGAAGATAAAGCATGTCTGCATTAACTGCCCTTTAATAGATGAGAAATTTAAAGTACATAAATAACAGAGTCAGTTAATTTAACCTGAAAAAGAATGATTCTTGTCCCACTTGAATCTACAGTAAAAAAGCATTTCTTATAACTTTTTCATTTCTACTGTATTTTAATTTTTCTATTTCCAAACAATTCTGGTGATTTTAGATGTTAAATTATTTCTTCCTTTTAGTGACCTTCTCATAAAGATAAAATGCTAAGAAAAAGAGGCAACTATTATTCTCAGTTTTTTCTCTCAGTCAGGAGTACTTACCAAAACTTAATAATAGATTTTTGCATCTTGAATAAGGAGTCAATGGCAAAAATAAATGTTTCCAGGAGACACATATGCAATGCTAATTGACAACTGTGTACACAGAGAGCTGCCATTTATTTTATTACAGTCAAACATAACCTTTGTAAATGTCAGTTCTGTGTTTTGTTGACCAGCATTTTAATTTAGACATATTGTTCTTCTTTTGTAAGTGATTATAATTTTGTTTCCCTCAAACACATTGTTCATTCATATTAGTTACTATTCTGTATTTCATGATTCTTTCAAAAGTAACAATCAAATTATTATTTTATGGGACAAATTATAAAAAAAATACCAACCAAAAAAACACCTAAACAAATCTTTAAATTACTTCAATAGAGGCTTTATGATGAATGCAGAGAATGCAACTTGTTTTGGTATTCATCTACAGAGTCCAAAATAAATCTTACCAATGAAAGGACAATTGTAATAATACCAAATTGCCATAACAACAAAGAAACAGTGAACAAATAGTTACAGAGTGGGTATTTCAAACTTTTATTACAGTCTACAAAGCCTGACTCAGGAAAGGTAGCAGATGTGAATGGGTCCATGTTGGCAGATCTGAACAGACTTGGTGAATCTTAATGAGGCCATCTTTGGTTCAGAAGGAAATCTCACTACAAGTGTCTTGGCTGATAAGTTGGGACCCAGGTAGAAGATACAGGTAACAGCTCTTAACTGTGGCTGCTTCATCCCAAATTTCTTATCCCTGGAACATTTAGCAGAAAGCAAAATAATTAGTGTAACTTGCAAAACTCAAGGACCATTTACAGTTTTATACTTGCAAGCTCCTTTCTTGCTCTTACCCCAAGCCAACTTTTATTTTTTCCAAGGAAAGGGCAACTGGCAAAAAGTTTTGCATGCTTGCTGTTTCCCCTTTTCACAGGGAAACTATTAAGAGCTCTTGTGCAGTACAATAAAGGCTCAAAGGTAAGCAGAACTCCTCCTATATTTTACAAATCTCTCAGGCAAAATGTAGTTTGTTGTCATGCTGAATTACCATTGCATTTTTTGAGAACTTTTAGGATACTGAGAAAATTTGTTACCCCACATAAATGGAGAAGAAATGTGTTTTGCATTCCTTCTTAAGTTCTGGATGGCAGAGTGCAGCAAAGAATCTCCCTTATTTATATTTTAAAAAGAATACTTTTTATTCCGTATCTTATGGCTTGAAAGACAAGTCATGTGAAAAGGAATTTCTTCAAGATTAAGGTTGTAATTGGTTATTTTCTGGTAAGATGATAATTTGAATTTCACCAAAGCCAACTTTTACATCCAAGTAAAATTGAAGAAGGCTCTGAGTCAGCCCTGAAGACAGCAGGTTTCAGTTTCAAATGAAACACTTCTGTGATGCAAATACCTTATCCTTTTTGTTATTTTTTTTTAATTTTATTTTTGGTACACTGAATATGGTTTGGATTTTTTTTAAAGATATATAGGAAAAACAACTTCTGAGTATTTCATGAAGTCTGATATTTTAACTGGAAATGCTGTATGCATTGAAGAAACGCAAGAGACTCAAATTCAACATTGTTGGAGGAACCAAAAAATCTTTTGAAACACAGAATCACAGAATATTATGAGTTTGAAGGGACTCAAGAGTATCATTGAGTCCAAGTCTTAAGTGAATGGCCCATACAGTGATCAAATCTATGACCTTGGACACATTTAACCTCACAAGAGCAAATTGTCATGCTTACATGCTGTTCACTATTCAATAGGATATACTGAACATAAGAAGGCACAAGGGGTAGCTCTTAAGTTCAATGAACACATTCCTAAAGAATGTTTTGAGGGTTCTAGACCTAAAACTGTATTCAAAATAACTCTTAAAGTAAACTCCTAACAGAAAGGTATATTAAAAGCTATTAACCAAATGATGGGCAGGTGGCCTTTAATTTATGAACACTCTTAGACAGTAGATGCCAAAAGCTGAGAATAAGTATTGAGCGAAGCTTTCGTTTTTTACTCTTACCCTCGGCATGAACTGTTAATTGTGCTTGGAGAGAGGACACAGGGTTAGAAGGACTGTTGGAAAGGCTGTTCTGGTGGTGCTCTAGATTGCAGATATTCTACTGGACAATTCAAGTAAGTTGTCCTTTTTTTTATATAGAGACAGCTAACATCTTCAAAAAAAATTAAATAGCAAGAAAAATATTAGAACAATAATGGCCAATGATTTATTCTTACCATGACAGATTTTTTTAATAAGTAAAAACTGAAGTAACAAATGCTAGACCTTCCAGTAAGGCAACAATATTTATCTTATGCATTGCATTATTTACAGCAGAATATACTAAATATTTCAACACATTATTTCTAGATGTTTGTAAGTAACATTATTGTGTGTGGCTTGCTATTCAGTGATGTAAAAAACTAAATCATTTATGGGATAGGATTTTGAAAAATATTCTTTTAAAAAATCCATTTTTAAGCATTTCTCTGTTGATTAACATTGGGGGTCACAGAGGTTTTGGAAATACTATTTTCAGAAGTTTTAGAGAGGGAAAGTGATCAAAAATGTCATCATAAAAACTAAAACTAAAATAAGTTTCTTTTCTCCTGTGTAATTATTTCTCACACAGGGTAACACATCCACCCACAAAACACACCCACACTCCACCTTCATTCAATCAAGCTATTTCTTCTCAGGGTTTAGCAAGAAGAGAGATGATAATACTGGTTTTATTCTATTTTAAAATGTCGGAATGTTGCTGGATTACCATGGAACTCAACTTCACTGAAGCTTTTAAACATGCAGGAGATGTTTTCTGTAGATGGTTGGTGTGAAAAATCACACCGAAACTTTTTTATTGCTTAATTTCACAAAAAGCATTCTGTTTTGCATATTCAGTACCAATTTTTTTAAATGTGAACAGTAATTGGAGACCTTCGAATTCAGCATTGAAATTATTATGAATTACTCTAGATGATAAATGTTGCAGAAAATAAGAGCATAAGAAATGCGTTTGAATGTGTTCTAAATGAAATGTTGTTGTAGTTATGGAATTGTAAAAATGTAGCAAAAGGGAAGTCTATGCAGAGAGATAATATGATTTAGTAATTTAAAATCTAACCTCTTTGCTCAGACCATAGGATATCATTGAAGGTGGTGGTAGGGAATGAAATGAAGCCACTACACTCGGAGCTCTGACTGTCTTCTGCCAGGTCCAAAGAGAGGTCACAAAATTCAACCTAAATATCAGATACAATATTGTCTTTAATTTTGTTAACTCACCTTGCCCAAATTTATATTAACTTTTTCACCAAACCGACTACAAAACTGAGCTATAGCTTCCTTTAATTTAAGAGTTTATAATCAAGGTTATGTAGATTTTTTTATAATTGTGGGGTGTGGCAAGTAAATGATTGTACTTTCCATCAACACTTCTGAAAACAAGGGGTGAGAAAGACTGTTCTTGATAAGACAGTAACTGTACAGGTCAAGACATTGATTCCTTAAAGATAGTTGTGTTTCATCTTACACAAGTCAATAGCCGCACGTTAAGCGCTGGAGTGAGGTCTCATAGGATGCTGAAGGCTGTGAAGCATGTGGGTGAAAACCCTGTGCTTTCAGCTCAGCCTTTAACTGCCAATCGCTTGCTATTCTGGTCATAGCTGTTTCTAACAGTAGATTGGGACTGTGAAGAGATCACAAAACTAATTTTCTGTTTGACCTTGCTTTAGTAGAGGTTACCAGAGGTGAAAAGCAGCCATGATTATTCACTGCAAAACTTTACTGCCACATTCTATCCATTACCCACAAAAACGTCACTGTTGTATCCTGTATACTGAGTCTCTTTCCATATTGTCTCTCATCTCTCTCTCCCAAAACCAAACAAAACCAGTACACCACCCCCTGACTCCACCACTGCCCCCCACCCCCGCCAGCTCTACCCACTCCACTCCACCTCCAAAATACAAGTAGTGTAAGATATTTTCTTTCTAGAAAGGTAGTTCTATTTTATATGGGATTGTAGTTTTATAAGTAGCGCTTTCAGTGTATTGTGCTCCACACTACTAAGAAAGATACAATTTATTATTATTGTTTTTAAATTCTGTTCCCATTCTCCTAGTGAATTTTCAGGTTAATTGTTCTTGAATTGCAACTAGTTTGTGTTGTATTGTGAATGATAACCGACATCTCTTTACTGATCAGTTATCAAAAAAGCACATATGATAACACTACAGTTTGTTTCTGAACTAGTGGTTTGTAGAAGTCACCTAACAGAGTAAGAAATATAAAGGTTAAATAGCAAAACAAAAGTGATGGTCTTTTACTGGTAGACAAAGGAAAGTGATCCTATGCTGAGTAGTCTTCATCCATTGTTACCTTAGAATAGGTTTATGATACACTGACTACTGGTAAATTATGTTGAAAAAAATTCTTAACCTCCTCGTTTAAACTACTTGCCTGATGAAAGTCACGTCTTTTAACATCAAATTTACCCCAAAATTAATTTCTGTGTAAGCAAAAGTCGTGATATTTTTCTGTTCTGTAACAGTATGAAACCTCAACTACCATTGTGATTTTTAAATTTATTTATATTTTTTTAGTCAGCTTTTCTGAAAGAAGATGCTCTTTGGTTTCCTGTCTGATCTCTCATTAATTGTCAGTGGTTTTAACTTTTCTGCAAGGTAGTACCATGATGCACCTCATTCTTTAAAGGGCACAAATAGCACTGCATTTACTGCATGCCCACTGAATATTTTCCAACATCTGTTCATATTTACATAAGAGTTTTTTTTATCTTATTCTTCCCTGTCTAGATATTACACACCATGGTGACTTTAGGAGCTCCATTGCAACATTTCCTTAAAAGGATGGAGATATATATATGCATACACACACATACACATCTAAAAAGACCCTTAAAATCAAGAGCACATCCTAAAAACTTCCACTTTGGTCTCTGTTAACACATTTCTGTTCTTGCTTTCCATGGCATGAAGATTCCACATGACTGGAAAAGGAGGCACTCTCATAAAGTAGTGACCCGTTAAGTTGTACTTTGTCTGTGAAAGTCTGAACACACCTCATTCAGTAGCGTAGTTGGGGATGTCGTACAAACAAGAATGAGTTTATGGAATGCATTTTAGGAATAAATTCAGCACAACTGAAAATATAGGATTAGAGGCATGGATAAAACCCAACAATAATGACAGAGGATATTTTGGTAATTTAAAATTACTTTTATTTGGAAAAAATTATAATAACCTTGTATTTCTAAACACAAATATGAAATTCAATGTTTAGCTAGTTTTATAAGAATTAACTCATATATGAAAGTGACATTTTTCTTTCTTAAATGTCTTAACTATATTTTGAAATAATATCAATGTAGAAAATGTTTTGGGTTTTTTTGGTGTTTGTTGTTTGTTGTTTTTTTGTTGTTGTTGTTGTTGTTTGTTTGTTTTAATTGAAATACAGCTTTAAATTGCATTAAAATTTGCTTCTCCAGATTGGAAACTAATGTGAATTGAAGTTAGCAAAAGAAAATTCTGAATTCCATAACACAGACTGATGAAGAGCAGTGAGATTTGAAATTTTTAATTGACTGACTAATTTGCAAAGGCAGCATAAATATTCTTTCACCTGAAAATAACAAGTATTGTTCTACATTGCAAATAGAGTAGAGACAGAGAGCAAACAAGTCTGCACAAACTACTAATGCTTGAAGTATTTTGTGTCTAAGTACTCAGTGTCTATCAATATATCACTTTTATCTATGCTTGTTCTTTTATCTCTACTCTGTTTTACATTTTTAAAAAATTGAGAAGTATATGTTCTGTAGTATTTAATTTAATGCAACTTTGAATATTTTGTTAAAAAACATTAACAACCCCCAAACTTCCTGTATTCTCCACAGAAAAAGAAATGATGCTGAAAGAAAGCTAACTTTGCATTGTTTTAAGTAGTTTAGATATGCAGTGACTGACCAAGTGAAGCTACATTTCAAATATGAGATAAGAGCTAACAACCTGTCCTATAAATTTAATAGACTTTAATCCTTAGTTACTTAAGATGTTTATGCCCAGGTAGTTGTGGGAGCATAGGAGAGTATAATTAGCCACCTTTAGACAAAAACAGATATTTTTCAGTTCAAGGATAAGATTCTTTTCCCTAGAACTTACACTTAGGTATGAGTGGAAGTCTCTATCTTTTTGAGAAAGTAAACAGAAAATTTTAATTAGCTGATCAATTAGTTATTGGGTTGATCCCTGTGGCAAAAAAACCACAAACCCACAGTATTATTAGAATACTTTTTTTAATTTATTTTTTTAAATTTTGGCAGGCATCTTCCTTCCTTCTTTGGACTTAAAAACAGAACGTGATAGGACCAAGATTGACCCATAGATATCCTAATAATCTATAAAATATTTCAAGAAAAGACATCCTATCACTGTAGATGAACAAAGGCATCGAGATGTTTTTGATATTTACAGAATTAAATTTTATCTAACTTGCAAGATTCTCATAGAAATTTCTAACTGAAATTATTCTGATTAAAACAGGAATGTCTAATCCAAAGATAGAATATGAAGAGTAACCTACACTTTGGCTTCAATTCAGTCATGCCCAGGATTTGCCATCTACATTTTGAAGGAAAGGACAAAAATAAACAGATGCCCTTATGAATGATTTCTTGGGGCAAAATGTTACAATAGTAACAAAAATATTTCCTCCACTCCCTGGTTATGGTCAATCATTTACTGTTAATTTTGCACATGTAACTCCTAAGTTGTTTTTTTTTTTGGCTATTTTCATTCACAGTCTGCTACTACATCTTCCTGTATCCGCTTGAGGCTGAGCCAGAGCTTGGGCTGCTCCAAAAGGAAAGGTTAGAGATGAGGCCTTTTGGGCAAGGGGATGCTTTCAATTACTCTGTATTTCTCAGTGAAAATGGAAGTGGCCTGCCATGTGAAGCCATAAAAAACTGGCTTTAGGAAAAATTGCTGCAGTGTTGTGGTTCCTTCACCTTTAGAAGAGGAAGGGAGAATTGATCTATGTCAAAAGGCAGCATTGCTAGCAATTGAAAAAGCTTATATTTCCAAAGCCTATTGAGTTGAAATGTCCTGTATGTTTATAGTTTAGCTGAGATAAAAGAAACAAAATTTGGACACGGAAAAATGACACCATTTGGCTTGAAAAATAGTTCCTGTCTAGATTATTTCTACAGGTACAATAAAAGAGTTCTTGTGCGTTTGCTTTTTGATCTGTTTGTTTTGGTTTTGTTTTTCTGTTTTTGTTTTTGTTTTAATTTTGGGATTTTGCCATCACAAAATCCATTATTGTCATCATCTTGCTTTGGAAAAAAAGTTAATTTATGAAAATATACATAAATGCATATATTTATACTTTAATTCTCTCTACTTATAGAATCATAGAATTATTTAAGTGGGAAAATACCTTTAAGATCATCAAGTCCACCTATGAACCTAATACTGCAAATCCACCATTAAACTATATTCTCAAGTGCCACATCTACATTTCTTTTAAATACCTCCAGGGATGATGACTCAACCATTTCCCAGGGCTGCCTGTGACAATGCTTGAATAACCCTCTCCAAAGAGAATTTTTTCCTAGTATCCAGTCTAAACCTCCATTGGTATAACTCGAGGTAATTCCTCTTGTCCAGTTGCTTGTTACCTGGAAGAGGAGACTGGCCCCTACGTCACTACAACCTCCTTTTAGGTAGTTGCAGAGAGTGATAAGGTCCTCCCCAAACCTCCTTTTTTCTAAGCTAATCAACCCCAGCTTCCTCAGCCTCTCCTGATATGAGTTACTCTGTGTGCTGGTTTAAAGGTAAACCAGCGGGAGAAATGAACTCAACACGAGAGAGATTATGAATCAGAGCCACAATTTA
>JAWWLZ010000082.1:82868616-82879159 GCA_035041345.1 Poliocrania exsul | reverse complement strand
GAATAGAGGGGGTAGAATACACAGCCTTGATCACCCCCACACAGTGCCAGCTGGTCTCACCTGCTAAACTAGGACACTCTGTAAACCTTTCACCATTTATCTTGTTGTTTTCTGGACATGCTCCAGCAATTCAATGTTCATGTAGTGAGGGGCATTCACAAATAACAAAATAGAGTTGCTCATTTCAAGACATGGACAGACTTCACAGCAAAAAAACAATAGAGTAAGAAAAAAAATTGTCTTTACAGCAATAAAAATTCCAATAGACATTGTGGAGTAGGCTGGTAAAAAGAAGTGCATAGCATAAAATAATCCAACATGAACTGGAGCACACAAAAATACCTACAAATCACAAAACATGAATTGACCCTAGGACATTCTATTAACTTGAACAACGAAGCAATAGCTACTACCTTCAACTACATAGAAATGAATGCACTTTTGCTTCCAGGTTAGCAAACTGCTCATAATAAAATAAGCAATAGCCCATAAATTTGGGGGTTTTCCTTATCAAAAGAACTAGGATATAGAAATGTAGCAGAACAAAAACTTCTGAATTATTAATAAAGGTTGCCTTTGACTCTTTATCAGTGGTTCATTTACAACTGAAAAATGCAAGAAAACAGGACAAATCAAAAACAATTTATGAACGAGCTGCTGATTCTGCTTATAGAATCATAACAGCATAGCTACAACCATAACACTGCATAATGAGGTATTCAACTTTGAAATATCACTAATTTGAAAAAAGCTTTTACAAATATCCATTTGTTTAGCACTTATTCATGAACAGTTTCCTAGAAATCAGTAGTTTTTTAGTCTGATATTCTTTATTCCACTAAACCAAACATTCTAAATAAATCTTTAGTAAGGTATGAAGATTAATATATGTGTTTAGCAAAGCATTTCTTTATATTACCAGAAAACAAAGAAAGCATTATGAGGCTTTGTCAGTCTTATGTTTTCCCAGTTGATTCTGACAATCTTGACTATTTATTGAATAGGTGCCAATTTGCAGATAGAAAGGGAAGTCTATCCCTTTGTATTTCGTGTTTCACATCTCCTTTTTGTACATGGCTATGGACAGTGGGATTTAATAATGCCAATTTTTCAGGCAGAGTGCTTTGTAATTCTGTGTTGTTTTTCCTTGCAGAAGCATGCGGAATTCTCTTACAAAATGGCATTTTAAGAAGTGAGAAGTCCTGATAGTAACCTTAGTAATTTTTCCAGAATAAGATTTTCAGTAAGACCAATAAAATTCAGATCAGTGAGTGCAGTCTACAATAACCATTGACACAAATATGTTGAGCCCCTCAAACAGAGTTGAGCCCCTGCGGCTGTTGGTAATTTCATGGTCCTTCTTTTATTTTTATTCTGCTCACATTTACACAGTATTCCATTATTGATTTTTATTGTTCTCTCAGGGATTACGTCAAAGTCTAGTTTATTGATTCCATTTGCACATAAGTCTTCTAAATTGCTAGACATTTTCATAACCTTCCCCTCTACCCTATCTACTACTTCGCTAACTGGTATTGATTTTTGAGAATAGGAAAAAAAATCATAAGTTTTTCTAGAGAAGATTAAAGCTTCTACATCTTCTATACGGCCATTGATGGATTTTTCTCAACAAGTTTAATGATAAAGGTAGAAAGGGGATGCCCTTGGATTTTCCTTTAATTGTTTTTATACTTCATTTTTATTTTTATTTTTTAACATAATTGTTAAAGTGTATTAGATACAGTAGTAACAAAAGCTGTAACTATTCATGCCTAGGGCTGTACAATCCAAAAGGGAGAATCAAAACTGGTACTGACATTCATTACACTTCCCTACATTTACTTACAACCTACTAATATATTAATAAGGTTGCATTTCGATCTTTTCTATTTGAGTGGAAGCAAGTTCTTTCATTTTCCTCTTGCATAATACTGAGAAGATCTTCTGGTTCTTCCAGTCCATTCAATGAATAATATGGACGCTGAAATATAAAACTGTTATTACGGTGAGCAACAATGATACACTCAAACTTACCTTTCTCTGAATTACTTTCTTTAGCGGGTCATTGTTTTGTAGTATCAAAGTGTCCTATTAATAATTTGTATATAATCTCATTGAGATTGCATTCTTTATGTATCACATCAAAAGGTCTTGAAAATAAGTTGTCTTTATATTAAAGTTCTCTTAGAAATTAGTCTTATAAAATGTATAGATTTTTCTCAAAAGAAGGGAAAACTAATTTCACCTTCAGAAGCAGGAATCCAAACTCTTTACCAATGCAATTAGAATTGCAAATGGTAGTTTGTCTTCAAGCTAAAGAACATTATTTGTTTTGTATTATGCAAATGCTGGAGTACTGCGTAAGAGGAAGTATTTAAAAATCAGAATCAACAGTGATTTCAATGATTGTTAGTGACTTAGATTTTAACTAGTAGAATTAAGATCATACTTCATTACCCTATTTTTTTTTCTTTCTTGTACACTAACAGAACTCTGTGGCTTACAAACTGTTGTGCACTTCAACTGCTGTGCAGAGATCTTTACTGTATGTTAAAGACTGCTAGAACTGAAGAATGAAATAGAAACTGAGCAGCAGTAATTTTGCTTGTTGTGTCATGAGAAATGCTCAGTTAATAATGAAACTATTCCAAGAACATTTTAATTACCAAAGTTTGGAATATAAAGTAAAACTTAGGAGTTCAAATTATTCAATATGAGAATCCTACAGTATTTAACATCTAGTATATGAAATGTTTCTACCTCTGTCTGAAAATGAAGTGAGCCTATTTTTGTGGTGTTAATCACTTTTATCACATGTACCACTTCACAGTATCCAATTTGTCACATAGAAGCTTGTGTTTTACAAGGTATGGTAGACTCAAAATAGAAAAGAACCTTTCTTGGAAGGAGAAATGTATTAATTTCTGCCAATTGTAACTACCATATAATTATCTTCCAATACTGTCTGAAAGGTAAAAAATGATAAATGGCTGCAATAAAGAGGCATCACACATGCAGAATGAAGGTTCAGAAAGGCTCATTCGACCTCCATTTTACCAGCAGTTTGTTTCAGCCACTAAGAATTACTAATAGATTTAGTATAATCTAGATAAATCATTAAAATAATAACTTATGATTCAAAGCAACTGAAAGGAGACTTTGACTAAAAAGACATCTGCAATAAAACTGGTGAGATTTCTGAGTGTGGAACGCCTAGCAAAATGCAAATAGTTATTAATAATTACAATTTATTTTCCATATTTTAAAATACTCATAGCCTTGCTTTTTCTAAAAAGCCAAAGGCCACACAGATGTTTTGGTTTAGCTCCAATCTTGTAAATGGCATAGACCATTTAAACAACAAATATAGTTCTGTTTTCGATAAAGAATTATACATGTGACAATCAATTACTGTAACAATGGTACAGGATTTTTTTCCTTGCCGTTCTTGACTTTCTGCACCACCTTGTGTAAGAAGCACTGGGAAAAATGGAATTATCTTCAACTATTCTATGATTTACAAGACATTTCCATTCATGTGGGTCAAGCACTCAATTTGTAGCTAGGTAAGGAAGGGGTATAGATAAAGATGAATGAAAACTGTTAATTTAGAACAGCTGTTGTCACCATGGAAACTCTGAGTATACCCCTACTGGTTAAAGAGAATGCACATTGTTTATGCTGAGCTCAGTGGCCCCTAAGTTCTGTTTTGTGGGGACGGTGGCCACCTTATCACTATAATTAGGTGGATGGGGGTTTCAGGAGGCAGAGGCCTGCCAATGTGTGGAAGAACTGCTGGAGCTTCATATCTCCCTTTAGGAATAAGATGATTTAGTCCAGCCTTGGGTTCACAGAATTAATCATTCTTCAGGAGTTCTCTCCCTCTCAGGTTGAAATTTAGCTCCTCAGTGGGGGATGGCCATATAGCAGTCAGTACCATCACCACAAGCTGCTGATGATGCAAACAATAACCCCTGGCAGCTGCATGTCCTCTTTTCTCTCTAACAAATTGGGCAAACAGTGAAGCCCACTTCTTCCACTACTTACCATGGCATGTTCAGGCTGAAACATGGATACCTAAGCAACTTGATTATGAGAGGTGTTTCAAACCTGTTTGCTGGCTCTTATTTCAAAGGAAAAAGTTATTCTTGTCTGTACCTCTTTTTCTTTTGATTTGGCTATTATGACTGAGAAAGAAGGGTCAGTGGGAAAAGCACAATTCATCTTTTCTGTACAGGTAGAAACCAAGTTGTATTGCTCTCAGCTGCATGGAGGGCAAGGCAAGCAACTTCTCTCTTAATATACTCTTCCCCATAGTGCCTTGTGTGAAATAAATGTTTCACCCTCATAGTTTTCAATTTTTGCTGTTGCCAACATGCATCTTTCTGACTTCATTTAGTGCTCCTTCAGTCATTATGTCATCGGTACGAATGGTGAGTGTCGAGTAAAGTGCAGTATGTCTCCTTGAAACACAGTATGTTCTCATTCTCACATCTGTTTACCTCTAATGGCCATGAAAATTTTATTCTTCCTCCAAGTTACTGAATGAGAGGGAAAAGGGTTGGAGCTTAAAGGTTATTTTTTACATGCCTCTTTTATAACTTACTCTATCTAGTAAGTATACATGAGCCTATCTTGCCTAAGAAGACATATGTTTGGTAATCCATGTTGTGTGCTGTGGAGTTAAGATTCATGGCATGTGTCTGATATGGTGGCATTGATATATGAATGGTGAAGAAATGGTGTCAGAAATAACTAGTGCTTTAGGGAATACTGTACTATTTTTTATTTTTAGAAAGGAAGGGTGAAAAGGGCCTACTTCTGAAAGTCTATCTCAAGGCTTATCCTTCACTAAACTAGCTAGACTCAAAGGGATTATACATAAATTTAAGGATCTTCAGAATTTGTTTTACATTTATTTGTGGCAAATAACTAAAAAAAGTGAAGTTGGTGGCTTTTTTTTCCATAAGAATGTCTTAGATTCTGAGCCTGGGCAGTGCAGAACTTGTATTATGAAATGAAAAATTCTTTTAAATACCAAAAAAATTAGATGCTGAGAGCTCTTTATTACTTCTTGGTCGAGTCTAGTCTTCTTTTGGCTCTTTCTGTATTGTACCATCACAATAGCTTTCCAATGTAACTTAATAATATATTTTTTTTTACTATTCTCTTTTACACAGTTCAAAACATTGTCCTGTTTGGAAGAGAAATCTCTAGTTGGTAAACAAAACTTGTTTTATAACAAGATTCTCTAGTCAAACTCAAGAAACTGGCCTCTGAATGAGCTGCTCCTATCACTCTTTAAATAAAGCAATATTCTGCATCTGTTCTTCAATAGTTTGGACTGTAAAGTAACCCCAATTTAATAAGCTTCAGCTTGAAAGCATCCCTATTCAAATATTCAGAACTAACTAGTCTGTTTCTCAAGTCAGAAATACTAGATTTTGTGCATTTCTATAAATGTGTACAGTGCAGTTTTTTCAGTATATCATTACCTAATTTCAGCAGATTTTTTTAAACATTAATGAGACAGAAGACACAAACTGTGATTGATTTGTAAGAGTAATTTGGATGATCCATATATTTCTCTAATTTTTACTCCTTTACATGTATTTTCATCTTCATTTCTATCCACAAAGCAAGCAAGTTAATGCTTGCCTTGCAATCACTTTCTCTAACTCATTAAATGCCCTTTCAAGAAAGCAAATAAGGTCATGTTAAGCACTTACAAGATCAAATTGTCCTGCAATAATTTATAGAGTTTGTACTTTGTGTCTTAACATTTAACAGTTGTTCAGATTAACCTAAACTAGCTATAAAAGGTTTTTAGAATTTATGATTTATAGCTTAAAGATGAGGTCTTTTATAGCTTTTCCTTAAAAAATAAAACTAGAATTCATATAAACCAGGTTAATATTGATTTAAATTCTGACTCCACCTAGTAAAATATTTTACCTAAACTACTTCCAAATTGTACTTTTATTACCTAGTGTAGTTTTGTACAAGTTATCCAATCCTGCAGTCCCCTAAGCTGATGGAATGTTGCTCTGGGACATGTAACAGCGGATAGCTATCAAGAGATTGACTTATATTAACCATTGGATCTGTGCTATGGCCATCAGAGTTATCTGAAAAGGTGAAAGACTTACTCAAGAAGAAGAGATACCTGAATTTGGTTAATGGAGTCCTATGATAAAAAAGAGTTTGTTATTTTATATAGCAAAGTTATAAGGTATTAAGGAGGGTAAACTTTGTCCATATTCAATATGTTGAAAGTACTTCAGGAATTGTATCTGCTTTTGGCAAAAATGGAATATTTTGTTTGTTTGTGATCCCAAAGCTTAATTTTAACAATGTTTGTGGCTTGATTTTCAAGTTGTTCCTTTGATTAATTTAGAATTCAGCTTGATAGGAGACAAGAGCAGTCTCACTTAATTTACGGGGCTATCTGATGACCAAACTTCACTGAATTTGGAACCACTCCATCAATGTCTTATAGGCTGTTAAAATTTAGATTCAGCTAAGCATTAGATATGGACAGCTGGCTAACAGGAAACTACAGGAGTAATTGCCTACTAAGCGGAAACCTTTCTAAAGTCAAATTGCTTGGTGAAACAACTCAAATAGCTCTTAGGGGAAAACCCCAAAAGGATTTAACATGACTTAAGCCAATAATGTCCTACAGAAATTACTCTTAGTAACCTGTAGGACTGAATACAAAGAATTATCTGTCTGTTGCATTTTTAACCATATGCTTAATATTCTACTGAGAAAAAAAAGTAGGATTTTACCTGAAATTACTTACAGCTGTTCAGAAACCTTCAGAAAAAGCAGCAATTTTCTTGCTAACATTATTTGTGTCTTTCTGCTAGTACCTTTGCTGTGTAGGGAGAAAGAAAAAAAGAAAATGAAGAAAGAAACTGCAGTTTATTTAAACTGCCAAGTTTTTAGGCAAAGCTAATAAAAAGATTGTCTTCTGAGACTGTCTCTTGAGTCCCACCAAATGGCTCAATTTTTAATTACTAGTGCTTTTATCCGAAGTTAGCTATTTTGGTTGAAATGTTCTTTGCAAGATAGTCTCATGAGGCTGTCTTTGAAAATATGATGGTCGAAATAGTTCACCAGCTTGAAAATTATACTGTTTTTCAATGACAGGCAAGTTATTTTGGAGGGGAAAAATAAAAGCAACAAAAGAAAAAAAACCAACAAAAACTAAAACACAACCCCCCAAAAGCTACCCAAACCTAAATGCTAGTAAGCATGGAAGATTTTAAGATGGTACCAGGAAGAGAAGATTTTAGTGAGGGTAAGGAAAATGGAAGCAATGTATGAGGAGCAAACTAGGATTAACTGGATAAAGCTTGGTGTGAGAACAGGGCTCATAGACTTGGTCCTATATTCTGGATGTGAGTCCTGTGATGATAGCATTTGTTCCTACAGTGAAGTATGCCCTAGTAACAACACATCAGAGTCAAATGGAGTTTCTGTCATCTCGTACATCATAACTACAAGTCTTGATCACAAAAACATAGAAATTACCTTTCTGTGGTTTCTCTGTGTCCTTATGTGTGTGTATGAAATAAATATCTAAGACTGAAACTGTTCTTGTGACAAAGGTCAAAATGATGTTTAGGTCTCCATGGAGCAAAAAATAAGTGAAAAAGCTTTCTATAGTGTAAGATACTTTTACTGGCTTTGTCTTATTTTTTGTGAGCCTCTACTCATACAATGCAAAGTACATAGAATATTCCGCAAATTACAGAAAGCTTCCCCTGAAGATCCTTATGATACTACTTGTAAGCAGTGGTATTTCCCCTATCTTGTAGGAAATGAAATAGATCACAGTAAACAGAAAATTGATCATGAAAGTGATACTGAAGGTCTCTATAGTATTCATATCTTGAAATAACTGCTTATCTCTTCCCATGGGCTGAGAGAGAGCTGTGTTCACACAGGAACATGAAAAATCAAACAAAAAGGCAGTTAAAGTACATGTCATGCTGGCCCGATCTGAATACCCAACTTTTAAATTGAATATTTTCATATTTGAGAAAATATTCTTGTTATTTATGAAGGGTTTAGACGCAGTAATGTGACAAAACAAAGGGAAAACAAGTGTTCTAATTCCTAGTCCTATGCTACTACCATGGATTCATCTTGTAGTATAAGTTATAACTGAATTATGAGAATAATTTCAATTGCTATTGTCCATTCAGAATGAACAGTCTCCAGTCTGCCTTTGTATACTGTTTGGTTAAACTGTGAATTTAAAGTTCATGGTCATTTTATATGGAAAAGGTCTTTGAAATAATTTTTTCAGCTCTTTTCAGAGAAAATATGAGAAAATCCTTTTATGGAAGAAAAGTCTAACAAAGAGGATGGTGTCCTGGTTCAGCAGCCAGGCCTAGTTTATCACTGAGTGAGTGTAACCAACACTGTGTATTCGACACCCTCTAGTCATTTCTCATCAACTGTTAATAATGGATCATTTGCAGCAGCTGCCCAGGGCACACTTGACCCCTCAGGCTACAAGATGTGCTAGAGAACCCTGGGAAACCATCATCCTCATCAACAGGTTTTCCTTTCCTTTTACTTTGTGCTCAGGGGGACCCCGTGGTGCTCAGCACAGGGGCTAAAGAACACCACTCTGTTCTGCCCCAGAGTGCTGGGTTATACATCTGATTGTGGGTTAAATCCATGTTTTATTCTGTATCATTGTATTGCACTTCTTTTTTTTTTTTTTTTTTTTTGAGGGGGGGAGGGTGAGGGAATGGAGTCTCAAGGAAGAGATGAGTTTGAATTTTAATTTAAAGGATGTTCTAGCTGTTATATTTGCTTTAACAGTGTTGCTGTGCTATTTTCAGTGAATTTAGTTTGTTTTACGTTCTCCAAGATTGCTTTTTGGTAACATTAAATAACAGTAAAATCAAAGGACCAAACTACAAGTGATAGTCAATTATGGAATCCTTAGATCTTTTTTCACTGTCTTACACTTTTCTAAATCACAACTGTGAAAAGGAGTCTAGTTAGTGTACCTTGCATACTATGGTGGAAGCAAGTGTAACCTGTACACAAAAGTATGTTTTATATGTAATTTGTGGCTCATTTTCATGCCAGGCTTCTGAACACTGGTTTGTATGGCTATATGGCCCTGAAGAATATCACTTGAAATCTCACTGGTTTCCATCAGTCAGTCTTTAAGAGAACAGTGTGAATGTTTGATTTGGTTGATGTCACTGACTTGAGTGCCTATATACATGTCAAAGTTCTATGTTTACTTCTGTAAATGACACATCTCTTGTTTTTATGTGGCAGGAAAGGGGACAGAAAGTTTATGTTCTTTGTCACAAGGACAGTAAAGCCATATTTTAAGGGGAGAACAAGAAACAAACAAGATGACAAAATGTATCTACCATCTTGCCCAGGATGAGGTGATAATATTAACTAAGCATAACGAGCTGAAGGGTCAGAAGACAAAGATCAGGGCTGGTATCTCTGATGGGCTGAGGATTTCATTAGAAATGAGATCATTAACCTTAAGTCCATACATTATGCCATGATGCTGCTTTCAAATGGAAGGCTACTGGTCTAGTGACTTTGCAAACACTGATATTGTTTCAAAGTACTTAGAAATAAAGCACCTATCAAGAGAGAGAGATATTATGTAGATATTTTACATATCAGACTATTTTTTAAAAAAGGACATATCAGCAGGAACAGCAATAGAAAATGGAAGGTAATCCCTTAATGTAACTGAGAATGAAATTGCTTCACTTTGCATAACCTTTGCTATAGAGATAGTATTTGATGTGTCTTTCAGAAGGAAAAGGTAGAAATAAACATGAAAGAATTTAGTCACAGAGCTTTTTTTGAATATCAGATCTATGAACAAATAATGTAACTGTGACCAGTGAAGATAACAGTCCTTTTCAAGAGATGGAGATGTCACCAATTAAAACAAAAACAAAAACAAAAAAAACCATGAAAACCAAAACAACAATCACCCCTCAATGATAAAAAAAGAAAACTCTAAAACCAAACACAAATCACAACCAAAACCACTCATGCACACAACCAAAAACTTGGAAAAATGCAGATCAGAGTTTAGAATTCCAAAGACTCCCAAACTGAAACAGGATGCCCTGAAAAAAGAGCTGAGCACTCCTTCACCAGGCATCCTCTCCTTCCTAGCTGGTAATTTCTATCCTTGCACTTTCCGAAAAAATTCTTGACATGAAGTGCAGAGTAGCAGCCTGTGGGAATGACTGCTTGTCTCTCAATGTAAGCTGCTGGTCTCAGAAATCAGTAGACATAAGGGTGAGTTGGAGGGAAAAGAATCGTCTGGCATATTACAGCTCTGAATTCTTTATTAAGGAAAAAAGATAAGTCTCTCCTTCATTTTCCCTGACCTCTAGGTCACATACCAAGTTACCTGTTGTACTGGTTTTAAGGTAACCCAGCAGGAAGAATGAACTCAACACGAGAGATATTATAAGTCAGAACTACAATTTAATAATAATAATACAGTAAATACACTGACACA
>JAWWLZ010000082.1:82852953-82868516 GCA_035041345.1 Poliocrania exsul | reverse complement strand
GGGGGTAGAATACACAGCCTTGATCACCCCCACACAGTGCCAACTGGTCCCACCTGCTAAACTAGGACACCTGTGCATGTTTCATGGTGGTGTTGGTTGAAGGGGAAGACAGTGGTTATGACTGACCAAAAAGGCCAGTTGCTGTACTCTATTATGCTTTATAGTTCTCCAGCTATTTTCTGATGTGGCTAATTGGTCTGCCTCTCTCTTGTTATTTTTAATTAGGAGGTAGCTATTGCAAATGCTAATAAACCAATATTTCTGTAACAGAGATAAAAACATTCCTAATCCATTGAGCACATATATTTCTAGGGGACAGCGCATTGAGTCTGCCTGGAATGGAGTTAACTTTTCCTATACTAGCCCTCATAGTATTGTGTTTTATATTTGGAACTAGAATGGTGTTGATAACACACCAATGTTTTGCCTACTGTTGCGCAGTGCTTACTGTCTCTCCAGTCCTCCCCAAGCCAAGGTTAACCAATCACAGACTGGGAATAAAACTGGTTTTTTTCCTTGTTTGTTTTTTAATTTTTTATTATTATTATTATTATTCTTTTTAGTCATTCTCAACTATTGTTGGTTGTTCTCTAATATGTTGCAGGGAAGAAAAAGACCGCCAGTGTGCTCTAACATTGCCCAGGCTTTATTTTGGAATATTTTTGCTATCTATTTATGATATTTTAAGCAGCCTAACAGCCTGATATCCATGATAACTCATGAGTGAAACAATATTTCAGAAACATTTGTATTGTGCAGAATTATATTGAGGATGAATCTGAAGCAAAAATCACATTCAGTTTTGAGTTTATATGTATTTTTAAATTGGCCTAGAAATTTATTTTTTTTAGACCTAATAAAGAGCATATTTACATGGTTGAAAAATAAGAGTTACAAAACATAACACTAGTAATTAGGGTTGCTTCAGCTGTAATGTTTTGAGCAATAAACTTTGCAATCTAAGGAAAAATTGCATGGACAACAGTATGTGCCCTAAACTCAAATAAATCAGAACATATTTGATTGTACTATAATTTCACATGCAAATGTTTTCAGTGTACATAGTGCACAAAAAGACTGTGACCTCTGAAGGATGCATAAAGATGTGGTGTTAATTGATATCTTCCTGCTCTGAAAAATAGTGGGAGGGCCAATCTCATTTAAGTAACGTGAATGATACAGGTTTCTGAAGTTTAAAAGCTGAGCTTTCATTCAGATATAATACAGATATTTAGGACAGAGGGAGATATAAAGCAAATTTGCTAATCCATTTATGCCATAATGAATATCTATTCATCCAGTGTAAATTTTTGTTTGAACAGTAGACAAAGACTCAAAATCATTCCTACAGGTTTCCTGCTATGAAAATTGACAAATTGTTAAAAGGAGAAAATGACTGCTTAAGTCTCCCTCAAAGGCTAAATTGTAGACTCCTTATGTCTTTGTGGCAGAATAGAAAGTCTTGTTTTTCAAGAGAAAGTATGAGGTTGTTCTCTGATCTGTCTGTGGTGAGATGGAAAGTTCTTCCAAAATGTTAGTCTCCTGGGATCTCTGGGTGGTGCAAGATAGTAAGGCAACCTTTTCTTATTAAAAGACTTGGTTCTTGTGCCCTTTCTGTGACAAGGGTAACGCTGGGTCAGGGATGAGAATTGGAAAATCCCATACCCTCTGCCTCTCTCTCTGATTAGACACTGATATTTCTTCAGCCTGAAACTGGCTTAAGAATGTTAACAACTAGATTACTTATTTCATGCTTCATAGAAAGCTTCTCATCTCATTTGTACTACTGTGAGAGATGTGTATTACTATGGAGTTAGTCCACTGTAAATACATTGGTATCTGAGAGGTTAAAATGTTTTTAATTAATTTGATCACTATTACTGCTTGTAACATATAAATTGACAAATATCATCTTACATGGCTTTTGTGAGGCTACATTATTTTTTTTCTAAAATGTTTGACTACTGCTCTGGTAATCTAGTGACAAAATATATCCAGGAAATCCACAAGTGAGAATACTAGTGACTACCGTTCCTTTCTAAATCACCTGTAAGAACTGATCTGACATTCTCTGAACTGTACTTGGAATGGTTATTTTCATATTACAGGGATTTAATACCCTAAAAGCTAATCTGCTTGTTTAAATTATTTGTTTATTTTTAATCACCTGTCATGTTTGAAAAACTGAGCACTTTTCCTTGAAAAACCATAAATCAGAGTGAAATCAGTGGACTGTACAAATATGTAACTGTATTGGCTTGGACTGAACAAGTTGCATGACTTCAGGACTATACAGATGAATGTAGAAATGCTTAAATGATGCATATATCTCATGTACTAGTGGTCCTGAAGATGATTAATCAGCCTGGGAGCAGCTCTGAATGAAGATGAGGGAGTTCATGTTGGGCTTCATAGAGGGTAGAAATAAATTCAGTGGCTTCCTAGGAGAGACTGTGGAGCTCAGCCAGGGTGTTTACAGTTCCAGATGCTTATGAAAAATTCAAAGTTACCACATGTGACTGTCCTTGCAGAGAGAAGGGCCTAGTCTTTCTGCTTGACAGCAATTTTTCCCCAGCATGTGTGTTACAACCTGATCCAATTTTATCAGGTATATATTTTAATTTCAAGTGCCAAGAGATTTCCCTGACACAAACTCTTATAGAGCCATTTGATAGTTTGATACCTCAAATTCATGTCTGGATTAAAACTAGAATTTGCCTCTCAAGAGATTTTTATTTTTATTTGGTGAGAATATAGGTGTTTTGGCAGAAAGGGTTTTACAAAGATCACAAGCAACTTCACAAAAGTATTACAACAGATTACTGAGACTAACAAGCATTCCTGTAGCGAATCTTTGTTGCACTGAGCAAGCACAAGGTCCATGTTACTTAAGTGAGGTACCCACATGTTACAGAAAATAAGTGTTTAAGTTGCCCACAAGAAGAAGTAAGGAATAAGGGAAGAGAGATTAAGAGAAGAAAGAATAAAGAGAGATAAAGAGAAGAGAAAAAAATATAGTTACCACTTAGAAGGCCCAGCTGTTGCCCTACGCACACTTACAATGAGTTGGCTCTGACCCATATGAGTATATAATTCAGTGAGATTCGAATCCAACATCTCACAGTGTGTCAGGTAGCCACAGAAATTTTCCATAGAAAGGAAGAGGGAAGGAAAGAGCAGCTTCACAAAGATTGGTAAGTTGGAGACTTCTTCATGTTCTACCATTAGGAACACTTTAATATGTTTGGATAGTTTCTACTTCATGTTGTTCTAATATATAATAATTTCCTTAGTAAATAAAGTTATTGTATTCTAAACATTATTGCAGCTTAAATACAAGAGCAAAATAATTTTCTTTACTAAGTCTTTTTGCTTTTCAACTAATTTTTGAGTCACAGGGTTAAACATCATGGAGAAAACACATGTAAACTGAAATTTGTAGAAGCTGTTCATTTCTAAATGTAAAGGCATTAACAGAAAGCTTAACAGTTTTGGAGTCACATCCTAACAAAAGGTAAAACTTTTATAAAACTCTACTTACATTCACCTTCTACGCCTTCATCATGTTACCTTGAACCATAAAAAGTGATGTGCACTTGTCAAGAGAGTCAGTCAGTGTGCCCGGAGCACTATATCTCCAGCAGCATCACTCTTATCATGTACTTGTCTTGGGTATTAAATAGAAATAGGAACAGAAAATCAGAAACATCACCCAGGAAAACACTCCATAAGAACTTGTGCTACGCTTCTACAGGATAGCAGTTTACTTAAGGACTCTCCAAGTTTTCTGTAGATTAGTTTGTTTAAAATACGCCTGTGGCTAGCAGTTGTTTGTAAGTAGAAAGGGAAGACCTACTGCTGCCCAAAAATATTTGGTCCAACATAGGGGAGGGTGGGTGCCATTTTTGGACATACCCCAAGATTCTAGTCACCTTTGCTCTAGATATGATTTCACATGAGTGCATAGTGCAGGCTTTCCTCCTGCAGATACCAGGACACACGGGAGATGGGCAGTGTGTCTCAGTCTACCTCCAGCATGCCAGCAATGTAATCATCTGAACTTAGCCATTGAAGAAGAGTTCTCAGGCCCTACCTTTTGGATGTAACTTTAATGTTTTACAGTCAAGGTCAAAGTTTGCACTTGAACCCCAAACAACATCTTTCTATTCATCCAGAGCCCAGAGGCAAAGCTTTTATCATAAACCCACGTTATTTCAAACTGAGGGAGCATGTTCTGTTCACCTCCGCATCACTCTCTCATCTCCTGTGGCCTAGAAATGAGTTTCCAACTTCCCACTGGTGTCTGCTGGTAAGAGGCAGAGTATGAGCAACAGGAAAAAAACATAAGTTCCATTTTAAATCATCATCTCTGAACTTTGCTAATCCCAAATGAAGGAAATATTTTACTTTAAAATGTTATGACTACTGCTTGTTGATATGCACAATATAGTCTCACTTTAGAAGTCTAAAAAAGTTTTGAAAAGCACATTCAGTTAGCATTCAGTGAGAAGGCCCAAATAAGAATTGAGCTGTCTGTTCCTATTACACTGCGATCAAAACTCACAGGGTCAGATTTCTTCATCATTATGTCAGTTTTATAGCAACATAACTCCACTGATGTTTATTGGTTACTTGCACATGAAAGGAATGAGATGTAGCTCAGTAGAGTATTTTGTAAGGCAAAGTTGTGGGTCTCCTCTACTTGCCTGCACAGTGCTCAAATAGAAGAAGTCTAAAGTCAGTATAAAAGTGGCAAAGCACTCACTTTTCCACACAGCCTGAAACTAATCCTGATGAGGTGAAGTGAAAGCCAGAGGTAGCTTTTAGGCAGTCCTTTAAAGAGACAAAGCTTCCCTCAATGTTTTATTTTGTTCACGCTTTTTTTTGAAATGTAAAGTGGTCCTTTAAAGAGGTTTAGGGAAAAGAAAAAAAATAGAACTCCTACTTTGAGCAGATTTTGAAATGGAACAGAAGAAACAAAGATCTAGATATTCACTTAGTATTGATAACTTTACACTCTATTTCCTTACTGCTGAAAAATTGGTGATTTTTTTTTGTCCAGAAATTAGTTCTTCTACAAAAAAACCAAAATTAATTTACATATATCCCTGGTCGTCCTGAAATATTGAAAGGGGTAATTTCAAAGTTAAGAAAAATCTAGAAATGAAAATGGGTAGTGAAGTCTATCAATGTGTTTCAGGAGTACTAACGAAAGTCAGATGAAACAAATTCTTCTGAAATCAGTGCACATGTATTTATTGCCAGAGTCAGCACAGCCATACAGTAGGAAACCAAGCATTTAATATCTTTGCCTGGAATAAAGTAACTCCAATTTGGTTAGCCTTAACCTTTGTGATATTTCAGTTCAAATCTATTTTAACTTGAAAGGCTTGACCTGGAAAGGACAGATGGCTGTTTGATGGAGTGATACTAGGGTGGAATCTGACATTTTGCTAACCCCGTGGCATTCAAGTTGCAGCACCTTGTCATTCAAATCTCCCTTGTCAAATTTAAATCTCAGCCAACTCTTGCCTTATTATTTATTTCTCTGAGAGTTGATTAAACTTTGAACAGTAAGGTCCAGGAGGATGTCACATGACTTTTCACCTTACTTCTTGGTGAATTTTGCCTCTGATCTCAGTTATTAGAAACGGTAGAGCCAACCACAGTCCAGATATAATGAGAGGCGATTTTCTAAATAGTGCTCCAACCCCAAATATTGGCACAAGAAGACACTAGCTAACAAATTAAATATTTATAATACATCCAGAATAAAGATGAAGTAAAAAGACAAGCACATTTTTTAATGACTTTCTCCTCTGGAGGGATCAGGGGAAAGCTACTGAAAACAACACCCTTGTTAATTGTACTCTTTCCTTTCAGCAAAGCATAATTTTTTAGCTAATGTACCTTATGGTTTCAAGGCTGTGGGAAGGGACTGATGATATTTATTATTTAAATATGAATTATATATAAATATGGAAAAGTACAAAAGAGAAATCCCTAAAATCAAGGAAGCTATAGTATTTTGAGGATCAACCCATAGCACTAAACCATTAGTCACTTATGGTGAGTTAGTGCCACAAAACACAGGTCTTAGACTATAATTTACATGTAAAACTGTCAGCTGTAATTACCACAGAAGTGTAATAGATATTGCAGGATAGATCAGAAAGGTGCATTTAATTTTTTGTAGTATTATCAGGCTGCTGTGATGCATATTTACCCAAATTATAGAAAACCTGTTACATCAAATTATGTGCAGCTTAGTAGAATCTATACAGTTTCAAGTAGATTTGTGTTGGTAGCACAAATGGTAGTAATTTTCCTGCAAACCTTGTTCATTCCTTGCTTTTTAGTTTTATGAGTAGTTGCAGGTGGCACAGATGTGTGGCTTGGGTTGTAGCAACATAAATGGTCAGGTGACACCAAGTTTTGAATTCATATCTCCTCAAGCTGAACTTTTTCTTCAGTGAGCAACTGAAGTTCAGACAGTGATTAACTGAAGGGTGATTAATTCACAAACAAGAGAGAATGAAGCTAGTGACACCAGGGAAATATGTAAAGAAAGTTATTTTTGCCCCATTTTTTTTGTGTGTTTTCTTTGTCCTCAAAGCCAGAGAATGTAACTTTCAGTATACCTCACATAGTGCTGGAGCCTAAAGGGACAAAGCAAGCTCTTCTTTGCTTTGTTGAAATTTATTTTTGTCATAAAATAATGCATGTTTTTCTCTTTTCAGGATAATTTGACAATGAACCAGACCTTTTTGACTTGGAATTTAGAACACTGGAATATGCTTTGAAGAGGGCAATATTTAAAGAGAAGTCAAAAGCTGCATCTACAAAACACTCAGATAGTAGTTGTTCATCTGCCAGGTGGAAGGAGTGAGAAGGAATACATACACAATACTCCAACACTTGCACTAACTTCCCCTTCTTTTCTGAGTGCAATTCAAAGGATTGTATTTGATCTGGTCCTACAGAGGATTAAAGGAGGATTAAGAGGATGAACAAGTCAGTTGATGGAAATTTGCCATTGATTTCCACAAGGCCATGGATTTTACCTCCAGTGACCGCCCTCTGTAATCGGAAAAATGTGCCTTCTCTTGGACCTGTTACAAAAAGGACAGGCTCAAGAGGATTAAAATTTTGCAGTTAAACAATCAAATACCTATAAAGTAGAAAACCCAATATCAGATATCAAACCATTTCTCTCCTTTATGGATGTGAATGGGAAAAACGCCTCTGACCATGTAACTGTGCACAGGCTGGCTTGGTATGCAGGAGGGAGAGGAGCAGTGGGATCAATGAGTGTGGGAAGAAGAGAGTGATGCCTCTGCAGAGACTGTCTTCATTCCACAGAGGGTACCCCAGGCCCAGTTAATGAATAAATATAAATTCTTGGGCTATAACAAGAGCAAATGACTGCAGATGACCTGATAAAATTGTGTGAAGGAGCTGTAACAGAGAAGTACAAGAGAGATCAGAATTATTATTAGAGAACTAAACAGCTAAAATCTTCCTTTGCTTGTAGGACATGTCATTTCTCACCTCTTGGGAGCTGCTTATTACAAGGGTTTGTCATCCCGGAGGCAAAGGGTCTAAAGCAGTCTCCTTCTTCACCTCCTGACAAGCAAGACAGCTATTCTCATGTAAAGTGAAGACATGACTGCCAGGAATACTTCATGGATGGTCCCAACTCATCCTGCAGAAGAGTGGTATATCATCCTCTTCTGTTGTGTTTTGGTTGTTTTGGGCTTTTTTCCTGTTTTTTTTTTTTCTTGATGCCTATGGTAAGTTGTCTCCCCTAGGTGGCACCAAAAAAATAGCTTCTTATAGTTCAGCCAATGCTTTGCCCTAATTACCTTAACTACCTTTTTCCTTTGAAATAGAATATTATTTTATGTAGTGTGTTGTATTGCATTTCCATAATAGGAAAACCCTTTCTTAGATTACAACATTACTTGATATCTTGGTGCTATAATGTAATATTAATAAGTGAATTTTTTTTAAAGCTTATCACAAAAACAGATTAGTTACAATAAGATGGGTTGAAATGGGGTTGAAGTGTTCAGTTGTTAAATTTAACTATTTTAGATTAGCAGCCTAAAGAGAATGCTTTTTCAGATTTACAGAGATTTTTAATTTTGATGTCTCCGTAAAGAGGGCATATATTTCTGTTTATAAAGAGCTTGTGAAATCCTGGTTGTACCAAAGTGGGTGACAAACCTTCAAAACAGACAAATTGTGCCTTGATTTAAGTAGATAGGCTGGCACTGTTTAACTTGTAGAATAGAGCCTTTTTTATCTGATTGAAATTGCATTTTCATTAATTTTTTTATTTGGTTTTAGTTTTCCTGTGAAATTTTCACCTTTTCCTTGATTTGTTTCATAGTAGCGTGCAAAAAATTCCAAATGTCAGGGACAACTAAGATTGCTTACTGAAGACGGCAGAGGTAAAACCTAGTTCAGTCATTTATGCTTTTAAAGGAGCACTAGTCTAATTTTTATTCATTATAGAACAAACAATGATACCTTAATTGAGTATATTGATGGGTTAATTTTCTTTTACTTGTGTAGTAATAAATTAAAACCGAATTTTTGTGTCCATTAGGAGAAACTAAGGTAAATATACTTTCAAATTTGTAATGACATCTTAATGCTTTTCCACAGTTTCTCTCCTTGATTATGTATGAATATTTTCTTTCAATGTAAGAAATTAATTCATTAGAAAAGTATTATTATTCCATTGAAGACAAATATATTTGGCTTTGAGAGAACTTTGGCATCATATTATTTAAGCTCATCCAGATACATCACGCATGACATAAGGTCTCATTTGTGTTTCTAACTCATTTTCTGTAGACGGACTCAGAATTTTAGTGTTCTTCCAGTCTTATGATTTTTTTTACTGTAATTGTATTTCTTTGTAAATCGAAGATAAATCTCTTTGTCTAATTGTGGCATTGTTCACTAGATTCATCATGTTGTAAATAAGTAAAGATGATTACTGAGGCAAATTATTGTTGCAGGTCTTGAGGCTGGGCTTGTGGCTCCTATTTTGACAAACTTTATTTGATACAGAAATATGGGATGATTTTTCCTAAGTTTTTCATTAACTGATCAAGGGTTTATTTAAGAACAAAGTCTAGCTGGTTACAGATAAAGAAGTATTTCCAAAAATGTGGTAATGAGATAGGCATACACTCTCCATAACACATTGAAGAATTACAGAGGGAACATCTCTATAGCTATACATATAGCTATAGGAATGTACTTGAAAATCTACCCTGCTCATTAAGCCAGTAAGCTCTCACATCTCCAAGTCTCTCTCTGAAAATGAGACTAAACCCAGACCCACAAATGCATTTTCTCCTGAACTCAATGGAAACAAACCCACAAGTAACACATATTGTAAAGAGTATTGAAGGTGCAATGGTTTCAGTAGGAGAACTAGGTGGAGCTTTTGGCAGTGAAGTATCTCAACATCTTTGTGGGAATAGACTTTATATAGACTTTATGCACAACTATGTCTGGGGACATTTTTAAATTATTCTAACAGTAGGGGACACAAACATGCAGTTTCTGCAGTTTTCTCAGTCTTATTTGGGTAAATTTACTTTTAAGAAATAAGATGTAGGATCTACAGAACCCTATGATTTTCACATGGTCTTCTAACGTCACCTTGAACCTGCAGTGGCATTCTTTTCCAATTAGGAGGGAAGGAATTTGACCTCAATTTTATGCGGTAACAGAAAGCCTGTGCGTTCTTTAAGACCTTAAAGCTCAACAATTTTACTTTGAGTTTATTCTCTTAAAGGAAATTAACTTGTGTGTGAAAGTATGGGGGAAAAACACACATGAAGAATTCAGAGATGAAATTCGTAACGTAAAGACAACTTTCTTTTGCCACTGGAAAATGCAAGGATTGAGAAAAAGGGTGAGAGCATGAAGGAAACAGCTGCATTTGTTTCATAAGGACTTTCCCTCTAAATACCATGGGAGTTATGACAAGGGAGCCATGCTACAAACAGGCCTTTAGCACATAATTCATTGTCTTGTTCATTAAGGTCAGGAGAAAACAGACAGCACACTGCATGGCAAATATGTTAAAAACTCCAACAAAATCATATTAGACAAATGCATTACAGGGAGGGAAATTATTTGAGTTGTACATTATCAAGCAATACTGGGGGAAGAACACTATTGTACTTCTCATCCGGTCACATAATGTACTGCTGCTGTCAATACATACAAATAATGCTGGAGCCTTTACAAAAATCCTCCCTGTGCCTCCTTGGATTTGCTTACATCCATAATTAGTTGCATGTTAAGACAAGGCATGCCTCTGTGAAAACCTCAAAGTCACAGCTTCATATATTATTTAAGTAAATGAATGGGCTTCAGTAAAACATGAACCATGAAAATAATTCTATCTGGATCCTCTTATTATAATAAATCATATAAGATCTGGGTATTTTTGGGGAGTGTGATGTCATCACAGCCCTTCAAGAGAATTATTTTGCTTTCATCTATTATTCTATATATTAACAGAGAAACAGCTGTCATTCTGATGAATGTTCTCAAGACTTTCAAAATAATGGTATGTGAAAGTATAGCCAAAAATACTTGGCATCAGCTGAAACTCATTACTGGAGTTCAGCATCATGATAAACCTTTAATTAATTATGATTAATTTTAAGTGACCATTTATCATCTCATATTGACTGGCCTGCTAAATCTTTGACAGAAGAGCAAAACAGGCCTAATGCCAATTGTTGTCAAAGTCTGTAATTGACTGAAGACTCTTCTATACCACAACCAACCAAAATATAGCAAACTGACAGGCACCAATCCTCATCCAAAGGATTGTTCTAACTCTTTGTGTTCTAAGTAGAGGAAAGATACTGACGTTCAAAATGGAAGTGTTAAAAACTTTATTTTGTTAATATTCAATGTGTTCATAATATAGAATAATTCCAATTTTGGAGTCAATGGGATCAGTTTTCCCACTAAAAATGCATAACTTCTATCCAGCCAATATTCTGTTGACATTACTGAGGTATTCTCTTCGTAATTTGAATGCCTCTTCTGTCCTTCCTTTCATATTCATGTCTTCCTTATTCATGTCTGCAACATGAAAATTGTGTTTGATTTTATAACATTAGTCTGGTTTGTTATACAACAGATAGGTGGATTCCATGACCTACTGCTACCGTTAAAATAGCTAGGCTTTTAATAAAGAGGCTCAGCTCTTCACGTAAGTCTTTTGAAATACTCAGGTAACGGAATTTGGTCCTGGAACAAATAGTTACAAACCAGTTCAGCATTTGTTTTCATCCAGGTGAATGTCCATAGCCAGTAATACTAAATTAAGGCTAGACAGACACCTCAGCAAAGATAAAATACTTCAAAGGCTTTTACACAAGCTCTTGCTGACATGGTAGTGATTTTTATTCACATTACATGTATATAAGATAAAACTTTTTAATGAATAAGTTTAGAGTTTATGTCTTTATTGGAAAGGGCTAAGAGTGCCAAAGTCAGAGTGCACTTAACTCGATATTACTGCAGCAAGTATCTCAAACTTGAAAATTGATGATGGCAGTGATTTCTATAGCACTATTTATGGTTATGAACAAGCTAAGCCCAACCCAAATTCCAGTGTATTTACTCTGTGTATTCCCTCCTAAAAGAGTCTTCTTCTAATAAAATACCTGGAGTTTACCTTTAATTGTTCCTGATGGAGCTAATCCAAAAGAAGTTTAATTTACATATTTCCTTAACAATATTGCTAAAACCCCCACAACATTCTTATAAGGAAGTCATTACAAAATCTTAAAATGTGCAGGAGAGCAGACTGATGCACACTGCAAAGAACTGACTTATTTATTTGCACAGCTCTAGAATGTAGAAAATGCCATTAAGGATGAGACAGTCTAGCCAAAAAAAGCCCACCTGAGTAGCCAGCAAAAGAGAGGAAAACAAGTGATAATTCTTCTGATTTTCCACTGCCAGTATTATGCACTTTAAGAATATACTTGTTTATAAGAAACCTTAACGATTTCTTTGTTTCTGCAATTTTCTTACTGCTATTTAAACTCATCTAAATTTTTGGAGCTCACAATATCTTTGACAATGAGTTTCCATGAAACATTTAAGCACAGTAGGAAAAAATACTCCTTTTCTTCATTTGCAACCTGCAGCCTCATCATTTCATGTCATGTTCCTTTCTGTCTGCATTGTGTGGACAGCGATTAATGTTTCACTTCTCTTCATTTTCTTATGCTATTTGTAATTTTAAAGCACTTTAATCTTCTTTTCCCTCAATCATTCTTTTCTGCCAGACCTTTACAGGTGTATTTGCTATTGCAAAATAAGGGAGCATCTCCTTTAGCTCAAATGGTTTTGTTTGGACACAATACAACAGCATGGAATCAGATCACTATGCGCAGGGTAGCAATGGAGGAGAGAATTTCATAGTGCTGGACTCTATTTTTATGTCCTGTGAACTGTCAAAGATCAGATGTGGCTCTGTTATGTGCTGTTGGATTTGATATGGTATAACTGTTACTGCCATGTACTGCACTGTGAAGTTCTTTCTAATTAATGGCATGGATCACTGTGTCAACCTGAGAAAGCTGCCATAGATTTGTTAAAATATCCATTATGGAGTATTACATGGAAAAGCATGTGGGCCATAATGTTTTATTCAGTAAAATTATCTCATGGGTACCTGGGGTTTGAGTGAGGTGCTTAAAGTGGAAGATTTGCTTGCTGACAAATATCTTCCCTTTTTTGTGTGTATTAAATTAATGGGAACCATATGGTGAAGTACAGAAAAAACATGTGTTAATATCCCTTGCTAACTACAGCCACCTGTTATAATGGCCAGACTAATAGCAGGCCTGTTGGTGGTTGCTATTATCATATTCAGAGCCATTCCCAGCTTTTTTTTGGCAGTCATAGAGAATTGTATGTCATTCTCATCCTATGGCTAGTTGTTTTACAGATCCTCAAGGGCAATATGGGGCAGTCATACATAACCTTCCTACTTAAAAGTCTACTTGCTTTACTTTTTAATAACCTTATTATAAGGGGTTTTTTGTGTGTTTATATGGCAGTCAGCTTAGGAGGCTCATGCTCACTAATTCTAAAGTTTTGACATGAATGTTTTACTGTGATATTTCTTTTCCCACTGCCATCGTATTTCACCTTTTTCTCTGTGCCCCATTCTCTGTGATCATCCCTTAGCAAATTTGACTCTCTAATTTCAGTTGCTTGTCAACATGCCAAAAAGCAGTACCAGTGGATTGACTAGTAAATTAATAATTGGAACCTATTGAAATTGTTAAACTCATTCTTTATAATCACATCTGTTCCATCAGTCTTGTTCTTGTGATAAATAGACTGCAAAATAATTGTGTGTAATGGGTTTCATGTACTAGTTAACCATTATTATTAATGTAAGCATCACCCTCTGCCCTATGTATTTGCAGCAGTGGTCATGCTTCCCTATCAGATTTAAAAGTCACAGGAGTGAATCTGTGAATGAAAAGGGTAAAACCAGCTTATAACTTCTTTATATCTGCTTAGTTATGTCTGCTCATTAAGGTACACCAAGACTGTATTTTGAAAGAAAAGCAACAAGTTAAGAATTGTTAAAACTAGCAGGATCAAAAGTGTGGTTGGATTGAAGCCTTACCAGTCATTCAATTGCTGCTCAGACACTCCACCCCATGAGCAGCAGTAGTCAAGTGACAGTATTGAGAAAGAAACACTCAGGAACCGATTCAGGTGAGTGAGGGGTGGGTCAGGCTCATTAGCAGGTGCTAGGGGAGGCTATATAAGAGCCTCCAAAGGAGCACAAGTGACAGCAGTCGCTTGGCAACTGGAGTGGACAAACAGGGGTGTGGTGGGGATAGCAGATAAGGTACAACCAACTGTCCTAGGTGAGTTTGTTGCTGGGGTTTTTCTGGTTTGGGTTTGTTTGTTTTGGGGTTTTTTTTCTGTTTGTTTTGGTTTTTTGTTGTTGTTGTTTTTTGTTGTGGTTGGTTTTTTTTTTCTCTCTCTCCCCAACTTAAGTAAAGCTAGTAATGGTTTCCAGAAAAATGAAAAACATTGCTGCTGTTAATACAAGGAGTGTGTCTACACAGACACTACCCTCCAAGGAGGATGCAACCACCCAGGCCTCTGGCTGTGCAGAGTGTCTGAGCCTAGCATTGGCACCAGAGAATGGTGTGGGAGGCACCTGTGTACGATGTGAACAGGTCAATGACTTGCTGTACCTAGTGGCAGAGCTTAAGGAAGAGGTAGAGAGACTAAGGTGCATTAGGGAGAGTGAAAAGGAAACTGACTGGTGGGGTCAAAAGGTTTTGACCCCTAAGGGAGTCCAACAAGAGGTAGCGAAGCCCTGCCCCTCCTGTCATAAGGCACATGGAGCAGACCAAATTGATGGGGGGGAATGGAAACAGGTCCCCGATCGGAGAGGTAAAAGAACCCTCTCTCGAACCCCATTACCATCCTGTGTACCCTTAAAGAATAGATATGAGGCCCTGGACCCAGAAAGTCAGGAAGAGACCAGCCAAGAAGATATGCCTGGAGAGCCTCCTGACTCGACACCATCTACAAGATGGATTACAACCGCAGCTATAAGGAAAAAAGAAGGGTGGTTGTAGTTGGTGACTCCCTTCTGAGAGTAACAGAGGGCCCTATATGCCACCCAGACCCATCCCACAGGGAGGTCTGCTGCCTTCCCAGGGCAGAGATAAGGGATAATATCCCAGGTAAGGGATATTAGTAGGAGACTTCCTAAGCTAATTCAGCCCTCAGACTATTATCCTCTGTTAGTAGTCCAATTTGGCAGTGAGGACATTAATGAAAGAAGTGCCAGGATGATTAAAAAAGACTTTAAAGCACTGGTTCGGTCAGTTCGTGGGACAGGAGCACAGGTGATACTTGCCTCAGTTCCTGTGCTAGTTGGGATGGATGAGGAGTTAAATAATGAAAAGAGTAGAAAAGCTCATCTCATCAGAAGGTGGCTATAGGACTGGTGCCACCGTCAAAATTTTGGGGTTTATGATCATGGGGCAAACTCCATGTTGCCTAATCTCCTCAAATCAGATGGGCTTCATGCTTCTAGGAAGAGCAAGAGGACTGTAGCCCATAATTTGGCAGGACTATTCAGAAGGGCTTTAAACTGGTTTTAAAGGGGAAAGGGATTGAAATCGGGCTCTCCAAATATCAGCCTAAGGATGGAAAGCCTGAGTTAGGAGTGAACAGCAGCCCACCTCAAGTGCATGTATACTAATGCACATAGTATGGGCAAAAAGCAAGAGGAGCTGGAAGACATTGTGCAGCAGGAAAGCTTTGACATAGTTGCCATCACGGAAACGTGGTGGGAAGACTCGCATGACTGGAGTGCTGCTATGAGTGGCTACAAGCTCTTCAGAAAGTACAGGCAAGGTAGGTGAGGTGGAGGAGTGCCTTTATATGTTAGAGAGTCTCTTGACTCTGTTGAACTTGAGGTCAGCAGTGACAAGGTTGAGTGCCTGTGGACCAGA
>JAWWLZ010000082.1:82830972-82852853 GCA_035041345.1 Poliocrania exsul | reverse complement strand
CCTATGGGGAGAGGCTGAGGGAGCTGGGGTTGTTTAGCCTGGAGAAGAGGAGGCTCAGAGGTGACCTCATCATTGTCTATAACTACCTGAAGGGAACTTATAGCCAGGTGGGGGTTGGTCTCTTCTCCCAGGCACTCAGCAACAGGACAAGGGGGCATGGGCTTAAGCTCTGCCAGGGGAAATTTAAGTTGGAGTTCAGAAAAAATTCTTTCCAGAGAGAGTAATCAGGCATTGGAATGGCCTTTCCAGAGAGGTGGTGGATTCACCATCCCTGGAGGTTTTTAAACTGAGATGGGATGTGGCACTGATGCCATGATCTGGTAAATGGACTGGAGTTGGACCAAGGGTTGGACTTGGTGATCTCGGAGGTCTGTTCCAACGCAGTTTATTCTATGATTCTATGATTTCAATCACTGTACAAGATGCAGCTGACGAGTCACAGAAGAGATAAAAAAATACCCTGTCTTGAGGAGACAGGGTCTGCAGATTGGGTGAAAAAATTATTCTTAGGACTCAAGTAAGGAAAATACTTGCTATCATGAAGAATAAAAAGAGATTTAAACATATTTACCCCTAGGAATTTGTCATTATGCATCTGAAGATCAGTTTTTATGAGTCCTGCCTTATGCAGGACCTTCAGGGTCCTGATCTTCAGGAGCAGATGACTAAACGTTTAGTGATTGGTATTGAGGTTAGCCCATCACCCTTTTAACAATTTATTTCAAGATACTACTCTCACAGATGATTTAGCTCTCTGAAAAATTTCCAGAAGTTTTTAAGGGACAGACCATTCTTTCTATTTAGTTTAAATCAGAGTATAGGCCTGCATGTAATGATCTTTCAGTTCAACATCTGGAGTTTAGGATATGGTGCTTCTTAAACAACTATAATTGTCATGTATAATAATTACTGATCACAAGTATTTATTAATTTTATTATTTTTTTTAAATAAATGCTGCCATAGCAGAGAAGCATGAACTGGAAGAGTGGGGCAGGCAATTCTGCATATGTGTCCAGTAGCCTTGTGTGAATGGGTCAGCTCAGCTTTGGAAGCAAAATATCTTCATTTAGATCAAACTGCATCTCAGAAGGCAAACTTGTGTAAGAACACAGGGAAGAGAATTTCTATTGGCAGTTCCAGCACCCTGAACTATTTATCCATTTTACATCAGCTATAAGAAAGTGCAGAGAGATATTTAGAGACAAAGAGAGGAATCTTGGTTTGCTATATCCAATTGTCTTTTTTCACCTTGAAACGTGTGTTACTTTCTGCCTCAGAACTTTGGCTGCCTGGAGTGATCAAATTTGCAGTGAGGCCCATAGTGACAGACTTACAGATAGATATTTAACTGTGTTGGAGATAATTTTGCTCAAATTTTCGGCATTAATTGTCTGCCTATGTTGTTTCTCTTCAGCATTCTGGAGACTTCTGATAACTTTTCTTGGCATGAAATTCTTGTCTTTTAATGTACAGAAATGTTAGATGCTTAACTCAGGCACGTAAATTTCACTTTTTAATGAATATCCCTGGGCTATGACCCCTTTTTTGATCTGTCCCTCTGTATGTATTAGTACTATTTCCTTACCTGAGAGAGTTATTAGGATTAAAAATACATTCAGGATTGGGATTTGCTCAGATAGTAATAGAAGCTACACAACACAAAAGATTTCTAGAGGAGAATTGGATGAAATAATTTGTCTGCCATTTTTACATTTTATTATAAAAATAAATGGACACATCTTTGGTGATGCCAACATACTTTTTGAATCAATTTCATGTCACTGAAATGTTTGCATTGTAGAAAAATGCAACATAGAAAAAGTTGAACTTTTCAGTTCAACATTTCCAACTGGAATGTCTAATTTACTACTAAATTGAGAAGTAGTCTTTTATCTTCCAAAAGTTTCAGTCCTGTTTGAAGCAAAACAAAGGGTAACAAATAATCTCATCAAGAAAGGTAATTGTTTCAGGTTACCTGCAAAACAAACAAACAAACAAGCAAACAAAAAACACCAAAAAGACAAAAGTGAAAAACAATTTGATTTTTTGTAACTGCTAGAGAACCAAAATATATAATGTAGTGTGAATCCCACTCAGTGGCTGACATTGTCTCACAGATCTTCTGTGTAGCTTGCAGTCTTTCTAACGGTGCATTATTTTCTTTGTTTTTAAGAATGTGAGTTTATGACAATGGCATATAACTGCTAAGGACAAAAAATTTTGGTCAGTCACCCCACAGCATTCCTGCCAAGAGGACACACAGTGCAGTCCCAGGAGAGATGGGGAGGACCAGGCCCAGGCCCAGCACTGGCCCAGCAGTTGTTTTGGGAAGTAAAATGTTTGTTGTGGGTTCTTCTCTCTCTCTGCTCGGGTCTGGTTTTCTGGGGATTAAGTCTCTAAAAGTGATTTGGGGTTAAAATTCTATGATTTGTAGTTCACTGGAGGATGAAAGATTGTGCCTTGTTGCTTTTAACTTGTGTGATTGTGTATTTGTACTTTCTTCCAGTTGTTCCTTTCTGTCTGTAAAATATATTTAGTTTTAGCATAAAATGTAGTTTGAAGTTTTTCTTTCCTTCCCCTCTCTTTTCCTCCCTTTCCTCGGGTTTGGGGGGAGGCTCTAACCCTCTGTCTTAGAGGGCTGGCAGTTTGCCAGCTCAAACCAAGACAGTTAGTAGTATATTAGTGCTCCAAGCCAAATTTCCCACGGAGAACTCTATTTAAGACAATTATGAGGTAAATTATTTATAAGTGCTAACTGTCTTCCAAGGTAGTTTATCAACAGTCACCAAAATACAAATATGGTATTTATATACAATACAACCTTTTCTTCAATGACATTGTATGTAGTTTTCATTGTTTTTGTAAATTCAGCTCAGCTTCTTTTTAGTATAAACAGAGCATTTTATCATATTATATTTTCTTCACATTTTGCAATATTTTTACATGGGTTAGTTTTAAATGTATATTTCCACCTTCATTTTATCATCAACCTTGTGTATGCAGGAAGAGACTATTATTACTGCTTTCAATTTCTTTTCTATTTGTTTAATAGCAGGTTTCTGATGTGACCTTTTACTTCATAAAAAGAAAATAGAGCATCAATGGATTGCTATCATCAATAGGATACAATTAACCAGGCAATGATTTAATGAAAGAATAATGCCAGAAGATCTGTGTTGGAAAAGCTATTTTAAGACTTGGAGACAATTTTATGCAAAAAGCATATGCAGAAGGTAGTGATTTCATTAGCATAGTGCTTAGGAGTTGACAGCAACCTTGATTTTCTTCTCTTTTCTCTAATTTTATGCTTAAGTGATCATTGAGCTAAGTGGTGTGGAAATAAGAAGTACCTCTCCTTTGTCTTTAAAAGACGAAGCAAAACATTTAAAGAGTAAAAAGAGGTTTCAGTTATCTGCTTCCCCAGATTACTGTAGTTGCCAAATAATGAAAGCTGTGACCTCCAATAAATGCAGTGTGACCTTTGGCTTGCTAGATAGGTTGTACCTGAGCCAAAGAGTTCTAAGAAAGTAAAGTAAAGATGGCTTTAGGGGCACCATTTTGTAAACTTCATGGTCTTTCTTTTGAATAAAAAAGTTCAAAGAAAATAACCAATGGTGATTTGACACCAAGGAAAACAGACTTTAGTATGGAAGTATTTTGTGCTGAAACATTACATATAAGTACTACATACAGAGCTTTTACTTTTGTATTTTAATTACTTTAAAATCTCATCTTTAAAATTACTTTGTCATTCATATTGAAAACATCTCTCTCCTCATATTCATCTAGAAAGACTTAAGGTCTCATCCCACAAAAATAAAATACAGATGGACCAACAACTTATCAAACATTATTCATTCATAAACATTCCTTAAATTACCTGTGCATTTATGAAACTCTTCTTCAGACATATTTTCTGTTTCTTTTATATTGTATGCATATTACAGCCAGACAACCTTATTCTAAGTTTAGCCTTTTGCTGTAACAAGAATTACAAGTAAGAATAACAAATATAGTCTCAGAATCCAAAAGCTTGCATGTAAAGAAATTGAACGAGAAAAACATAGCAGAGATACAGGAAGGTGAAATTACATACCTCTGTGTCTCTGGAGAAGAGTCAGGTGCACCAAAGGTAGTTTGTGCTGGCATAGGGTTTGTACCATTGGTCTGAAAGGGACCCATTACATCTCCTGTAAAACACAAAGGAGGCATGGAGAAATGAAAACAGATTAAGCGACTAGTTTCAATAATAATGTCAAAAGCCAGGCTGCAGAAAATCACACTCCAACTAAGTGTTAATAAATCATATTTTTAAATAAGAGTTATTTCAGGAAATATAACAGAAATTATTGTGCTAGAAGAGCACGTTTTTAACCAACAATTCTTCTTTCCCCTCCAAAGGTATTGTGTCCTTTCTGGAATTTCAAAGCATGGTGGCTTTGAAATGCCAATTTTAGAATGCCTAATCTGTACAACAACTTATGGAAAAGAAATTGGGGCAAAAAAAAATGAGTAAGCTGTCTCCAAACAACTGTCTTATGTGCATTATTTTGCCCCTTCTATTCCAAGATAATTGCTTTGGTTGAAGCAGAATTAGGAGCTATGTTAGGATTTGATTGAAGATATCTTAACAGGTTATGTATAATATACTGATGGTAAAGCTCAGGAAAAGTCCTTGCAATGAAGTTTCTGTTTATATAGAGAGCAAGACAGCATCCTACAGAGGCATATAGAATTTACACTAAATTTCTTCTTCTTCTTCAAAAAAGTCAAAATATTTCTTGTAACTTACTTTTCCTGTTCACACACTTTGTCTTGTGGAGTGGTCCTCCTCAAGTTACTTTGGTGTGCTCATGCTATCAATTCTATGAATGTGTAACATTGTTTTCTCCCAACAATTGTCCTGCTGTCCCTTGAAAATCTAGGGCAATATTGAAAACAATTGAATCTGTATGAGCTTTTGTTTGGGAAAATGATTTTGTATCATGCTTTGACAAAACTTTTACTGTGTTCTTTTTTGCTTGTTTGTTTTCAGTTTTCTCCTGCTAGTCCTACTTCTGTCCTAACTTCATAGGCTATTTGTTTCTATTACAGAAGTCATGATCTTATATAATTGCTAAAGAGTTATCCAGGTCCTAGTTTGCTCAGTTTAAATTACAGAATCTCCTTTTATTTTTTCCCTTTTTTTTTCTCTTTTCTCCTCTGCTACTCTATATGAGCTAAGAAATATTGATATGTTGTTGATAATTCAGGCCTGAGAAATGTCTACAATTCTGCTTTCCAGATAAAAATGCAGATGAAAGAATCAGATAAATTATTAAAACAGACAATGTCCTCTGGTTTACACTCAATTTATATTTTTGTTACTGACCATGTTTCCATGATAGATTAATACTATTCACCTGAAGTTTTATATTGGACATGGCATGAAATATCATTCTTACAAGAACACAGATTTTGACTTTACATTAATATTTACAACATATCAATAACCAGCACAACTGGCACAGACCAAAGAGTCATTAAAAGTAAGTATGCAGCACAACACTAAAAAAAATAAGGAAAGAACAGTAGCTTATTATTCTTTTATACTGCCTTTACATTGTTGTGACTCAGTGTCAGGTGAATAATTCTTTATTTATACCTAAAAAAGAAGAAATGCATTTATAGTGCAGGGTAAACTTTTACTTCCCAAATGCAGGGATGTAATTCAAGATGCCTGAGTAAAGAAACTAATCTCTATGGGCACCTGCATAATTAACCATGAGAGAGAAAGGCTGCAATAATAGGTGATTGAGTGCAGTATATTAAATAGGTCTCAGGAATGTACTGTTTTATTTCCATTTTTCTGTTCTAATTAATATATATATGAAGTGACTCTATTTTAATGGTGGTGCTCCTTTCTGTTTTGTTCCAGTACTGCAACTTAAATGTGATAACATTCCTTTCTATTTGTTTGTAGTCCAGTGGGAGAAGAAGATAGTGTAATCCTACATAAATTTTACCACATTAAGAGCCAAGGGCTCTCTATTAAAGCTGTGTGTTCTGAACCCCTTCTTGACCTGCAAGAGCAGTTTGCTACTGAAGTGAAAAAAATGTAAATTCCAAATTAAAAAAAAAAAAAAGAAAAACAAGGGGTCATTTAATTATCAAGTTTGCTTCTGGCAAAGTGAGCTTCCAATTTTCTTCTTTTTTTCTTTCTCTGGAAAACCTGCAGAAATGAGATAACCCTTAATCCAAAATTCATTTTCTTTATTTACTCCCACTGTATTTACCTATCTTGTTTTGAATTTCTCTATTTTAGCAAGTATTGCATATAAAGCACGTGAAAGGCTTCAACCCTAATTCTTTCAAACGGGAGGTGGTTAACACTTTAACAGCTGTGGCATGACAGCATAGTGTGCCAGGGAAAAGTAAGTCATGGCTTATGCCACCATCAGTAGCGTGGTTAAGGAAACACTCTCTACTCACATGGGTTCATAGTTTAATTAAGGTCAGAAAAGACTTTTAAAATCAACAAGTCCAACCATGAACTCCGCATTGCAAAGTCCACCAATAAACCATATTCCTCAGTGCCATATCCAGACATCTTTTAAATACTTCCAGGAGTGGTAACTCAATCACTTCTTTGGGCAGCCTGTGGCAATGCTTGATAACCATTTTCATGAAGAGATTTTTTTTTCTAATATCTAGTATAATTCCTCGCTGATGCAACATGAGGCCATTTCTGCCATGCTGTCACTTGTTACCTGGGAGAAGAGACCTGACCACAACCTCTTTTCAGATAGGTGTAGAGAATTTTAAGTTCCCCTGTGGAAATAGTGGAAACAATGCCAGAGGCCTTACTGAAGTCCAATTAGACAACATCCATAGCCTTTCCCTCATCTGCTAAGTAGGTCAGCTTGTCATGGAAGGAGATCAGGGAAGCATGATCTGCCTTTCATAAACACATACTGGCTGGGTATGATCTACTGCTTATCATGTTCATGTCATACACTTTTAATATTTAAAATAGTCTAGACATTTTTATTGGTGTTTGTCTTCATACGTCCTTTCTCTGAATATAGTTAATCAAATGCTAACATGCAAATTTCCATTTGAATTACATACTGCATTAAAGTCTGGCAAAGTAATAGCAGTTTCCCAGCAGGAAGAGTAAACTGCCATATTTTTTCCAGTGCATTGAAAGATTCCTGCCCTTGCTATTACAAACAATAACTTGCTCCAAATTATTTTTTTCAGTCTAAATAATCATATAGGTGCATGACTTATGCAGTTCATTTAGCATTTCCTGTTTAATCCTCATGGACATGGAAATACAGGGTAGTCCTTGCAAAATGAGCATGATTTAAAGGCTAATAATCTGATTGTCCAAAAGTATTCATACTTTGAAAAACCCCCAGAAGCTTGTCGTTCACTTTGACTTCAGTACTGCAAAACTGTTTTTATGATACTTTTTTAAAGTAAAACCACTTTATCTTTTCTGAAAAAATTCCTTTTTCAAAAGCTTATACCTGGAAGAAAGAACAAAATTGAAAGCTTAAATTTGATGCAGATGAATTTATGTATCTTTTCTTCAGTAGTTCATCTCATATACCTTATTTCTGTCCTCTGAGAAGGTCCACTTTAACTCTTATAATGCAATACAAATGCTATCTCTGATGTATTTTGAAATTACTTAGTTGTAGTTAACAAACAGCTCCTTATGTTTATGTTTGCATTTCAGACAGCTAATACTGAATGTTATGCAATTCTCAGCCCATACTTGAGGAATGAAGGATGTTCAGCGAATAAATCAAGAGTATTTTTCCAAGAATTGTGTTAGTTCTTCAACATAATTTAGGAATAAGGTTTGTGTATTTATTTAGTTGTAATTTTAAAAGGCAAGGTTTCTGTATTGTTTTGCCATTACTTCTCACATACCTGTTAGGATGTATGCCTCTTCTTATGGAATCATATCTCCCTCATTTAGGGTGTTTACCGGGGAGAACTGTTTTGAAAACTAGAAGAAAGTTAATTGTTTAATTACTAAGATGATAGTAAAGTATATTTGGAAATTTGGTTATATGAAAAACACAGTTTGCAACTCTGAAGTTTCTTAAAGTATTACATCTCACTGCAGATAAAAAGAGTCTAAAAATTCATTTAAAATTTCATGACTGCATTGTGTTGCTTTTCTATATTGCCAGAAATAGCATCAAGGATAACTTTCTATCTATCTGCAAGATTAGTCGCAATAATTAACTGTAAAATGCAACTTCTCTTAATGAATACATATGATTATATTATAATTATATTTTTGTAGTCCGATTATAGCTAGTATAATTGTAATATTAAACTTGCATTTCAAGGGATAGTCTATCATTTAGAGATACCATCAAGTAATGGTTCTTCAGCACTGTAAATATTTCTCCCCATGTCTCAATTCAGTGAAGCCCCTTTTGAGACGTTTTCCAGGAGTCCTCCATTTTTCAGTTCTGACAACAGCTGTTACAAACCCAGTGAAGCAAATATATATTTCTGTGGCCAAACCCTAAAATTTAAATCTTGGGCTGTCATTGGAGGGGAAAAGGGGGGGTGGAAGGGGGGATAAAAAAAAGGGGGGGAAAGAGAGGAAATAAAAAGCTCAAAGTAGACATATGAAAATTACAGGAAGAAAATGTTTAAATTGTGGTTGTATTATCCAGATAGTGTAAGCCAGTGTTTTATAGTCAGTATATGGACTTTTCCATTCCTGATTCCATGTAAATAGCATTCTATTACAACTATGCATTATTCCTTTTAAAAAGTTAAGCAGACAAAAATTAGCAGCCTAAAAAATAAGAAGGGGTTTTTTAGAGGATTCCTTGCTTTTTACCAGGAACAACAACAAATCTCAAACTAAAACATCTTGCAGAAAAATGTGGATTTCAGAATTTGTTTAAACGAGATGATTTTTAAAGCTAATAATATACTTATTTGATCCTTTTAGAATGAGAACTTCATTTGTTCGATTCAAACAATGAATAAATAAGATAATATTATATGAGTAAAGCTTAAAATTTCACTTGCATTATGTAAACATAAATGAAATAACTGGTTAAAATTAAACAAGAAATGTTAAATTTATTTATATGACTCATATGGTATTTTTTGCCTTCCTGTTAGAATCTGAGCTATAGTTTTATATCTTTTTGTAGATATACCAGGAGATGTATTGATGCAGTGGAGGCAGGAAAACAAGTTTAAAATGCAGTTTGAGGAATGAGACAGTATTTGAAAATAAAAGGACAATCAGAAAGCATTATGTTAAAATATAAAAGTAGAGAAACAGTGCATACATCAAGTAAAATTTTTTTTCTGTTGTTTTCTCAATCCTTTTGTTGCTTGAGGGGAAAATTTTTTCCCAAAGCCAAGATCAAATTGTGTAAATTAAAGTCAAATTGTCTCAAAAAGTGGAGCTTCTCTCAGTAATATTGTATTTATCAGATTCCAGTCTTATGCTTTCCACTTTTAACTTAGGTGGTATATAGCTGCACTGAAGTTTCTTAAAATCAACTGCAGTGTTTCTATTCCTGAAGAAAATGCTGTTCTCTGCGGTATAGCCAAACTGATATGGAACAAAATGAGTAATGATAGTATCTCTACAACAGGACCACATTGCTGAATGTACAGCACATGCTTCATGGTTTACAGAATTGCAGAATATGTTCAGTTGGAAGGTATTCACCAGGGTCTTCGAGTCCAAGCCTTTGCCTTGCACAGGACCATCCCCAAGAGTCACAAGAGAGAATTTTTTTTAAGCCACTTGATGTGGAAGTGGGGTAAAATATTCTGAAATGTTTCAGGACTAATAACAGTTGTACAACATACATATTCCACTACTCAAAATATCTCTAAAAATTTTGGTCTGAAATACTTCCTGAATCCAGACCCAAAGGCTTGGAATTATTTAATTAAAAAATAAATACGGAGACCCAGGAGTTTTCTAGATCTGTCAAACTGAAATTGGATGTGTTATTTTACAGATTTGATTATCAGAACAACATTGAGACCTGCCTATTTACAGGCCATAAAACCATATAAAACTATCTATCTCCATCTGCCACTTCCCTTCAATGTTCTGAATGACCTTGTGCAAACTGATACCAGAGAACTAGGGAAGGCTTTCCACAGGCAGAGGGAGAGGAGAGCACAGGGTGTATGGCTCTTAAGCTCCCATATCCCATATGGTAGCTTGGAGAATGCTTTGTGGACATCTGTGCCCAGATTTATACTCTTTTGCTGTCTTAACCTTTGCAAGTTTGATTGCAAGGTCTTTGAGGACAACTAGTTGATCCTGTTTAAAGATTTTTTTCAATGCCTATAATTATGAGAATTCCTAATTTTATATGATGAAAAATAGTATAGAGTTGGGTTAAAGTAGTCTAAGAGGAGTGGATTAGCTGTTCTAACCCTTCTATCTGTGAATATATTCTCAAACTTTTGGTTTGCTCCTCTTCTATGCTGAGTGTGGTTTGTTCATGAGGGGAGGGTGGCTACAAAATTCTACTGTGTGGGTGGCATCTTATATGTCCTGATGGAAGTAAATGTCTGACTTCTTGCCCAGATGAAGTTATTGTTGTGGACCGACCAAAGTGAATCATTAGCTTTAAGATAATTCTGCATTTCATAGGCATGAATTCCTCAGAGTCTCACTGGAAATTACAGGAAAATGTTTCCCATAATGTCTTTTCATATTTAGAGCACAGTGGAATTTGACAGGAACTCAAGGAACAAAATCACATCCTCAGCCCAGATAAGCACTCTTCCTAAGGCTGTGGTTGGTTGCCGAACACCTGAATGAGCATTCCCAGGTCTCCTCCAAGGCACATTGAAGACAAGAGTTACATTTCCTCAATGCAATGGCCTTTGAACTATTCTCTAAATTTCTTTTGCTTGGTTCACACTATGACAACTCTATGGAAAGGAAAGACTTGGACTTTTAACTGAGTTTTACCCTGAGAAAGGCAAAAGTAGCACTGTGTCCCTCTCTTCATGACTTGTATGGCAGTTTTGATTCTCAGCATTAGTTCATAAGTCATATACAAACAGGCAGGATATGTGGCGTGGAGAGACACAACCTTAGAAAGCAGAAGAAAGGATCACTGTTGATGGTGTGCAAATTATTTTAAATCTGAAGTCTAACAAGACTGTGGACTAGATTGATGAAGCTTTTAGCTCATATTTGTTTTTCTAATTTTTTTTCTTTTGCACAGAAAGTAGAGACTAGAACCCAGTACACATAATTGCAGATATATTGGATCTGGCATGCTTTTTGACTGTAAAACAGAAACCTCAGAAGCAAATCCTTACTTCAGTATTGTCAATCGCTCCAGAGGGGAAGCTATCCAAGCTGCTGTTCACCTTAAATGAACATCTTTTAGCAGTGCATTGAAAAACAATTCAGTTTCAAGAATTCCTGTCAGTAAAACAACAGACTTGAAATAATGTTTAAAAGCTGTTCAGAAGAACAATGAGAAAAGAGTGAATATATAGATGATATTGAGGAATGCAGCATTTGATGAGCAGGTCAAATCTTTGGGAATGAACACTGTTTAACAAAGTATTTTCAACTTTCATTGTATCCTTCCCAAGATGTAAAAGAACAGTGAGTTTCCCTAAATAACACTGCATTAGGTCAAGTGCTGCATTTTTAGAAATGTTTGGTGCGCAAATTTCACTTAAGAAATTACTTTGCCTGCCATGATTAAAAAAATATTCTATTCATTTTTTTATTAAACTTTAAGTTCATTCCAAAGTTAGCAAACAAATTTTCTAACTGAAGTCTCCTCTGCTAATCTAGGCATTTTAGTACAACCTGGTGGAAATAAATAACTTCAAATACTGCAGTGAACAGAGTATTTTTTTTTTTTTAGGATTCTTTATCAGTGAAATTTATTGAGAACTCTGTAGAAAAACGTAATGATTCGTATGCACTGTCACAGGCCAGGTACTGCTCCTGTATCCTGATATTAGAAACACTTCTCTGAACTAAAGCAGCAGCTAATATAGCATATGCTATATGCTGATGGTGCTGTTATTCTGTTTTCATGTTATGATGTTGCAATCCATATTCTTCATATTATAAGCCTGTTAACCCCTAATCCTCCTTCACACCCACCTTCCACTCAGTTCCCTATCTGAATCTTATTAAGTGTCATGTGTACATCCCATGCAGGAAAACTGATGACTTACTGGCTGCCAGGTCCCTTTTACACCAGCCAGCATTAGTTCCTGAGTTTGAACTATAGTGAAATGAGCTCAAAGTATAAGAAATGAATCATCATCAGGCATATCAGAAATGGGCAACAGTTTTGAGTGTGTGGACTGCTCAGACTCTTCAAAAGAGTTTTGATTGAAGGAGGAACTGGATGCTTCAATTTGGCAGGTTTAGGATTTTATTTGAAAAAGTCAGGTTTTCTTCTTCATTAGGGATTGTATGTCAATAGTCTATGTTAAGAAATGGTGCAGACTGCCTTTCATGCATAAGCCCAGATATTGACTATTGAGAAGCAGTAATGCTATGTTGTTACTATTCTTACACTATTGTTTTTGTGGTATTTGCTATTCTTCCTGACTGAATGGCAACACAATTAGTAACATTTCTATGGGGTACTGCTATTCAGTAGTTTTCACCCTTGTGATTTGTGGGGGAAAAAACCCCACCAACACATTTTATAAACATTCTCTTTGAATTTTCTGGATCTGCCAGATGCATTATTATCTCCTGTCCTCAGGAGATAGAAAAACTTAAAACCAGTGGTCTAAACGACTAAGCATTTTGTGAAATAAAAGTTTGGAAACTTGAAACTCTGAAAAGTCTTTGTAAATGAGTAGTTGACTCTGAAATATTAGTCAAAACATGAGGATTAAGAAATACTTTCAGAAGGAAATAGACAACTAAATTCCAAACTACTTTGGTAATCCTACTAAGCACTTTGATATCTGTTATTTAGGCAGCCATACTCTGAACACAAATGCTAATCATAAATGGTTCAATGATGCATAGCAACAGATGTAAGAAACCCATTGTGTCTGCTGATGCTGATTCATCACAAGTGCAAGCAACTGTTAAATCAGTACATTACAAATTTAAAATGTCAGTGAAAGTTCACCTCATATTATCATCTTCACAGGCCAAACCCATGCATTAATTTATGCTGTACAAAATTACTCTGGTTACATTTGATCATTTTCAGTGACCTAATATCTAATAATAGATTCAATTAAAAAGCTGTGAAACTGTAAGCAAAGAGAAAATTTCTGAGACAAACTATAGCCATCTGAGAATTTTTTTTTTTTAACTCCAAGGCTAAAGATCAATACCTTTAAAGTAATATAAAAGTTAAGGTTTATTGAAATTTTATGGAGGTGTCTATAAGGGTCTTGTTGCCACATTTTATATTAATTACTAATTTTCCAGTTCTTATAAATTCCTGCTTTTCCACTTACCTCCTCACAATTCCCTTTCCCCCACTGTGCTCCTTTCAGATTTGTTGTCTCTTTATACTTCTGCAGTGAGTGAAAGTCAGTTAGAGAGAGAGAGAAAAGAAATAAAAAGGTTAGAGAAAAGAACCACACTATTCTTGAACCTATTCACTAGGTGAAACTATTCACCTGGAGCCATGTAAGAGCAACTGCTTTGAATCCCTTTGAAATGCCATTCAAACTTTTAGTTGCACTTGCCTCAGTAAATAATGCTCTTTGAAGCCAGGCTCCAGGCACAGATGAACAATGAAAGAAGATGATACCAGGGAAAAAGCAAAAAACTGTCAAAGCAGAGAAAGACAGGGCTGGAAGGGACCATTCAGGCCATGTACTGAAATTTCTTTCCACTGCATGCAAACAGCTCTTATAAATCTTTTTATATACAATTGAAAATTTGATTTTAAAATCTTTTTTTTTTGTCTCCATCGTTTATGTTACAAAATTGCTCTTGATATTCATTTGTTTAAAACAAAACAAACAAACAAAAAAGTAACTTCCATTGAAATCTGTACTCATCCCTACAGGAAAAACTGTGACTACACCACGTTTGTCCCTCCTCTATGCCACCAAGCCTTCCATATTCTCCAGTGTCTACACACAGAGCCTATACCATGCACATGAAATGAAACGTGAACATCAGACTGTAAATGCTACTCTGAAGGGCTGAAACAAAGCCCTCTTATTATTTTGTCACTTGGAACTGGACAATCTCCCCCAAGGTAATAATTCTGCTTAAGCACCACAGAAGTACCACAAAGAGTCAGGAGGAGACCAGGCTGAACACCAGGCAGTGTGGATAGTGCCAGTCTACTTCAGTTGCCTTGGTCTTGGAGGTCCTTCTCTCTATCCTTTCACTTGGGGATTTGGAGGTGACTATGGGGGCCATTGACCTTGCCAGAGTAGATATAGCTGGAATGGCATCCAGCTACCAGAGTGATTGCCTCTGATCTAATAAATAGCCTTCTATGCTTCCCTGTAATAGTTTTAGGACTTCACGCACATTTTCCTTTCTGTTAGTACAAACTTTTGAGAAAGGACTTTGTCATTTTTACATGGCATGATATTTTATCTGTGTGAAACCAAGAAAAACAAAAAGGTTAATTCCAGGTAGTACTGAATGTTGCAAATTATTATCCAAGTAATTTTGATAATCTTTAGGGTTTTTTTCTCTTACTTACAGCTATATTTTAAAAAATGAAGTTTTGAGACTCAATGTCAAAGGAATTGGCTACAAATTTAAGGAAAAATTTGTCCATATTTGGCTTATTTCAGTTTATCTAAATACATTTTATTTGTAATTGTCACTCTCTTCTCTAAAACCTAATCAGATCTTGATAATGTTACTGGGGCCTCAGTATTAATAGGTGCTGAATAAAACTTCAGAAAATTTTCTGTGAATGAAGACATCTAATGAATTACTACAGCAATAACTTGTGAATTGAAGTAGTTTAACATAACTTAGTGGGTGAAAAATAGGAGGGATGAATAGAAAAATTGATTTTTTTTGTTTTGTTTTTAAAAATAGGCTTGGTAAATTTGATATTGTGTTACATGTGCCAGTTGAAAAAAGGAAATCTTTCCTTAAAGAGGTGGTACTCCATTCAGCTGATTGCCACAGGGTTTTTTTTTATCTGTCAATTAATTCCTTTTTCAAGCTGTGATCATCTGTTTTTGAACTGAACAAACCATCAATCAGTCAGTGATGCAGCTCATGCAGTTGAAAGGCCATTTAGGGGAATGCCTACCACTGCAGTTGGTAAGCCAGCAAGTTAAAGGGTAGGTAAGAAACAGAAGCAGAAAAATGGATTCTGCATTTGGCTAGATATTAAATAATGCAACAAATTAACTGATATAGGAAACAATAATTGTAATTGTTGAAAATTAAAATTTAGTTGTAGAATTAAGAATTGTTTAGTTGTAATGAATTATTAAAACATTCCAATGATCAAGATCTTAAATATATCAATTGCTAGTACCTAACATATTATATCTGTTCTTTATTTGTGTAAACATAGTTTTGTGGCACTTGCCATTTGTCTGTGTGCAGAACATCTGTGTTATATGAAGTAGTGGAAGGTAACAGCAAGAAAGCCAGCAGGTGTCCCAGTACAGTGGGGATGGGGCAAATGACCTCATCACACCTAAGTAAACCCATGGTTGCTGTATTTAGAGGGGCTTTATATCTGTCTCTCAAATCTCATTTTAGTTACAGAGGGTATGATCTGGTGATTTTTGTTTGGAATTAGGTGGTGTAAAACAATTTGGATCATGATCGGATCATGACTGTGTGGGCCACTAATATTTGCTCTATTGTAAATACAGTGTATTTAGATTATTGTTTGATTCATACTAATGTAATTAGGAAGATGGGCTGGATGAGCAGAAACTCAGCCTTTCATAATCTGTAGATTAAGTGGACACAAAACTGTTTATTCTTTGAGTTTTACTCTACCCAAAATCAAGAGCACACAGCAGGCCTTAAATGAGTTCTTCAAGGCCATACACCAGTTCGGGCTGTAGCTCTGCACAAGCAGACATGTGAAGTGGAATACCAACAGTAGGCACCTCTGGAGGATGTACTTTGAACCTGCTTTAGTCTATTTTTGCAGACCAATGCATTTTAGTGGCTGTGCTCCTGGAGAGAATCTCCAGGTTTAGTTTCATATGAAATAAATCCTCTATGTGCACTGCAATGTCAACTGAAGTGTGGCAAGGGGGGACATTTGGGAGTTACATATCAGAAGGGTGCTTCTGATTTGAGGTGAAATGTAGCTTAAATGCACCAATAGGCAGGTTGTCAGTAGTGAAGGTTCTTGCAAACGTAGTATTTTCAGAAAGGCAGTCAGAGGATTACAAGTGCCGTTAATGAATTCTGCAGTCTAAGACAGAATCTATATGCAGCAAAACTGGAAAAGCTTAGGCAACCTGAAAAAAGCACATGACCAAACTAAATAAACAGCTCTCAAAAGATGTGTTTCCAGTTCTTTCTCAGCACTAGCTATTTTACTTCTTTTGAATCAAAGCCTTGCAGTTTAATATTTTACTGATAGGAGCAACTAGCTCATTTTCGTTTGTCAGTCTACATTTTAAAAATTATACTTTGGGTACCAAATCAGATTTAACTTAAGCTTTTAATATTTCAGTTAAATGTATTGAATAGTTAAAACAAAAAAAGAATAAATTCTTAGTTAAATAAGGATGATATTGATATACATAGATAATTCAGAACTATTATGCAAAGAACAGATCCTGTTCATGGCTGATCCCTTAGTGCTGAAGCTAGGCACAATGGTATTTTGTACTGTAAATATAATCCATAAACAGATGAAAACAGTGGATGTTCAGCAGAAAATTCAGTGCAGGAATGACATAATTTACATCTGGCAAACAGGTGGATTTGCTAGTTGAACTTTCCTTATCATCGGAGTGGATGTGGTTTCACAAGAAATTTTTCAAGGTCTTTCAAAATAGTCATATATCACCGTCTTGTTTATCATCACAAAGAAGTCTGGTCTGTCAAAGTGTTCTGATTTTTTAATTTTTTTTTTTAAAGCATATTGAAAAGGAATAGCCTCTGTACTCTGGCTTTTATTTAAGTCTGATCTATGAATTATTAATTTTGATTACTAAAATTCCAGTTTCATTCTGCACTCATTTGCTGTCAGTGTAGTCTGTGGCACAATCATATTTGAAGACTTTTGTGAAAAGCCAGTACAAGCTACATTGTTGTGACAGGCCACTTGATAGCACAAGCCTCTGAAAAGACATCACACATATACTAGCCAGACATCCAATGACATTGGAATCTTTAAATTAGAAACCCCAAGTTTTATAGGTCAGAACTTTATGTTCTGTGCAATTTGGAAGTTCTTTCTTATTTCTTCTAAGCTTCTGCAGAAAATACTGAATGGTTTCATAGAAGTGCAACACATTGCTCACTGTTCATGGTGAACATTTACCATGTGGAGAACTACAGAAAAAAAAAATCCAGCTGATTCTGGTATGTGTCTTGATATAATATTTTATTATAAAGATTAATTTACAAATTATGATTTGATTTTATTATTTTCTTTTTGTGGACATGATTCCATATCTATTCCATTTTTTCACTTCATTCCTGGAAATTTACTAGTGTAATGGTGAGGAAAACCAATTGCATTGAGCTTGTTCTGCCTTTCCAAATTTCAGTCAGAATTTTTAGCAAAATCAAAGTTATATAATTTTATAGCTATGTAGGTGTGAAATGTTCATTGGTAAATGTATATAAAGTAAGGATTCTCATTATTTAATGGAGGAGTTCTCAAAACTGATTTTTATAACCCATTTATTTCTTTAAGGCTGAATAAGGATCTTATTTGGTATGGCAGAATGTCAGTATGGGAAAAAATGAGCATTCACATATTCTGCAAAGTACAATGTATATATATGTGGATGTTATATCCTAGTCTGTTTCAAATACATTAAATCAATCAAACAAAAAAGTCATAAGCACAAGCATTGTCATTCAAAGTTTACTAAAATAATTTAAAAGTTCTTTTTTCCAGCCTAATGACACAGATGCTAATGATGACACAAGAAGGTATATGTACACATAGATGGAAGAGTTCTATCTACCTATCTATTATTTATGAGAATACAAAATGTTTTTCAGAAAAAAAGAGTTGTTTTTTTCTTAGATCAGTAGTGGATTACTTCCTTTGAATGCTACTGATGTGTGACACTGTAGAGGCATAATACCTCTATTTTTTCCTTTAACTTACCATATAGCTAAATCATAGCTCTTCTGAAATGTTAATAACTGATGTGATGGGATTGAAATAATAAGCATCTTTTTGTCTAGGGAAGATATCAGCAAGGAATACCCACCCTACAGATTCTACTATTGCAATATTCACAGGTAGTATCAGTCTACTATGTGAAATGCATGGAATAGAGTGAAAAGTTTTCTCCTTGTGTTTTAATAGAATAATGGTTAAAATAATTGATCACATATTGATGAAAAGGAGTTAATTGTATTTCAAGAGAATGGAAGCATCTGCAGGGTCACACCTGTTTCAGTGGAAGTAAATTTTTTGTTCTTCACTGATCTGTTCTTTAGTTTATAAACCAGCAGGTCCTTGGAAGAGATTTTTCATGTGTTCTGTATTGCATTTAATAAGATGGACTCTAATGAAGGCCTAAAGTGCAATTGTGTACTGTTGCTACCATCAAAGGAAGAAATATTTTTGATGTTATATCTGTAAATGAATCTGAATTGCTCTGTTCCTAATTTCCCTTTATAATGAAGAAAACCTGAGTTAATTTACATGCTTAGTGTTTATGCATATATTACAATCCTCCCATCTTCAATTAGTGATTGAGAAAACTGAGTTGAAGGAGTTAAAGATTTGCATGGCATTAACAACTCTCCTCTAAAAATGGACTACATGGCTGGGAACAAGAATGGAATGCTGTACTTGTTAACAATAACAAATGCATTTGAAAAACAAAAGTCTGTGACATTGGTGGGTTTGTGTCGCATGTCGCCATCAACCCTGGAGCACTCATGTGCTAGTACATGGGGCCATCAGTCGATGGCTGCATTAACTGTAATTATTTTTCTGTGATTATTTTTGGCAACCTATCATCTGTTTGTCAAAGTCAAAGAGTCAGTAAGCTCCATGCCATTGTAATTGGTTCTGATCAGTCATTCACAGGTCTTGGAGAACCAGTGATGGAGTGAATGATGGATGTGTTCTCCTATCCTTGGAACTCACATAACCCTAAGTAAGTAGAGATACTCCTTGGGGCCTCAGTAAAAATAGTCCCTGAGAACCAATCCATTATATCAGTTACACTTTTCTCCTGTGTTTATTTGTCGTATTTGTGAAAGGTTTGATATCTTTTCAAAATGCTCATTTTCTGAATCCATGTTGCCATTGCAACCGTTGTCTGTTCATCATTTCCAGCATTTACATAATTGCCTAGATTGTGTTTCCATGTAATATAATTTGCCACTGTGTTAGCACTATGGTTCTTGGTGCTTGGTTTTGGCTTCTGAGTCTCTCTTTGTATGTTTTGAACCCAATAATTGTGCATTATGCTGATCTATATGATGCATTTATCCTTCTGTTTAGCTGTTAGACTTGGATTACTTAATTTCTCCTCCAACATTATTATTTTATTTAATGTCTCAATTTTCCCATTTTTCCACTATTTTTTCTTGTTTCCTCCTTAATTTCTTGTATTATATACTCTTTGTTCATTTTGTATTTTATATACTATATATTTGTAAAAAAAAATGGATCCTAATTATGTCAGTCAGTATGGAATGCTATGTTGGTTGATTTCACCTAGATAAATAGCTTGATAAATTGTTGAAGGTGTTCCACAGACAAGGCTCTATATGACTAATATATCTCACGAGGTATGTATTTTGCTTCCTGGAAATTGTTCCAAATTTATAAAAAATCCCAAAACACAACAACCAAAAAACCCCAAAACAACGAAAAATTGTTGTAAGCTGGGTAGAAGAGTCAAGCCGCTGGACATATTTTGCAGAAATTAATGGTTAGGGCACAGAAACAAACAGGGACATAGTGTTTTGCAGGTATTTTCTGAAAGTAGTTGGAAAGGAGTATATAAAATAATCTCTCCAGGAACAAATGTTAGAAACTACAAAAAATATAGTGTAGTGGGACAGGGAGAAGAAGTGAGGAAAGTGAGCCACACGAAGGAATGGATGAAAATTTACCCTTATTTTGCTCTAGAGGGAAGGGCAAACAACTTTAAAAGATTTTCTTATGTAGGCTATTTTTTCCCCAAGATGCTCTGAAGGCCTCCTAGCTTTCACAGAAAACAGTGGGAGAAGAAAGTCTTGGAACAGTCCCCAACTTTTCCAGAAAACTCAGAATAAAAATAATGAACAAAATTACCTTGCCTTTTGCAAACTGCTGTTAAATACACCACAGCAATTGTCTTTTCCAACACATACACAGTTTTTATGATAATCCAGTGCACCTCTATTCACAGGATATCCATCAAGACCTCTGCAAAACCACTAGAAACAGAATCATCTAGGCCAAACTAGTAATAAGAATGCAATGGCACTAACAGGAGACCACACTGACCTCAAACATGAATTGGTTTAATTTATCAGAAAAAGGACTTCTATATTCTCAAGTCAGAAAAAGAGAACTAAACTAAGAGAGTTTCACTGTATCTGTTACTCTTCATTTACTGAATCTACCTCTGCTTAGCTGGTGACATAGTTACTCTCAGATAAAAACATAAATATAAGGCAGAGATGCCTGAACTGATTACATCAGGGATCTACATCACTTTTTCAAGATTCTCTTAGCAACATTAGGAGAAATAATCCTTTCTTTGAAAAAGAAGGCTGGAGCTCAGAGATTTTGGGAATGAAGCCTGTATCAGGTATCTCCAAATATGTCTCCTGTATCAGGTATCTCCAAATATGTCTCCAGATATATGGTTAATTTTTTTCTTCTTCTGCATCCAAATTGCAGACAACTCTTCACTGTTTGTGGAGTCTGCATGAAGGGAAGAAGGGGTTTCTGGGGATCCAGCTCAATTCCTATTTATGCCAATAGGCGTCTCTTTGCTGCTTCAGTGGGAATATGATAGCACCTTATTAGAATATAATCTTTTCCTTTTTGGAATCATATCCATGACTTGTTTGTCATGTTCTGAATATAAACGGATCAGGTGTGTGTGAGAGAGAGATATGGGAAGACTGACAGTGACAGGGTGTAGTTTGATTTGCTTCCGGTGAACGTTTTGCCTCCAAAAAGGATGATAACTCACCACAATTTTAAAAATAATTTCCTACAAAAATATACATCATTCATCAAAGAGCAGAGGTGCATTGGGTGTGAAGTCCTGCAGTCCAAGCATCTACTGATAATACAAGAATAAAATGCACAACAAATACTGTAGCAATCTTAACTCGAAGCGTCATCTGTTAATTACTGATAAATGGGTTTTTGTATTCAACAATTAGTTTGACATCCAGAAAAATAATAATACTGAAAATTCTGTATGATGTTTCATTGGATTGTTTCCAATGGTAAGGCTTTGGCCATAAATCAAGAGCCATGACTACAGAGTGTCTCAAGACAATGTGACAAAATATTTGGTATTGTTTTTTCCCAGCTTTTTATTTGTTTTGATGCTAAACATATCTGCTTTAAATTTAGATAGGCACTATCCTACTTCTTTTGAATTGGAAAAAAAAAGGTAATAAAAAATAGGAAGCACTACGGAAAGAACTGGGGAAAGAGAAAAGAAAAGAAAAAAGAAAAGAAAAGAAAAGAAAAGAAAGAAAAGAAAAGAAAAGAAAAGAAAAGAAAAGAAAAGAAAAGAAAAGAAA
>JAWWLZ010000082.1:82784487-82807461 GCA_035041345.1 Poliocrania exsul | reverse complement strand
CTTTCTTTGTTAACCACTGGCGAGGACAGTTAATGGCAGGGGAGAGAATTTACATAATAATTCCAAACTACAACAGTTGTGTAGGTATGAACCTGTCCAAGGCAGGAAAAGCTGGGCAGAACTTCCCAAGCTGGTCACTATTTAGATTTGCTCTGGACTGTTCAAGGCATACACACATAAACTGAAGAAAAATCATACGGCTTTCCTCAGAAAGACCATGCTAGGTGTGGATAGCTTGAGAGAAAAACAGTTTGACTTTGCCATGGAAAACACAGGGAAGAGTTAGTACTGTTGAGTTAGGATGCAACTAATAGGTAAACTGACACACGAGTTCATGTGATAATGACTGGGATTGGCACAGGGGTATCAGGAGTAAAGCTCATGGGGAATTTGAGTAGCAACAGTTGGTGGGGTGAGTTAGATTTAACAAGAAGCCAGGAAGAGAAGCTGTCCTGAGCTAGACAGTGACAGATAGGTACCAGAAACTGTCTGACACTACTCTGTGCAACTAAGTGCACAAGTTTTGTTCCAGAGGTGTAACCCCAAGAGTACCACCAGCATGGATCAAAGTCAAAATCCTGACCTGGGTCCCTAACCAGAAGTCCACATACTGACATTTCTGCAGCACAGTAGCTGAAATTAGAGTTCTAATAGACAGCTGGGAATTACTTTACAGCTAGATTTTTAGTCTGTTGTAATTAATTTTGTTGAGCTGTCACAAAGCACCTTCACAGACTTCAGATTCTTTAAAGCTTGTTTAAAAATTCTTATGCTACAGTTAATTTTTCAAAGCTATCCACACTGTCTAAAATAAATAATTTTGGATATGAATAATTTCTGAGTTTTCTACTAGCATTGAGACTTTAGGTCAAACTCACTGTTGCAGCATGTAAGTGCATTTTTTCCTTTTTTAAGAGATGGAGGTAGACTCACTTTAATGAATTCCTTTGAATGCCTGCAGTTCTTATGATAAATTGATAGAAGAGAGTGTGAATTAGTCAAAAGCATAGGAAGGGCAAAGAATTTGATGGGAAATGTAGCTTCAGCATGGGCTTTTCGCAAGTCTTTACGATGTGAACTTTCACTGAGGACGTAAGACACTGGGTCTCCTCTGAGACTCCAAAACTCATGCAATAATGTGACAGTTCAGAAAAGATCAGCATGAATCCATCCATTTAAATATGTCTCTAAAGGAATCTATCTATTTGGATTTGAAAATAGCATTTAGAGGTAATATAGATCCAGTACAGCCACCCTAGACAATATGCTTTATCATTGCTTCATTGTGTGAGTGTTTCAAGAATTGGCCTTTTGTAATAACGAAATTTCAAGCCATTTTTATGTTTTGAAGGACCAGTCTTATCTACAGCTCATGATTCACAGTTTGTTAAGATATCAAGGAAAACCTTTGACTGTGGAAAATCTCTGCAGTGTTATCAGTTTTACCCTGGAAGACTAGGGACAGCATCAGTCACTCAGCCTTAATGATTACCAGGTAAGTTAAGGTATGACAAGGTAAGGTAAAATGTGCATACTTTGGAGTGTCATTGTTTAAGAAGAGAATAGCCAGTTACTGGAAGCACAAGCAAGACCCCAAGACTATGGTTTGGACAAACAGAGAAAATAAAATTTTAAGGCATCTAGGATCTTTTCTGTGACTGTGTGGGTGACCGGCTGCTGGCTGGGCTCAGCTTGCTGCATCTTAATGCCATGTAAAGGCACACCTCTGCATTGTGTTAACTGGATAAATTGATCAAAATTAGACTATTGTACTCACTTCTGCTTCAGACCATGTTTGTTCAGGTCTAGTGTTGGACAGATTTGTCATTATGATTATGTCACTTTGCCAAATGCAGAATCTGCTAATATGATGGAGTAATGGTTGTCCTTTCAGCCAGATAACCAAGATTATGTTAACTTTGATAAGACAATGACCCCATGGTTAGGAGACCAAGCTGGAAGCTGCAGGGAAGCAGAAAAAGTGGAAAAGTTAAACTGGAACTTAGGCTGAGATCACTCTTAGTATATCCCATGGTGGGGAAAGAGTAATCTGTTTTAGAAATCTGTGTAAAGTCTGTGTAGGGAGTACATCTGTACATGCCCATGTTAAACAGAGTGAAGTGTCTGTAAAAGGTCTTGATGGTGGTCTTGGAAAAGGAGGCACAATAAAGTGTATAATAAATCACTTCAGAATCACAGAATACACTGAGTTGGAAGGGATCCACAAGTAATCTATCTCATCATAACATGCCCGAAGTGTATTTTTATGCACAGAAAATGTGCTGCATTACTGAATGCCAGTGATGTCAAAGGAAGTTCAGGTACATGAAAAATACATTGGAGAGAAACCTAAAATAGCCTTGGGATGTTCATGTAAACAGAGGCTATAATGTGTCTTGTTCTTGTAGAGGATCGTTAAATCACTGTAACCTGGCAGGAAGCCCACTGAATTCCCACCATTGCTTGAACTACCTTGATGGGAAGGTAGCAGATGCACATGCTGTGTGACTTGGGTACAAAGACCAGAATTCATTCACTGATGGGTTACATTTATGATGGTTGTAAATTTTTTATGTGTAAACTCTGTTCACAGTACAAAAGGGGTTAATAATTTCAGAAATCAGGAAAAGTAATATTTACTAAAAATTGCAGGACCTATTTTGTTCGAGTGGATCACAGTCCAGATAATTTCTATAAAATTCAGACTACTTTCCATGTCTTCAAATGAAACTCATAACACTGGGAGGAGAAATATCTTTGAAACTTTTGAAAACATCAAAGACATTGCTTTCTCCCTCATCTTCAAATATGAAAGTCCCAGTGAGAACTGCAAATGCAGAAAAATAAGTCAGCAAACATTTGGACTAGCAATTGTGAATCTAGATTTGAACCATGAAACAAAAGGACAGTTACTGATGATTATTTATAAATTGAAACCCTCCATGTAAGAGAATTAAGATCATACAACTCTAAACAGACCTCAAAGGAAATAAAGCAGACTAGGAAAAAGGAATGACAACATTTCATTGTGTTCCATTGGAAGTCCATGGATTTAAAACACACACTCAGCACTTTATAACAACTAAAGGCCACTGTACCAAGGAGCTTGCTTCTGAATCCTGATTGCTGGATTTGCTTTTACTTTTCCATAAGATAAAGCTTACCACTCTCTTTGTGCTGCATAAGAAAGGAGCTGCAACAACTTCCTATCATATTGTACTTGAATGATGATTACATGGAAATTAGTGTAATCCTTTATTATTTTGAATTGAGAAGCCTCTATCATTTTTCTTAAAAGGGCCTGGAAACAGAGTGACCTTTCTTTGTATACTGTCATCTGAAACACTCTGAAAATAGATAGGCATGTTGATTAGGTATAGGAGGATTAGTTGCAGCAAACAGATCTATTCATAAATAGAGAGGTTTCTACTGTTCATTAATTGTAAGCAAAATTGTAAGCAAATTATTACATCTTCCTGGAATATTTTCATTTCCTGGAATTATTCAACAGCTATTTTATGTGAATATATTTCAACCTATAGATTACCAAGAAATTGTTTGCTAAGAGTGTTTTACGTTCACAAATTAAACCCCATGATGTTTAGATTACATTTATATTTCAGTATTAAAACTGTGTTTAATAATTTTATCAGAGTAGACCTCAGAATCAAGTTCCTGTGTAACTTTAAAAATAACTCTTCCTTTAGGTATAGTGTAACAAAGAACATTGGAGAAGAGGAAGACTTTCATACTGTGTTTTGTATATGTTAGTGGAAGAATTCATTCAACAGAATTGCTCCCGATAATGAAGTGAGAGTCCATCAATACACTACCAAAATACACTTTTGCCTAAAACAGAATAACAGTACAATGTATTTATAACTTACTAATTTTCCTGCTAGATGGAGTTTGTTAGACTGTGAATTTCAGTTAGAAATGAAAGCTAAAATTACATTTAGAGGTAGCCAATTAACAGTGAGTGGATTTTTTTTTTTTGAAAAGAGAAAACCACTTTTGCTTATTTAACAACCTTGATCAATTTGCCTCCAATTGTCAAAATGTAAGCTTTCTCCAGTAATGGGTATGGAAACAATCTTTCTAGTTTTTAAATATGAATTAATTTTTGCATTAATTTGGTTATCCATCCTGAGTTTAGCTACGTGGATAGCCATGATTAGTGCATAGAAAGTGCCCAATAAATAGTTTTGCAAAGTAAAAGTCTATGAAAATAAATATTTCTTATTTTCATAAAAGGAAGGATAATAAAATCACTTTTATATGTCACTCATGGCTGAATGTCTTGACTATTTTGCCCACCATTTATGTTTCTGGAAATATCTGTAGAAAAGCTACAAAAAGGACTTGAGTGCCTAGGATCACAGTGGTATAGAGTTTAATCCTTATCTGTCTGGCCTCAGAGCACAATTTCAAAGTCAGCAGACAGGTGTTCAAATGCTGGTGAAACCTGCTCTGATGAGTCTCCTCAGCGACTCCTGGGCTGGTGTCCCAATGACTCTTGGGCCAATCTCAGCTGACTGAGCTTCCTGCTGATGGTGTGGATGCTATTGGAGTATTGTCAGAGCTGAGAAATGGAGGAAAAGATAGGGAAAGGAAGAAAGCTGTCCTTTCTACCTTCTTCTGCTCCCCTGCATGCTTATATGCAGCACAATCTTCATATGTATGCCAACCAGCTTGGAGATGGCTCCTAAACTGTCCAAATTTGTCTATTCTTGGACCAGAAGGCACTAATATGGCTGCCTTGGGGCCCCAAATATCCTTTTCAGCTCAGGCTACGACAGGCTTTTGTGCCCTGAGCTTTGTTGTCATTGTCTGGGGCACAGCCCTTCCTCCTGGAGGGATGATCAGCTGCCCCACTCAGGCTCTGGTGGATGACATCCCATGGATGAGGACATAACCTGTGTCTGGACTACCCAGGCTCCTGACAGAGCCTGTGGAGTAGCTCTGCTTGCTCTGTGCCCTGATGTAGAATATCAAAAAGAGGTGACTAATTCTGTCTTGCTGAGTTTGGGCTTCTGTGGCCCCTGAAGTGTTCCAAGTCCTAACTCAGAATACTAAAAATCTGTAAGTCTGGTTAGGGCTGAAACCCTGGCTCTGGCTTGGACCTACCATGCAGTGTGAATTCACCTGATGGAGAGGGTCTAAACAGGCCAGCACATCCCCTAGCAAGAGCTGCTCTGTGTGGATTCAGGGGGTCAAGTGACCACAAGGATATACCTGAAGCTCCAGGGATCTCCCAGATCCATCTGACTGCTTAAACTACCACGCTCCAACCCCTGGATAAGGTGGCTGCAGTTGCAGTGTGTGAGAAGCCTCAGCATCCCCTAAATCATCAGGTATGCCCTAACAGTGGCACATATCCTCAAGGGGGCATATCAGTCCAGCAGGAGGCATATCATGAAGAATGCTGTATTTCTGGAATAAAACGGGATTTCAACAACGTACTCAATTCTTTGTCCCATCAAGAATGGACATGTGCAAAGACATTAGCTAGTCACCTGAATTTTAAGATCAAAAAGTAAAGCAGGTGTAGAATTTAGAATCCAGCTTATAAGAGGTTTTCATGATTATAACTGGATTTTCTCAATCTCTCTCACTCTAGATAGCCCTTGGAACATCTCCAAAGCATGATCAGTGAGGTTCTTGGTAAACAAAGTCTGTTATAGCAAAAAGAGTTGCTATGAAACTCTGATCACTTGGCATAACACATCTAGTCACTATTGTTTTCCAGCCACCATATTCATCCAGATAGTGGGAGCAGTCTCTGCTGAATGAGCAGATGAACATCAACTTTTTTGAGGGGGGTTCCATATTTAAATGAATTCAGGAAAAAGTCCTTATACTTAAACAACAAAAAAGTCATTCTTAGCCATGATTGTTCTGTCAGCAGGAGAAATCTGTTCCAAGAGTGAGATTTAAAAAAAAATAAATTCTGCTTCTTTGGTAGTATCTGTTGGGGGAAATTTGAACTTAGAAGTTTATGTGCACAACCCAGCCCATGAAAAGGGAAAGGAGGCCCCTGCATCTTTAAGCCTGCTTCAAGAAGAGCAGTAAACAATAGAAAGAATGCGGCAGCCGTTAGTAGAAGCAGGTAAAAACATTGATACAGAAGGGCATAGTTTTGAGAAGAGTACCAATCCAGCTGCGTGGTAAAGCAAGCACACCCTAGCCATTAATCAATAACATTGCTGTACTATTCGTGGACTCGGAAAGTATGCGATATGTGTGTGTGTAATATAAACAATAAATCAGAGCACTGACCATACTCCTATGGAGGTTACATCTTTGACTCTCGGCCAGAACCTGGGGAGCTCAAAAAACCAACATTTCTTGCTTTAAGTATCTGCTATTTTTAAAAATGAAAGGCATGAAGTGTATTTTATGTCTTGCCATAAGAATGCAACTATGATATGTTGTGGGTATGTTGTCAGGAAATAGTAAGGGTTCAGTTGTTAAGAGGAGGTCTTTGGCTCTTTGCAGATCATATGCGCTCAGGCTTCCATGTTGACCAAATAAATAGTGACATTAAAAACTGTGAAAAGAGAAAGAACAGCATTTTCCGCTTTTTTATAACATGCAAAGACGTGGGCAGAGAAGAGCACAACAGGGCCTCCACCCACTGAATACACTTCAAGAGTGAAAAAAAAAGGTGGTTGTAAACAGGCAGAAAGCCAGGGATAAGATTAAAACACCATAGGAAAAAATTCCTCTGGGGAAAAGGAAAGGAAATTTGGAGAAGAGAACAAAATGTATTTCACAGCCAGGAGGAACAAAAAAAGAAGGAGCTACAGGAACATTTAGGTAGATAATTTTGTAAACTACTATCTGCTCTGACATATTCATCAAGTGGACACAGGTAAAAGATAGATTATTATCTAAACTAATTTTTGGGGCAGATTTACTGGTGAGTAACAGACATGAAGAGTAGTATTATGACCATATGCAGAAATTCACAATTGCTTTCTAGCACAAGGGTTTTGCTGATAATTTTCTATGGCTGCACAGATGATGAGTGCACTACGTAGGACTAGGACAACATGGTTTTGTCTTCTGTTCTCTTTCTGATTATGCCTACGGTAATGCAAAGACAATTTGTGGGGCAAATACTTTTAATAAGTCTTCCAAAATCCTCCATGTAGTACTTTTCAACGATCTATAAGAGGACTGATCATATCTAGATAGATAAAAAAACTCCAAATCAAGGAAACTTCAGATATGGTCCATTAGTTCTTATATGACACAAAGAAAAAAAACAACTTACCTTCCTTGAATCACTCCATCCAATCATAGTATATCTGATTATAATCAGTTATTACTTTTCATTTGATTTTTTAAAAAAGAATACTCCAGTATATTGTTGTGTACTAGCTAGCTCCTAGGATAAAATGCGAAAAGGAAAAGGGAATGTATTATTAACCTAACAAGAAACAAGTGTATCCAACAGGTTTCTAAAGATACAGTTAATTGTTTTATGTACAGATTTTCTAGTGACTGGCATATATTTTCATCAAGTCACTGTTTCATAATTACAAGTGACAACCAGCCCAGGGAGTCTCACCACAAAATTCAGGGACCGAAGAACAGCAAAGAACATTGTCAAAATTCTATGGACAGGCAATGCCTGCAGTTTTGTGCAGACCTACTTTTGCTGTTTTTCATCAAGGTTTTAGAACAGCATATGTACAGCTATTTGATCAGTCAAGACTTACTGTAAACACTGGTGTATTTGATATGCTGGCATTACTCCATCTGCAACAGAAATATCACAGTAACTGTGTAACTGCAGATAGCTTTTCATGTTTGTGGAATTAAGTTCTAAGCCTTTTCACAGTTACTCCCCATAATTACATACAATAACCATTGCTTTTTTCTACTCCACTATATACAGAGCAGTATTTTCAAACTGGGGAACCAACACCTGTTTACCAATACATGAAACTGTGGGTCAAAGCCCTGTTTCACCACAGGGCTAAACACTCACATTGATGTGACTAGTCAGATCTCAGCTGCTTCTGCTTTGGACTTTTCCACAAAGGACATGCCATCTTCCCAGCAAACCTTTCCTGTCACATTGAAAGAAAAGTGTCCAGACTAAGCAAAACTCATCTGTCGTGTCTCCCCAATCTTGTATACACTTCTCCACCACGTGTAACTGGTGTCCTAGAAATCATTTACAGACTGACACTCCTAAGCAAAAAATTAATTTTCATTTAGTGTGCCACGGTAAAGAAAAATACGCATGTATTAAGCAGTGGATAGCAAAGGAAGAGAGAAAGAAAATCCAAACTGGTTTTCTGTAGTGGTGATTATTCCCAGTTTCAGTGTTTGTTCCTCTTTCAGCAGTCTTACATAAGGATAAAGGTATGTGTTTTTTTCCAAGGAGATGGAAGAAAAGCTGTGTACATTCTCACTGGTGTGAGAATGGGTCAGGTAATGCTGGAGAAACAAAAAGAAAACCTTCACTACTGACTTCAACATTCACAAATACAAGAATTTCTTCCTGGATCAGCAGTAGACAAAAGTACAGATGTGTGTATAGACTATAAAATATTATCTTATTTCTGCAGAATTATATGCTATAGTTTTACTGTAGTAGAAAACTTTATAGAAATTCAAATACTATATATTACAATAAAATCCACAATGAAGTTACTTAGTGTCTTGTTGGCTACTTTCAGAGTTACATTTATTACAAGTGTTTTTTACAACATGGAGACAGAAATTTTCACTCATCTGACCAACTTTCACAGGCTTTAAATATCAAATAATTTTTGTTTTGTTCATATAAAAATCACTCTAGCTTTACTCTGAAGAACTGTTACAGACGTACTAAGCCAATACTTGCATAAATAAAGTGCATTAATAAGCCCTGCAAGTGACTGATTTATCAGTTTCCTGTAGCATTTATGCCATCTACATATAAAACTACAGAAAAATATTCCTAACCTATTAAGGGAACTGTGATGTAAATTGCTAATTATTGATTTTTAAATGCCTTTCTGTTAAGACTAATTCTGTCTTCAGACCTAATCATCTATGTTTCTGATGTTTCCTCTGAATTTAAAAAAAAGAAAAAAAAGAAATGAAGAAGAGAAGCCAGCACTGTTTATGTCATAGGAATTCAGAAACAATTCTGGTGCATTCGTTAGGAGAAAAACAGATCTAATAACTTACCTGATGTCTTCTAATCTATTTCTCTTTCTGAATGCCTGATATATTGAATATATTTTGCATTTGTTTGTAATAGGGGCTGTAGAAAATAGAGCTATGAGAGACTTGTGCATTGGGAGTATATGAGTTTTTATAATTTATTTAATTTTAAAACTGATTTCACTCATAATTCCTAATTTCACTGTTGGTAGTCAATTAGCTCTTACACTAAGTGGGATGTTCTGGCTCATCCGGGGAGATGAAGTTGCCTGAAATACAGTATTGATTTATTTGAAATGCCATTTTCATTGTAAAATGCACACAGCTGGAAGATATTATGCAGCTGTAGGAATACTAGATGACAATAGCACAGGAATACAACATGTGAGTATTGCATAAAAAAGTTACTGTAAAAGGCAAGGAGAAAAAAACCCCAACAAAATCCTTTCTATGAGGAAGAGGCTAAACAACTCTCATGGCCAGTCTGTCTCTTAGTGAGCTTTCTGCGATTTGTCTGTGCATCCTGTATGCATAAGAACCAAAAAATTATAGCTAGAAAAACTAGTGCTGATAAAACAAGAACCAGCCTGAACTCTAAATCTAAAATTCAAAACAGACTTGAAACAAAACACTTTAGATAACTGAGAGAAAAACATTTTTCATTATTCTTTATCCCAGATGCTCTGATTTAGGTTAGAGTTAGAAGCAAAATGTCTATTAGTTGTTGCTTTTCTGAACTGAACTAGCAAGAATCCCAGTGAAGCCAAAATGCCAATCTTTTAACACAATTTGCTACAGAGTTGTTTGAACAAAGAGTCCTGCAGAAAGGTCCTCTACTTAGGCCTTAGATGGTTAGGAAGGCTTGACAAGGATAGTAATGCTTTCTGCAGAGAAACAGAAAAATCAGTTTTCTTACACAAAGGTAAATGTTGTGCCTCAAAGAAGTTTCAGTGGAAATAGGGTCGTATTCAATCCTTTCTCAGTTAAGGCTCCAGGAGAACAGAACAACTTGTGGAATAAAAATCTTTCTCACTTTGTCAATTAATACTCATTCTTTAGTTTATGAACTGTGTTCTGCCTTATGTTTCCTCCCTTGTGAACTTCCATTATTAAAATGCTGTAGGCTGTTGTTTTAGTTTTTAGGTTTTTTTAAGGAAGGGGTAACCAAGAGAAGAAATAAAGAACCTTGTTTTTGATAAAGAACTAGCAGTGCATATACCTTATCTAGTTATTGCTGTTCCTAGAAAGATTTTTTTTTTATTTGCAAAATAACACAGTCACAATTCAGTATTTGTGAAGAGAGTGCTTAAGACAGGGCAACACTGGTACAGAAGGAATCATCAAGAGTTATGAATGGCTCATATAAACCATGAAGATTCCATTGACTTTGAGTGAAGCTGCTATGCTTTTATCATGCCAGTTTCACATTGTGGCCACTGAGTGTGAGTACTGTTCAAAGTACAGATCTACATTAGACATGGAAAGCTCAGGTTCATTCTCAAGGTGCTTAGCAAGGGACAGTGAAATCACTATTAGACCAACTAAGCAGTGTGAAGAAGTAAAACATTGGCTCAGTTCCCATAGTAGCTGCCTCATCCCTTTGTGACTTTTGGCAAACTATGTAAAGATAAGACTCCTTTATTCAGGAATCATCATTGTATTTAACCCCAGGAACAAGGCTATGCAGCTCACCTGAACTCTGTGTTGATGTGAGTAACCTTTCCTTCGGTATCTGATCTAGCTCAGGCACCTCTCTTTTATGCTCTGAGCTGTAATTTTAATGCTAAAAATAGTATTTTAATTATATCAGTAAATGTTGAATAGATAAAGATGACTAGATACTTTATGTCACTTTAAAACTTCTTGTGTTTCAGCTTTTATAAAGGCACCATCCCAATGTGGAAAAAAAATGTATCTTGATCAGGTTCTAATACTGTAGTCATTGAAAAGAAATTGGAAGTGTCTGAATCATTACTTACACTTTTAAGCAAAGACATCCTCTTTCTTGTTCCTCTAAGATATAGACTACTTTTTAAATGAAATGTCAAAGTCCTAGTGCTCTTCCTGCTGAATTTAAGACAGTATAATATACTCAAAACTCCCAGAATATTTATTCTCAAAAGGATACCTCCATTTGTCATTTCAGAAACCAAAATATGAGTGCTTATTCTCCTTATTTGTAAAATCATTGTTTGAAATACTGGATGCGTAACAACGGTCTAACAAAACTGCTGACATACAGTTGGCACTCTGAAGCAATTAAAATTTGTTATCATCAACATATTTGGAGAGCCAGCAGTTCCCTGTTAGACTTTTGTACTGATTCTTCAGCATGGCTTGTGTTACCAAATTACCTCTGTGCTTGAACACAGAGGACAAAGAATGTCAGCAAACAAATACGTGAACTTACAATAAATTCAAAGTGGTGCAAAATAAAGAGTTTAGGGATTCTGTCCTTTTACTAGTAATTATTTTGTAGGTGGGTAAGCAGCAAGAGGACTTCAGTGTGGAACATTACATTGGAGTTCAATAGTAGCACAAACAAACCTGGTTGCTTGTTCAATGGTTCCTGTTTTATGTTGGTTCTGGGGGCCTCCCTCCACACTTGGAGGTGAATTAATCAGTGTATTAATCCATCAAACTAACCAGAAAGAAACCAAAATTTTGAGATGGCTTTGCTATACTGGTAGGGGCTACCTTGGGAAAAAAAAAAAAGAATAAATGGCAGAGCGGGTGCAAAGGACAGGATGGGTTTGTGCTGCAAGGGAGAGAGAAGGGCTCTGGAAACGAGTAGCAGGTATGGAGTCAGCCTGACTGGATGAGAGAAGGGGAGACATAGTAGGAACTGTCTAAAACATCCAAGTAGGAATGTCACCCTTATTATTTAGTGTTTGGATTATAGTCGGAGCCAACTGCTCCAGAAAATAATTATTTTTGTTGTTTGTTTTTTTTTTCTTTAAATATTGTGGATTAAAGTAACATGTTCATACTATCTAAAAGTCACGTACATACTATGCATTACAGTCTTTTCTCTCTGGAGAAGAGAAGGCTTAGAGAGGACCTGATCATGGTATTTCTCTACTTAAAGGGTTGCTACAAAGAGGATGGAGGCTCTGTCTTCATAAGCAGCCACACAAGGAAGAGAAGTAACACCAGGCACAAGTTTTACTGGGAGAGGTTTCATCTCACTATATTTCTTTTTTACAGTGAGAACAATCATTCACCAGAACAACCTCCCCAGGGACATGGTGGAGTCCCCCTCACAGGAGGTTTTCATGATGTAATTAGACAGGGTGACAGGTAGCTTAATCTAGGCTCCTTTTCCCATTAAAGTTTGGACCAGATGATCTCTGGAGGTCCCTTCCAACTGTGGCTGTCCTCTCATCCTATGATTCTCTGATTATTTTTTTTCATAATATTATTAGAGAAAAACAAAAGTGAAGAATTGAAACAAGACTTACATTTTTCAGCAGCTACAGTGAGACTATTTACAGCAGATATATATTTGAAAAAAATATTTTTCAAGTGGTCTATTTGCCTATGGTAGGAAAACCTTTTGAGTTGCTAAGTTTTAATGAACTTTTAATGTGCTTCTGACACTTCCTGTGTTTATCTTTTTCAAATGCATGTATGAGGCATTTAAGACTTTTTTTTTCTCTAAGCCCCAGGTCCCAAATACTTTGAATTGCAGAAGAAACATGGTCTTAACTTGAAAACTGTGACAGATAAAGCTCTAGCCCTGTGGTTTCTGCCAAACAGACTAAAGTTTACCATAAGAAGGAAAAGACTGTAAATAATGCCCTGGATTGCCCTCTCTTTGCTGGAGGGCTGACCTCATTGACTGCCTCGTGCATCATGGGCTTGCAGTTACACTGCACAAAAGTTTTCTCCATTCCTATAGCATTTTCTACCCTTCTCTTAGCTTAAAAGCCTTAGGATATACCCAGTGTTTTTCTTTCAAGCACAAAGAAGCTTTATCTAAAGTCTCTTTATGAAATCTAGATTTTAGAAATGTGTAAATGTTTTCCAAGTCTTTCATAAGACTTGGACCTTTTTCTTCCCCTTGCTCTGTATATTATATTAATATTATTATCACATATTCTGCAAGGTTCCAGTTATCTTAGCTGTTTATTCTTTTCCTTTTAGCCAGCAATGCTAGAGTACTCCCCAACAGGCTGTGTTTCATGGAGGTTTCAATGGCAACTGCTGTTAAAATGATTCTGAAGTTCCAGATGTATCTTTTCATCCTGATCATTCCCTGCCACAGGCCCATTTGAAAAGACAAAAAAAAAAAAAAGATAAATTAAATTTAGAATGCAGTACTCAGGATACCCACTGAGACTAAATGTCCTGTTTCCATAGTAAAAAGCTGTTAAAGTTTATTTATTTTTCTTGAAACTTATAGTAATGAAACTATAAAGCTGCAAAGATAATTTTACCCCCTCCTCCTTCCACACATTTCAGTAGCTGTGGGGTAAATGCCACAATGAGTTTTAAAATGAAATTACCTTTCATTTTCAGAAAATAATAACTTCCAGCCATATCAGCCATTCAACATTACTTTTTTCTTTTTTTTAATGAAAATAGAATATGACAAGGAAAGACAACAATGCCTGAAGAATAATGCTGAAGACAAACAAATCATTGTGTCATTGAAGGAAATGACATACAATCTCTGGTTTGTACGGTGACATGTGCACCTTTAAAGCTGAAACACCTGAGACCTACTGAAAATCGTTACGTGAATGCTAGACATAGTGGATGGTGACCATGCATTGAAATTGTGTGATATTTTCCATTATAACAGATTCTTGTTTGTGTTCTGAGTTACTCCAGCTTTTCCAGTGATGGTCACCAAGCCTTTGGGGTGTTTTTACTATGTCACATGAAATTCCTTTCCATCCCAGCTATACAGCTCTCCCCTCTGTCTTGTGTATTACCGAGAAAAGAATGTTATGCGATGACAGACACAGATGTGCAGAATGATCACTCTCCACATCAGACAGCCATGACCTTTTATAGCACAACTTTCATGAATGATAAATTTTGCTGCATTGACAGGGCAAACAGAATGGGCATCTGAGGTCTACAAGCTGACCCATCTCTTCTACATAGTGAAGAATCATACGTGGAACTGAGGTTGGAGAAAAGAGGTAGGAAAGCAGAGCCTGAGGACTGCCCTCACCACAGCCCTGCATGTGGTCTGTCACCAGTACTGCCTGCCCTTGTGTCTGGACAAGAATAACTGGGCCATATCCTTTCTTACACCTGCAGAACCAAGAGTCCCATGCTGCCTTTCTTCTCAATCCAGTGCACAGTGTGAGCATGTTCTCCCCTCTAAAATAACAGTCCTTCTGCTGCTAGTTTAAATAGCATGGCACACATGTCACTGCAGCTGCACAGAATAGCTGTGCATTTGTATTCCTGTGAAAATAGAAAGAAAATGGCGTAACTCTTCTCCCCTGCAGAAAGGTAAAATAATCCCATAGCAATAACTGTGAAGAATGGCATTAAAAGAAAGTTCTGATAGGTCAAGTTCACAATCAACCTGCTGCTTGAATTTAGTTACCATGCATCAGCTGGGCCATAGTAGCTGCATTCTTAACTTAAGGGAAATAGAGCAATGGCACTTAGCGTGACCTGTGACAAAAGACAGTAGAGTTAAGCCACATTACCGTGCATTTGATATAGTGGAAGAACTTTATGGCTTAGCTGACATCCTGATTTTTGAGTGGTGGAAGTTTCAAGCTGTACTTAAATCATTACTTTTCATTATTATGCACTTGAAAGAGAATGCCAAGATTTTGCTCCCTATACACCCTTGCATACGTTAAATTTCTTAATTGTATAATTACATATTGCTTTTCAGGCTCAGGCTGTCTATTTCAGTGTACAGGACAGATCTGTAGTGAAGAATGAAGACTTTAGACAAAATAAAGTTTCCTGCTGGCTTAAGAAGATGCAAAATACTTGCGGGTTGCTCTTCCTATCAGCTCTGGGGTAATTTGTACACATAGAAGAGTGCAAAGAATGTTACCAGTGGGTGGCCCACCATCTAAGGACTCAACCTTCATGGTGATGTGGTGACAAAATGCAACAAGTTGCTTTTACTTGTCAACATCCTAGAAGGAAATATTGCAAGCAAACACTATAGTACCAAAATAAATTTTGCCATTCCCACTGCAATAAAACTAGTATTAAGTATTCATTTCTTAGACTCTGCTTCCTAGTTTGTTACTACATTAGAGGTTTTTTTATTTGTCTTATTTCCAACACAAAGTCCATCATTAACTACAAGTACTATTGTGTCAGTAATATTCCAAGGGGAAAATATTTGTGAGCATATTTCAAAACATAAATATTCCAGTAGGAGGAAAGATAATGCGTACTCTGATGCAATATATAAAGTATACATGTATATATTATAGACTGATTATCATTATAATCTGGCTTTTTTTCTTCACTTTACAGTTTTGAGAAGCACCGTTTGTCTTGAGAGAACAATTTTCATGTCGAGATGAAAAGAAGATTTCTGGATCATGATATTTACTAGCAGTGCACAGTAAATTATCAAACTTCTATAAATAAAAGCTTCTGAAAAAAGTATGATATTATTTCTGTTTAATTAACAGTGATTGCTTTTTTACCTTTCTGTTTTTTGTCTTTTTTCCTTCTCCATGAACAGCATTACATAAAAATAGGACACTTCAGATGCTGAAACTCTCGAGTATTTTTGAAAGTCCTATATTTTATCTACTTTCCGTCTTTTATTCTTTGCAACAGAAAACCAAGATTTAGGCATGAACTCAGTTTGAAAAAGAAATATTCCATTTTTTTCAAAGGAGACTTTAGATTATGGATGCCTCTATCTTATTCTGTTTTAATTTCATTCAGCTCTTTTAAAGTTGTAGCTTTACATGACAATCCTTTTAGTCAACAGCAATTACATGTCTTATTGTTGTTCTAATTCAGAGAAAGATTTCACATTTATGAGGTTTTAGACTAAGAGAAAGTATTTATAAAAGATGGGTTTTTTCCTTATCCCACAGGTGTACTGGCAATGCTTGCACTTAAAATAAAACATCATTAAAGCCACTAGTCATTCACAGAAGTTTTTTTTAGCTGGATTACTTTAAGCTGCTTTAACTCCATCCAGTTTGAGTTCTTGCATGACCCATAGAAGAAATGTGTGTGTGTGTCTGTGTGTGTCTGTGTCTGTGTACAGAGATTCAGAAACAGCCTTGAGCAATGTTCTTTCTGAAAGTATGAGCAATGCTTAAAAACATATTTTGCTCCCATTTGGATAGGTTGTTGCTTTGATTTTGTGCTTGTCTGAGAATTTGAAAGACACTCAAAGAGGCTATGGTGTAAAATATTTACTTGCTTAATTTTCAGATAGCTTCCTTATGTACAACCAGCAAACTTTTTTCATTGATAGATATCACTGTTTTAATTCAAAAAAGAAGTAAATAATATTTTTACAATTATCTCAATTAATTAAAGGACTGAACATTTCCAGCATTAGAGTAGTACAACTATGCTTCAGATTCAGTAGATCAGGAAGTTGTCTCAGTGACTGTTTTATTTTCCTCTACTTTTCAAACATTGAAGAATCAGAACATAAACAGATGCACAACAATATCTGAGCTGTGTAAGTAAATGTCTTATACTGACATTAAGGTGATATGCTGTTATGCACAAGACTGAAAATACCATACCTACCCACCCAGAAAATTCTTTTAAAATGTGTGTTTATAACTCATTGCTATGCTTTGAATTAAAAAAAAAAAAACAACAAACCAAAACCAAAACAAACAAAAAAAGGAATTTAAATAACCAGAGAGAAATAGAAATCAATAGCATGTAAAAAGAAAGAGGAATGGAAATTTCTCAACAACAAGCAAATACTGGTGGTGTATGTTTTGTTTTGTTTTGTTGTGTTTGGTTTTTTTTTTAAGTAAAGAAAAAAGTTGAAACATAAATATGTGGAGAAAACATGAAGATTGATTCTCATCTTATACCTGACTTAAAAGTTTAAGGGAAGTACTTAAAGAAAATTTAAATGTGACCAGGTGAAATGTCCCATTAATGCATTATTAAATGAGACAAGCCATGTGATCAGAATTAACACAAACTTAAAATTATGTGTTGAGTTAAGCTTTAAGGCTTAAATATACAGCAATTTAATTTAATAGTCACATTCAAAAGCATAAAGCTTTGTTGGAAGACAACCTGGAGAAAAACTAGAAGACACATTTCCTAATGGAAACCAAGCAAAATTATATGGATGCTAGAAGCATAGTTCCACTTTCTCATTACGGCCCCTAATTACTCAAACTGTTCTTCACCATTGTTTTCCTTTCCTTCCTATAGTGCTGGGAAGCCAAAGGGGGATCTACTCACAACTATCAGTTTGCTGACTTTGAGTCTAAAATATGGCATGGCCCACAAAGAAAGACAATTCTTTCTGTTTTCTAATTAGCAGCACAATTGGAGACATTAAATTTTTGCTCTTTTCTGCCCCCAATTCTGGCTTAAGACTATATTGCTAAAATCAGCAGTACCTGCCAGGAAGCAATGCCAGGAGGTGTAAAAATAAGTATTCATTAGCTACTGCAAGAATAGAATAGTTGCATTTTCTGGGAAGATGATGATTATAGCTATGCTACAATAGAAAAGAGCCCCTTTTTATAAAGGGGTTAACAGGAATTAAAGGAGGAACTGCTCACTCAGCAAGGTGAGGTGACAGAAAACTGTGGGTCACCTGTAGCAGGCTCAGCTAATCACAGGGGCTGCAGCAAGGGGTAAATCTTCAGCCCTCTTCTGTTCATGTTTTACTCAGAACTTTTCAGAGAGGACCAGATTCTGGTTGGTTCCAGAACAGTATCAGAAAATAATGCTTTTTACTTGTTCTGTCTGATTTGCATTTAAGTCTTCTCAGAAAGGGATTTAAAGGTAGGTGGTGACCCTGTGTTTGTAATTTCCCCTCTGGTTTTCTGTTACTGTATCTTTGGTAATATTTTGACTTCCTTGAGGAACTAGAGAAGAAGGACCCTTTTTTTATTTTTTTTTATTTATTTTAGATTGGACTGAAATATAAGATGAGCTTTGAGCTGTTTATCAGTAACCACGAAGTAATCACACTGCATGTATTCAAAGGCATAACTGTCGCTAATGAGGGAGACAAAAGCAGCTGTTTTGTGTAAGTGCCCCTAGAACTAGAGAGTAATTGTGTGAGGACTTCACAGTTTGCTTTAGACTTGAACTGCCAGCAGTAGGACAACTCCTAGGTTAGGGCTGATAGCTTTCTGTCATTTCTAGAATATTCTCTTGGTTTTGTCATATCACTTTTGGTAAGTAGGATGTGCCTGATGTAACTAGCTGTGACATGCCTGTCTAGCTCTAAGTCACCACTGTGTCCTCTGCATTGGTTTGGAGGTGTTATAGGTCCTGTGCTCAGTTGGTGGCCTGAGCTTGTTGTGACTGTGCAGCCTAAGTTAGCTGACAGTTCTTGGCCAAAGAGCATCTCCAGAGACTGATCAGAAGATGCTCAGGGCTGCATTTGTGTGAGCACCTGTAGGGATTTTTGACATGGCTGTGTGAGGACACGTACTGGGCCCTGTGTACTCTGGTGGTCTGTGATGGCAGGCTTTTATGGTTTGGTAACAAAGGAAGTAGGAGTGGTGATGAGGGAGAAAGCAGAGAGGTGGTGATGAGGGAGGTGCCACAGAAGAGACCTAATCCTTTAATGAGTCTCCAGATGTTGGTGTTCTTATATGTACAAGATGAGCTGTTAGGTGCCCTGAGAATCTCAGACAAGAAAGTATTCAAGGCATGCGGTAGGCATGCGGTGACCTTATGTTTTGTCATCACTTATTAACTAGGCATAAGCCCTTTAATAACAACCATCTAGAGTTTGTCATAGTGAACAAGATCTTTGCTTTATGTGTCAAGAGTCAAGAGAACTATAACTGCATATGCTTTGGAGTGGAAATAGAACTCAAGTATATAACATATAAATGCTGATATCATAGCAAGATGGCTGCATGCATGGACAGTGTTGTAACTCCGCCTGGAAAACAGCTGGTTTGGTGATTCTCACTTACGGGAGCATCTCCAGGAGTGAAAGTCTTACTCCTGAGGGAATGATGGTGGTGCACATGGATTTGTATGCAGTGTCAAACATTATTTTTTACTGAAGTCCTACTCTAATTTGATTTATATCTGTTTTACAAAAATTACTGCATATTAGAGAACCATGGATCATACCTAGCGTATCCCTGACACAAATCTACTGAGTTCTATTACAATAGCTGGCAAATTCTGGACTACTGTGGATGTGAAAGGCTTGAGGAAATGTCTGCTTTACTTTTGAGTGTCAAATTTCTTCTTTCCTCAGAAATTTTTTCCTCTCTCAGAAATTGTTTATAATCTAGTTATGGCATTCATTTTATTTCAACTCCTGCCAAAACCAACCTTCTCACAAGAAACTCTGAAGACAGGGGCTGTTTATTTTTGTTGTTATTGTTGTTTTCTGTTTATTTGGTTTTGTTTTATTTTTGAGGGGGTTTTGTGTTTTTGTTTTTGTTTTAATGAGGTATAGGAACAAATTCAGAATTCTAGATCAAGGACAGTACTTTACTTCTGTTTATTTTACTGGCTGGTAGGGATATATTTTAATTCATGTCATTGACGACAAGTTTCTGTAAATGAACAGTTTATATTGCATTGTTGTCTTCCTCTATTGGTAACAATTTATACATTAAAGCGAAGATCTTTTGGTCTATCACCTCTAATTAAAGTTGTAAATGTACAAAAAGATTTAGCCCAAATTTCTTTGATTCTCCCATTATGCACAACATCTCATGTACATTCATTGCCAAAAACTCCAGTGTAGTCTGTTTTCATTCCACCTATTCCTTCTGAAATGGCACTTCACAAAACTAATACTGGCACACTACAATAATAAATGAACAGATTTTACTGGATTAATGGGCTTTGGTGTTTTTGAAATCATGAAAGTGAATGATTCTCAGCTAGGTTTTGTCAGTGTTTCTCTTTGGCAGGTCAATAAAGTAGCAACAGTGCCATTTTTAACTTTCATCGGATAACTTAAGCTCTGAGGTACACAGTGAATGCCTTGCTTCCAGGACACCAGAAATGGCAATTTGTCTTTGTGTTGGAGAGACAAGATAGGTGACCTGACCCATTTTCTGTACCAGAAACAGAGATAACATAGAGCCTTATTGGAAGGACCCCTCTTCACTAGCTAGGAATATTATCAAGTGTTCAAAGAGTCTTCACCCAGGACTATAGTGCGGCAAAGTAATGCATTTTAAGGGAAGATGCCAAAATTAATGGAAAGAAAAGTGATGGAATAATTCAACTAAAGAGAGAAGGTCACTGAACATGCTAACTAACATGTTAAAAAAAAAAAAAAGAGGCTTGGTCAAATTCTCTGTGAGATTTAATAGGAGGCAATCTCATGATTACCTCAGATTAAATTTTCAGTATTAACAATTAGTTTTTAACACATATTGTACACATTTGTGATTTCTTACTCCTAGAATACTTTGAATCAGTTCTATAAAAACATTGGCATATTATCTTTCCCTGCAGTGCTAGAAAAGCAGTGCTAAGTTGGCAGTAGCAGAGCAGATGGAGAAATCAAGGAGGCAGACAGCTCATATTAATGAGGATCAGGTTCACCCTGGGTGGGAAGATTATGAGAGGAGAACTACAAACTGCCATACGTTAGCATTATCAGGCAATATCTCGTAGTCAAAATGCAGGAGGAGGGTTTGTACACTGATACTTTACTGCTTTAGTAGCAGTCATTAGCTTTCAGTAATGGGCAGCTCATTAAATGTGGGTATGACAAGTATATAGACAAACAAAACCATATCTTATAGACAGTAGAATGCAAACAGATTATAGATACTGTTTTCTTTTGCAGTGTTCTCTCCAGGTTGTTTATGTGAATTGTCATTTTTCTGCCTAAGACTATTTTTGACATCTAAATTATGCTTTTGTAACTTTCTGCCCTTTAGTTTCCAGGTCTTAATGCAGCAACAGGAGGAAAAAAGCTTATTAGATTTTACCAATAAAGCAAACCTAGAAATATTCCAGTTGTCTTTGAACTTTGGAAACTAATATATAGAGAAACACAGAAGGTAAGTAGAAGTGTCTAAAGTTACTTTCTATTTTTCCAAGCATTGATTCTATGACCGGAATACAAAACTGTGTCTTCTATCCCCTTCAAAAACAATGAAATGCCAGTTTTATGTGCTATCAGTCTCTGAATTTGCATGTGACACACTTGGTGGAAAGGGTAATGTGCAATTAGCTAGTAAATCAATTTTTTTAAAAAAAATACATTCAACTGCCACAGTCAGTGGCTGAAGACAACACAATTCTGTGTGGATAACTGCACCACAGCTTAACCACTCACTAGTGAATACTTTGTAGACAAATGTAGCAAGAAAAATTAGGAATGCCTAAAATAATAGGTACTTGACTCAGTTTTGAACCCCTAACTAATGGGACAAGTTCTCGAGGAATAAATCCGTGAAGTTGCTGTAGCATTCTGTGTGAAGGTGAAATAGTCCATCAGCCTTGTTTTGAACTCTATCTGAGGCTACAGCATCCCATCTGGCTCCAGCTTGCTTGCAGGTGCCCCCTGTCTGCACTGCCTGGAGTTGAGACAATCAAGAATCTGCTCCCTGGGAATATAATTGTACTGAAGTGTGTTTACGTGCTGTGCAGATTAATCTTTCATGATGGTTGCTGCAGCACAGGACAAAGTGCTTGCTTCATTGATTTGACACAGGACATACTATTCTCATCACCGTATGACATGTTCTGTAAAATAAAGGATGGATGATTGGTCCTGGCAGGAGAGATATTCACGACGTGCTTTTCTTCCAGTCTCCTGCCTCATCTCTGCTTTTGAACTGAGTCTTCTCAGTGGCAACTGCATCACAGCAGCTTCTGCTAATGCAAGATTAAAGACTGAAGGCCTCCTTTTTGTTGTATAAATGGGTCCTGTATTCTATTTGTACACCATCATTCAGTATACCCAGAATAGTGTCTCAAGTTGAAGTTGTATTTGGGAAAGTATATTCACTCTAGTCCTTCAAACATTACTTTTGTCAATATTATTTCTTAAAATTTGTTATTTCCCAGATGTCCATTGCAGCATTACTTGAACAGGTGGGAGTGGGGGGGTGGGAGGTGGGTTTGCACCCTATATAGCAATTTTCACCAGTGTATAACTGCTGATTTTGACATAATTGATAAATAATAAGGAAGAAAAAAATAGTCTTATCAGGGAAAATTTAACAAAAAAAGCATTTTCTCTAAATTAACTGGAAAAACTCAGTAAGAGTTTGTACCTTTTGAAAAAATCTATGTTCATGCTATTCTTGTATTTGTTCATTATAAGTAGTTTTGGAAATTCTTACTGAAAAAAGTTTGCATGAGTTTTTATACACAGAACTGGGAAATACAAGATCTAGACAAATACAAAAAACTGCAAAGTAAACATAGAGGTTGATTTTAGTCTAATGAACTAATCTTGTGTGTATTCAATCAGAAAGAAATCAGAAAGGGAAGTTTGATGTTGAAGGTGGCAGGGCACAAGTTATGTTTGCATTGGGTTTTGATTTGTCTGGGTTTTATTAAATTGTGTTTAGAAAAAAACCCTAAGAAAACAAGAATAAAAACAATCGTGTGCTGGTTTAAAGGTAAACCAGCAGGAGAAATGAACTCAACATGAGAGAGATTATAAGTCAGAGCTACAATTTA
>JAWWLZ010000082.1:82733848-82781082 GCA_035041345.1 Poliocrania exsul | reverse complement strand
GAGCTTCCTGTCAATTAGTACCCCAAGGTCCCTTTCTGCCTGGCTGCTCTCCAGCCACTCTGTCCCCAGCCTGTAGCACTACATGGGGTTGTTGTGGCCAAAGTGCAGGACCCAGCCCTTGGCCTTGTTGAACTTCATCCCATTGGAATCAGCCCATCTCTCAAGTCTATCCAAATCTCTCTGCAGAGCCCTCCTGCCTTCCAGCAGGTCAACACTCCCTCCAAAATTGATGTCATCAGCAAATTTGCTGATGATGGTCTCAATCCCCTCATCTAAATTATCTATAAAGATGTTAAACAGGACTGGACCCAACACTGACCCCTGGGGAACACCACTAGTGACTGGTTGCCAGCTGGATGCAGCTCCGTTCACCAGCACTCTCTGGGTCGGCCCTCCAGCCAGCTCCTAATCCAGGAGAGGGTATACTTGTCCAAGCCATGGGCTACCAGTTTTTCCAGGAATATATTATGGAAGACAGTGTCAAAGGCCTTGCTGAAGTCTAGATAGACCACATCCACAGCCTTCCCCTCATCCTCCAGGTGGGTCGCCTGATGGTAAAAAAAGATCAGGTTAGTCAGACAGGACCTGCCCCTCCTAAACCCATACTGGTTGGGTCTAATCCCTTGTCTTTGCCTTTATTAGAATGTCTCTAAAGTAGTTAGAAATATAAAATGGTAAATTTGGCCATTAGCTGTATTTTTTTTCCCAATAGACTGTACATCTTATGAATTTTTAAAGATATATTTTAAGATACACATTATAAAAGTGCTGTATCATAGTTCTGATGCAAATAAAGTTCTTACTGATGCATCCAACAAATTTGATTTATGAAACATTAGTACATGAACTGTTTGCAGTAGTATAGTATTGCTTGTTAGAGAAATTAAATAATCTGAATAATTGGCTTTATTCTCAGCATACTGCTATCCTTGTTATGCAAACAGTGGAAGGATCAAGTAAAAATAAGTTTGTGTTGAATAAAAGGAAGAAGTCCATAGGAAAGGGTGAGTAGTAGTTTCTTGATGCAGTGACCACTGAAAGCTACCCTCTTCAGCTTCCTCTCCTTCTGAGCTTTGCATGTAATGCTTAATCAAAAAGAAGGCAGTCTTCAAAAATAAGGCAGGAGAAAAGAAAAATTCATGGTGTTCTCAGATATGTTTATGGTCCCAGAAAGTCCAAAGTTACTTGGTCTTTGCTTTTATCATGGGTGATCTTAAGGGTTCCACATAAGTAAACTTTGACACAAAATTGAGGCACTGAATTGATAACTCACTCAGCTAAAAAAATCTATAACTATTTCTAGCTGGGCTTACAGATTTCTGATGATAAGTGGCCTATTTCAGTAGTCCACTTCAGTGGAAAAAAGGTGCAGTTCACTTGGTATGCTTGGGTTTGGTTGTTTGGGGTTTTTTAACCTTCTATAAAAACGATGTCCATGACATATATATGAAATTAACAGAGATCTAAAACATATTTCTTCTCTAGCATAAAATGTAGAAAACACAATGTTGGTATTTCAATGAAAGAAAATGTGAGAATAAGCTGTATTCATAGCTCACCTGCAATGGAATTACATCAGAGGATGGAAGACGAGATCCATAACAAAGAAGAACAGGTTTTGCGTTGTTTTTTGGGGGTTGTTTGGGGTTTTTGTTTGTTTGTTTGTTTAGAAGTGTTTGTAGAGTACCCTCTTAAAACTTTTTTAGAGAATTTGCTCTAATGGCTGTCAGTATAAGATAGATAGTTAAAGTCGGTCACCTTCATTCCTTTTCAGTTTAAATGAAAGGCAACTATTGGTGTGGTAAAGAAGATTCATGACTATTATAGTGGGAAGTGGATGAACAGATGCATTTTTATATAGGATGAGCGGAATCTGTTGCAGGTTTGTAGCCCCACTAATGCAGGCATATCTTTTGGGGACCTGACTTCAAAGAAGCATGTGCAGGGTGAGTTGGTTTAGTGAACAAATCAATAAAGGTGTTGCTAATTGAACAGAAGATGTAATAATCTCTTAAAATAACTGTAGAACAAAACCAAGCTTGAGCTTGTTGGGTACTAGAAACCTAATGTTAGTAGAGGCTTTTTGGCTGAGAGCTTGTGCCAATGTACAATAGTTCATACAGTTTCTTTGTACTTATCTTTAAGAAATGAAGTGCAACTATAATCACTTTAATCATAAGCAATAAGTGACAGAATAAACCAAGTTATTATTGAATCTTCATCTGATTAACTAGTATCACCCATATCCAGTGTTTTATACTATATATAGATCCTGTGTTCTAGGATCACCCCCAGCAGTTCAGTGTTCACTCAATACCAGTAAGAATCAAAGAGATAATGTGTATTGGAATGAGGCAATGTGCTTCTGGCTTACCCTTAACTGTGAATATTACAACATTCCTTGAATCTCTGTAGTGTTTCTACTGACAGTAAGCAATCGTGTTTTCCAAGTTATCATTTATATGTACAGAATTCTATAATTCTGTTCTCTTGGACTATGCAGGGAAAAAGATATTAGATGTAAATGTCTTGAGTCAATGGAATTGTGTTTGTGTTCTAGAAACAGTATCATTCAGAAATGTACTCATTCTTTCCTTTCTTCAGTTTGATAGGCTCATAGAATGATTTGGGTTCAAAGGAACCTTAAAGATTATCTAGTTTCAACATCCCTGCAGAGCAGGTTGCTCAAAACCTCATCTACTCTGTCCTTGAATGTTTCCATGTATGGAGTATCCACAGCTTCTCTGGGGAATCTGTTACAGTGTCTTAATTCCCTCACAGTAAGGAATTTCTGCCTAATACGTAATCCAAACCTACCTTCTCTTTGTTTAAAGCCATTCCCACTTATCCTATCACTAGATGCTCTTGTGAAAAGTCCTCCACCTTTCTTGTAGGCTCTTTTGAGGTACTGGAAGGTTGCTATAAGGTTTCTCCTGAGTCTTCTCCAGTCTGAACAACTCCAAAGCTGAGGTTAAGTCTCATTGAAAAAAAAATGAAGTTATTTATAGAATCATATAATTTGAAAGTTTGTTTTAAAAATAAAACATGACATGACCATTCTCTGAATCTGAGGTCTTAGTAAACTTGAGGAATCTTTTTAAGGGCTCAGGCATCTTGAGTTATGGATCCAAATTATTCTGATTTTCCTCTTAGGTTTTTTTGGGGTTTTTTGAGAAATCAAGATAAACTTTTTATTATGCTTTTTTTGTTTTGTTTTGTTTTGCCTTCATCTGAAAATAGAGAACAGTCCTTTCTTGCCTGGCATTGGAAAAGTTTGGTCCCAATCTAGGCCCAAACTTCTGGATTCTTCAAAACCAAATGTAAGGGACATAAAACGAATGACATATAAAAGCTGGGGAAAATATGAAGGTAAAAACCCACGATGTAGAATGTCTTAGGTCTGCAAAGTGTCAAGTCCCCTTTTCTCCTTTTTAAAATATCTTGTTTGGTTTGTTTATTTTTGTTGTGGTTTGTTTGGTGTTTTGGGTTTTTTTGTTTGTTTGTTTGTTTGGGGGGTTGGGGGTTTTTTTGTGTGTTTTTTTTTAAGAGTTCTTGACACTCCTTTCCTGAAGAGATAAGTTTTGATGTAATTTCTAACACCTAGCCCTTGGAGGAAATACATACTTACTGAAGAATTTGTTAAACAATTTGCATTCTGAAAATATAAAGATATGTACAGATACTATTTTACAGTTTATTCAATCTTATGCAGTGTACAGTACTTCCATATCTTTTGGAAATCTGACATACATAGTATAAGAGCATGGGTTTTTATATGCTACAGATTTTTCTTATATAAGTGATGAAATGGAGAAAAGTCTATTCTGGAAACCAGTTCAAGAAGCTTCTTCAGTACATACAATTTTCTGTGAATGATGAAAGAAAGAGTGTTTTCATAAACTACTGTCACACTGACTATAAATCAGCTGCTCCAGGTACTTCATCCCATGTCCCTGTTTGCATAAACTTGTGAACTTTCTTCCTGCTACTCATATTTTCAAATACAATACCAAACTTGGACCTTGTTTGAAGTTTATTTTACTTCTGCTCCAAGATTCATCTCTCTTAGTTTCTGTTGACATCCACTGTGGTGGAGATTGGCCTGGGTGTTTCAGGATAAGCTTTTAATAAGTAAAGGAGCACTAGCACTGTCAATATAGTCATACAATAGTCCTCACTCAAATTGGAGAAGGAGTCTTCAGTCAGCTATTTTCAACAAAGATTGAGGTATATTTATCAAGAAAAATGCGTTAAGATTTTTGGCACAGGATTTCTGAGCTCTCATCTGACATTGGTATAAGGAGTAAATCATAGCTAACTAAGTAACATTGCATCTTTCCCTGGAGTAAAAGGATGTTAACTACATTCATCAGTAAGCCTGCAAAAACGCACTACGTAATGATAAAAAATTGATTTTGCAGAAATGCAAAATCTCTTTTACAATGAGTCTGAAATAGTTATTGACACAACAGAAAGAAGTCAGCTTGATAAGCAGAAGACTAACACAATGTCAAGATCACTTACTTATTAATAAAACACTTGTTCAGAATGAGAATCAAGTTCCTAAAGGCTTTGTTCTAGCTGAACAAGGTGGATTTCGCTTCTAGCTTCTGATATGCATGCCTTATTCACTTTGGTGCCCCAGTATATAAGTGTAGCATCAGACTAACACTAGTGGCAGGAAGTCATTCCACTCAACACAAAACAATTAAATGTGTTGTCTTGGCACTCCCTGTTGGTAGTGAAGGTCCAGGTTTCTGCAGTTGTGTTATTTCTACAATAACAAAAGAATTAATCTTGGAAAACCACACAGGTATTTTGAACAAGTTAGGCACCTCACATAAAATGAATATGAATAATCTTATTAATAGTTCATCATTAATATAATAAGCATATGACATTTCTTGAACTGTAGGAATCTTTGCAGTATGATAAAATAGAGCTAGCTGCTGGGTTTGAGGCCAGAGGTAATTGATACCTGAGAATCATAAGTAAATTTTATAACTAATTTCTTTGGTCAGGACTGTACTCATTCAGCATAACATCCAGACTCTAAGATTAGAAAAAAGTATTGTGAAAAATGTGTATGACAGAAAGCTAGATGCAACTTCATTAAACTGTCTCAAAAATTCAACATTTAATTTGCCCTAATACAGAAATAGCATTTAAATTCATTGCTTTTAAATATTTCATATACTTCTAATAACCTAATCTACAAATTCATACTGTGCAGTGCCACCTCTCTCACCAAACACATTTACAGAGATGTGTGCTTCTTCTTATTATTTTCTTCCTCCTTATTTTCACAGAATTCACAGTTACCTTCTTTTCCTGACGCAAAACTGATTAAAACTGTTCTATGGAGACTGCTGTTAACTTTCATTTAAGTTAAAACATATTTATTTTTTTTAAACTGTAGTATATTCATTATTTGCACTCACATAATGTCCTTTGTGTCCAGTCAGATTTGTGTTGTGGTGGTCTCCATAGATTCTACTAGAAATAGAAGGATTTGCCCTCATTCTCATCTGCTCCAAAGACCAGCAAAATCACAGGGAAAAGCTTCCAGTAACATGAATTGAATTTTGATCAGTCCTTATAACAGAAGATTACTATTTTATTATGTTAATTTTTCTTTCTGATTGGTAAAATGCTCTGATCTCCACTTTCTCTACTCTTTGGAATCTCAGAACCTGAAAATTATTTAAACATTTGAAAATTTTCTTCTTCTGAATTGGTAATATTTGTTGATAAATTCTTTTTGCTCTCATTAACTGAGGCCTTTGACAAAGTTAATTTCAGATTTTGGGGGCTTTTAAGATGTCCTTAATGGTAAAATTTCAAAGCAAGTGTTTATTGATTATCATCAAAATTGTGCCTCTTGGCATTCTGTCAAGCTTCACCTGCCAAAACCCATGTGAAGTTTCTAGTTTTGGAATTCAGCAGCCACCTTAATACCACTCTAATTAGGAAAAATATTGTCATTTAGAGTGGCTATTGTTTTTAATATTTAAGTTTATTCTCGAAGGGATTATTGTTGCATTATTATTCTATCTGACAGAACCCACTACTTAGCTGGTTAATTGCTTCCTCGCTTTCCTTTTTATTGATACAAATTGCTTTAAAAAATTCAAACAAGAGGTTGATTGCAAATCTTCTGTTAATGCTGTTTAAATCTGCATGCAATGGAGATATTGCACTATTTAAAATTTTATGTTTGACTTGCTATTTTCAGACTTGTGTCCTAAGTGGTTTGCCAAAACAATAGAAGCTAATGGGTATTTTTAGAGAATACAGGGTATTTACAGAAATAAATCTCTACCTTGGAAAAACTATTTATGATTTAGTTCCTAGTGGGACTCATGTATATGTGTTATCTAAAACTGAATGTAGTTGAAACTTTCTGATCTGCTACATATCTCCCCAGGAGAAGATTTTTTCTTATATAATTTCGTATACAACATTTATATTTATATATAATATATATTAAAATATTCAACAATAGAATATGTTCAATGAAATTTTTCTATTCAACAATAGAATAGTCAAATGAAATCATGTCCAATGAAATATGTCCAATGCAATACATCCAATGAAAAATACACTAATTTTTTTAAAATAATATTGTAACTCAATGTATCATAACTATAACATAACTTACTAACATTATACACTACGTTGCTAGAGTATCACTGGTACTTCAAATGTAACTTATTTAAAGACACTCTTCTAATATAAACCTCTGATGTTTGCTTTAATTCCCATTCCAAAGAAAGACAAAGATATAGTTATCTTCTGGAAAACTGAAAGGGCAGTAAAGCATATGTAGAAAATCCTCTATTCTCTGGTTTTGTTTTCTTATTAGAAACATGACTTCACAGTTTACAGCAGTGCAGAAAAGCCCTACAAACCACATCAGCAGGCCTGACCAGATTAATTGTGGTTGAATTGAGATTAAAGTATATTAATTTGAGAAATTTCATGGACCTGAATTTGTTTTACAAATGTTAATGTTTGTCTACTTTGGAAATGGACTGGTATTACTTTGCAGCTGCAGTTACAGTCTTAGAGCTATTGAGTGGGCAATTCCCTCTGGAACAGCTTAATTTAAGATCTATTTATTTAGGAATAATAATGTTGATATAGATATGGATATTTACACTAATATATTGAGGCTGGAGAGTTGGGTGGAGAGAAACCTGAGGAGTCCTGCCCCTTGAGAGAAATAAACCCAAGTACCAGTACAGGCTGACCTACTAGAGAGCAGCTCTACAGAGAAGGACCTGGGAGTCTTGCACACAGCATGCAAGCTGGCAGTGTGCCCTTGCTGCCAGGGGAACCAGTGGTAGCTCGGGGTACATGTGGAAGAGTGTGGCTAACAGGTCGAGGGAGGTGATCCTCTTCCTCTACTTGGATCTAGTGAGGCCACACCTGGAATAGTGTGTTCATTTCTGGTTTCCTCAGTTCAAGAAAGACAAGATGTTACTGGAGAGGATTCAGGGGAGGGCCACAATGATGATTAGGGATCTGGAGCATCTCTCTTAGTAGGAGAGACTGAGGGAGCTGGGCATATTTAGAGAAGAGGAGACTGAGATGGGATTTCATCCATGCATATAAATATTTCAAAGGTGAGTGCCAAGAGGATGGTGGCAGACTTATTCCAGTGGTGCCAGGACAGGTGATGCAAACTGACCAACAGAATATTCCATGCTATATGACAGCATGTTCAGTATATAAAGTGAGAGGAAGAAGGGGGAGTGATGACATTTGTCTTCCCAAGTAACTGTTACATATGATGGGGCCCAGCTGTCCTGGAGATGGCTGAACACCTGTCTGCCCTTGGGAAGTAGTGAATTAATTCCTTGTTTTGCTTTGTTTGTGTGCATGACTTTTGCTTTCCCTATTAAACTTTCTTTATGTCAACCCATGAGTTTTCCAGCTTTTACCATTATGATTCTCTTCCTGATCCTGCTGGAGGGGGAGTGAGTGAATGGCTCACTTGCTGCTTGTCTGGATATTGGCTGGGTTTAAAGACTAGATGATATCTGGTGTTCCTTTCCAACCCTAACTATTCTGTGATTCTGTGATATAGTCTATAAGAGCAGTTATAGCAATTCATTACAATAGAATTTCTTTTTTTTTTTTCCTAAGAAAATCCTTAGTATTTTTTTAAGATTCCACCTCTGATAAAGATATATGACACATTTTAGTTATGTGTCAATTCTTGAAGCCAGATTTTCCAGTGTGCCCCACTGTGCACCCTGCTAGTTTGTGTTCAGCTACCTATTAACCAGCACCCCCAACTCCTTTTCTAATGGACTGATTTCCAGGCAATCTTCCCCCAGCCAGTGGCTCTGAATGGGGTTGTTATGACCCAAGGGCAGGCCTGGGCACTTGGCCTTATTGAACCAATGGCCTCAGCCCATCAATCCAGCCTGTTCACATACCTCTACAGATCCTTCCTGCCCTCCCTCAGATAAACACAACCCAGGCTGGTGTCATCTGCAAACTTACTGAGGGTGGACTTGATCCCCTTGTCCTGGTTACAGACAAAACTATTGAAAAGGACTGAACATAGGCGGATGGGGATAGTCTCTTACTTTGGGAATAGAGAAAAATGAAGTATTTTTCCAAACCAGTAATTTGTAAGAGGAAGTAGATGTCTTATTTAGTTTGATGTCACTACCAGTGCCTCCCTGCAGCAACCACTGATATGATATAATATGGTATATGAACCACAAGAAGACTCATTTAGACATGGATCTAAGTTCTGTCTAAAGTTAGACACAGTTTTGTCCCAAGGAAACTCATGTTTCTAGCTAAATATCACCCAAATCCAGGACTTTTAATTTCAACTGACACTGTGTGACTTTTTTTTTTTAATGTTATGTATGCTGACATAGATAGAAGTGTTTTATATGAGCCTTCACACTTCCTTCCTCCTCTTTAAGTATTAGCAAAAGTGTACATGGATGCCTATAGTCAATACTGAGCTCCAGAAGTATAAAATTTGTATTCAGCCTTTGCATTTTGATGCTAAACTGAATTCTAGTCACTAGAATGCACTGGCTTTGGCTTTCAGAAAGCAATTGTTTGCGGGCAGATATTTATAACCTTGCAATGTAGTTGGTTTGCCTTCAGAGTAAAATCAATGTAGACCAGTTTTAACTCCGTTATGCTTGTTACTCATTGAATATGGGTGTGTATTTACTACAGTAGGACTCCTTTAATCCTGAACATTACCAATCTATAGTGTTTCCCACTTTGAGTTTTGTTGTTTGTTTTCGTTGTTGTTGTTGTTGTTGTTTGGTTTTTTTTGTATTTTACTGACACACTTGATAATATTGCAAGGGGCACAATTATTTATTACTATTAAACATTTAAAATAGGATAAAATCTTGAGGTCTGTCCTTTGTTTTCAGTAATATATTCTTATTTTGTGGAAGAAGCAAAAGTATTTTATTAAGATGACCAGAGTTTTAATTCGCAATAGAGCATATATGACTCTACACTAGGTAACCCCAAGCGTTTGGCATTTCTTAATTTGTAAGAAGGGTTTTCAGTTTATTCAAAAACTTTATTCTGTGAAACCTGTTTTCATTCAGCCAGGAAATGGTCTTATTTAAGTTTATGTCAAGCAGAAGTAGTTCCAAACTTCAGTAACGCTGACAGACCTATCCTGGGATTGAAGGATTCAAAAGGACATAGGCAACAGTGAGGTCAATGGTGTTGCCTACTGAGGAAAAGATATACTTTCTTTAATGGTGCAACTTCAGAATTTGTGCTTACAGCACACATAAATATTCTGGAATGGTTTTAAAGATGTCATCTAGGAAGAGTTAGAGCTTGTATGCAAAGGAGATCACCAAAAGGCTTAACTTGGTCATTCTTAGCTGCCCACAGGAAGCTCTTTAAGTACAAGATCAAAGCCAGAGGTAGTTGGGAAGTGGTAGTGATAATTTTGATGATGGTTTTAGGGTTTGTTTTCCTTCCTTCTTCAAACTCTTGTTCAATTTAAAGGAGGTGGAAAAAAGATTAGCTATATCAGGTTACCTCAGCGGATGACCTAATGAGAAAATCTGTATTAAAAGTTAACATGAGAGTACATGAGAAAGATGTTGAAGTGTGTCCATCAGTCTTGACAAAGGACATGGGCTATACCAAAGAACACTATATTGGCATATAATCCAAGTTTTAAACCTAACCACTTAGTTTGAATCCATCAATATAGTTGGATAATCAGAAGATATGTTTGATAAATACAATCACAAAATTAAAGGCAATTTTTATGCTGGAACAGGAACAGCAAATTACTTATTGAAATACCGTAACTGAAGCAGTTATCAAGAAAAAAACCCACCCTCTGTCATAATACATGCTGTTTAAAATGGATTAAATTATTGGAGATACCTACTTAGTTGATCTGATTCTACATGCTCCCACCTTATTTGAGATATGTGAAACTTCACTAGCTTTCTTTGATAGGTACGTAAGGTATCTCAAGTGACTTCAAAAGTAGTTGAAGTAGTTTTTTCAGTTAATCTGTTTCTGAACCATTAATCTGAACCTCTGAGAAGCTAAAACTTACATCTTTACAAAGTGTCTTCTATGAAAGATTAAGCTTTGTGTTACAAATTCTATAAATGTTGAATTTAGTGCATGCATATTTTTTACTTTTTTACATTTGTCAATATTAATAGGCACAACATCTGCTCTAAAGATTTTGCCATTCAACTGAAAGAGGAAGCTTATTTTCCAAGTGTTCCTCAGCCTTTTATTCATCTGTTGTGTAAACTTTGTGGCTGTGGCCACTAAATATTTGATTGCTAGTCCATAATAATTTTAATGTCAACAGTAACAGGTAAGGTATAGGATTTGATAGTTTAAGGTTTCAGCACTCTTGTTTAGAGATTACTATTACTTGTCGGTTAGATGAATGCATATTGGATGTGTTCACAGGGTGTTTCCTGAAGCCTGAGTCCCATAGAATCTAGGTAACTGCCTGTGGGGTAAATAACTTTTCTAGAAGATATTGCTTCCAAGAAGGCAGTTATTTTCATGAAGGAAGCTTTCCTGCATGGAACAAGGTAACTTTCCCAGAGACAGCTTTAGGTGTTTCTCCATGTGCATTCCACAGAATTTCACTACCTGGGTACCAGAGCAATAACACTTACAGACATTCTACAGGAGCTTAGCAGCCTGTGGGGAAATGAAGGAGGCAGAAACGATGATAAAGCCCGGGGAATGAACAAAGGGTTTGCCTTTTCTCAGGCTTACAGAACTGCTGGGTTTTTCTTCAGAAGTTTTCAGTGTCCTCACCTCCAAAATAAACCTTTTTGATTCCTTTCCACTGCTTTGGTTTTTTGGTGGGAATACCTGCATGTATTTTGCTCTACAGTGACAAAGATTATTGACCTGTGGTGTAACATACCAGCTACAAATTGCATAACTTCATTTGGTCTTGCTTTCATCAACTATTGCAGATTTTTTTGGTTTTTTTTTTTTTTTTTGTATATGTGTGTGTGTTTGTGTGTGTGTGTGTGTGTGTGGGTGTTTGTGTGACAATGTGACAATGTTTAAATGTCTTGGTTCTTGGAAATCTTGGTAATTTCCAATTTAAAAAGTAATATCTTTATACAACATACTGTATTTTCTTCCAATGAGCAATATCCTTTAAATTTTCATCATGTCACTTAAAAGGGTTTTTATGATATCTCTCAAGCCATGGCTCTAGTTAATCACATACTTGCTGCATTGCCTCTTTCTGCAATAAAAAACCTTCAGAATAGCCCACTAGCTAGAGCTTAGGGTGAATGACAGTGTAGGTAACGTGAGCTTTATAGGACCTAATCACTTTCTGTACTAAGTTGATACAGAATAGTTTTTGTCTTCTGTCTAAGGTAACTGCACATTGTTACATTTATTTTTTTATCTGCAAAAAATCCTCACTTATAATGCCATGTTTATGCTCTAATGACGTGAGGGGGGAAAAAAATAGAAAAAATAAAGAATCAGAATAACTCCCCAAAGAATCTCTAGTAACTTAATTGTACTTCAAGGACTGATTTAAAACCTCAAGAATTTTTTTTTTACCCTTTCATGAAATCTTTCACTGTAACATTCTAGTCCAATTCCTTCTGAAAGTAATACTTTTCAAAATGGTATTTCAGTACTCTCTTAATAAAAGAGAATTCATCCTTCTCAAAGTAGATGTTTACTCAAAGTCACACTTTAAAATGATTCAATGGAATTGCTAGTTCTCTGTTTATTTAGGTGGTGAAAGTCTCCCTTCTCCATAATTCTCCTTGTTTTCAATGTAGATAACCCATTTTACAGATTACTAGGATGGCTATATGAGCTATTAATACTTTAAAAAATTAGATAACTCATATTTCAAGAAATGCAAAAAAAAAAAATCTCTGTGTGAATAAAAACAAAGATAAAAAGTTCATAAGTGAATTAAGAAAAACAAGAAAGACCAAAAAAGCATCTCTGCTAGGAGGAACCAGACATCTCTTAGAAGCAAACAAAATAAAGTAACTGCCATAGATGAGAAACTGATAGTCATGCGCTATGGTGCCTAAGGAATTTTAGTAAATGCTTCTTAAATAAGGCATTGCATGCAATACCTGTTTCTCACTGAAGTGCTGAGAGCAATACATTTCAGGCTGTCTGGATGTAAATTACCATGTAGTGATGACTAAGGCTTTTCTTTCAAGAGAGAAAACACTACCTATCAAATTTAGCAAAAGAGATTTTCACTAATTCGTGGCCCTCAAGTTCACTTTTATCTTTTATAAAAGACCTGTGGTGTAACATGAACTATTCATGAGGTCTACTTCTAGTGGAAAAAAAAAAAAGCCCTCTTTTTAATATTTTCCCTTGGACTTGTAGTGATACTAGTAGCAGTGGCATTCTGAGCAAATAGGTTTGTGGCATTGTCTTTAAGTTAACTTAGTTCAGGTCAAATTGGATCTAAATTTCAAGTTAGAAAATTGCATGAGTTTTTAAGCTCTCATAAATTTCTGTTTCTGTTATGAAGTGACTGCTTAGCAAGTGTTTATTTCTTCTATTTTTCCCAAGTGAGGAAATTAAAAGAAAGGTGAAAGCAGCACCCGTAAGTTGCAGTTACAAAGATGATATGCATGACATTTCTGTTCTTTTCAGCGGTCTTAAATGCTAGGGAGAAGAGATAGCAAGGCTGTGGGATTGCAGAATACAATGTGTCTGCTGACTGAATTTTTAGTGTTAAACTTGGTCTTTGCTTCTGTGATAGAGCAACTGCCTACATTTGTAGAGATTTAGTATTCTGCTTCTTTGTCTCCTGAGATATCAGGTGACCATGATGCTATTTACTAAAGCATACAGATGGCTCCAAAGAGACATCTGCAGGAAATACATGCCTGACTCTAGGGGAAATTTGACTTAATTCAGGAGGATAATTCACTGACTACATGCATTAAGGTTTCATAAAGTGGATTAATTTTTTGTTTAAAAACAAACCAATTAAGAGACCTTTGAGGCCTTGACAATATAAATGATGAAATGATCCTCTAAAGTCTGTATTGTTGCCTATATCTATTTTGATATCTTTTACGCAAAAATGATATTTTGTTGTGGTTCATAGACTCATCTATTTGGGATTCAATCCAGAATACTGTTTTAAACTTGAATTTTCCTGAAGGGAAAATGATGCAAGACTGTAGCTTTGAGCCCATTTATTCTTTTTTTCTTTTTATACACTGAGCATTGCACTGAAATACTTATTCTTACATTACCATACACAGTGCTCCCTGAGTATCTTTCCAGTCTCTTCTTCCATAAAACATTACAGCTAATGCATTAGGCTTCTGACTGTTGATTATGGGTGATGTTATAACATGTCCCTTTGGGTTATCCATAGCGCGTTAATTTTTACATGAGTTGGTTTAATACAGAACATCTACATTTCTAAGGAATCCATCAGTCTGTGAGGATAACTGCCATGTTGTGAAGGGAGAGCTCATGTTGCAGATTTTATTTTGAAACACTCCTAGCTATCTTGGAGAATATTCAACAGAGTAAAAGAGAATGATAACAATTTGTAAATACTCTGTGTGTAGGAAATGTGGACTATAATTTGAAATGGCATGAGCAACTCAAGAGAAATCTGATTTTGGCCTTTATATTTCTTCTACTGTCCAACCAGTGTCTCCTGGCTCTTCTCTTTTGTTTTTGTTGCTTTTTGCTCATTCTCCTCAGGAAAAACTTGGTTTTTGCAACCATTTTATTTTTGCCTTCTTGGTACTGTGGGAGTAGAAGATGAGCACCAAAAGCTGTGATTGGCTGGGGATGTCAGCTAGAGTAATGTCTGGCTGGGCAAGGACATCTTCCAGCTATTCGGTGGGAGCCAAACTATGAGTTCATCTTGGCAGTGACGCGAACACTTTTGGCACAGAGATACTTTCTCTTCCTTGGAGAAGGTTAGGTGTACCAGTCATGCAAGCTATGAGTAACTGGGTTTGGATGACAAGCTTGTCCAAGAGAATCCTGGTCTTTACAGTCTCCATCCACACAGAAGATGTGAACATGAAGACCAGTGTCCTTGGTGCCAACAAGGGCAGTGTCACATTCCTACCTTGATGCAAGAAGCTTGCTAGGCAATAAAGAATAAATCTTGGATTGGCTTATGTCACGTAAAAGGGAGGAGGGAGACAGAAATGCAAAGATTTCTAGTCTCAACTGTATTAATATAAGCGTCCTCAGAGTAATCAAAACTTTATGAGCCCAGCACTGCCTGCCGAACTCCGGACAGAACACGGGCTGGAAAGATTTTTGATTCCCCTATGAGGACCACACTTAAGCCAAGGGAAGCTTATTAACAATAAGAGCCTCCAGAAAATTAGAGCCTTATGAACCCAGCACTGCCTGCTGAACTCTGGACAGAACACAGGCTGGAAGGTTTTCTAACCTCTGCTATGAGGACCACACTTACGCTAGGGAGAATTTATTAGCTATGTAAGTGCCTCCAGAAAATTAGAGCCTTATGAACTCAGCACTGCCTGCCAAACTCTGGACAGAACACAGGCTGGAAGGTTTTCTAACCTCTGATATGCGACAACACTTAATAGCAAGAAAAGAACTTTCCCCACAACAGGTCCTGAAATAACATTTATTAATACAAGTATGTGACAGTCGTTGCCGGTGATAAGGTTTAGCTGCAAGATTGTATTTAATTGATAACAAAAGACCCCGAAAGAAACCAGCATAAAACACATTTTGCAGAGACAAGCATATCAAACTTAAGTTTCAGTACAGCAGTATATCCCACTCTCATGACAGACAGAAAGTAGCAACAAAGAACTACTAACTAGAAACATAGCCACCTAAAACACTTATCAAGACACTTTTTCAATAACATAGTACAATAAAATGGCTTGCACATCACTCTCTCTGTAACACAAAGCAAAAGGAAAAAACAGAGCTGCTTCTCATCAACACTTATGTTGAAAAAGAAACTGCACACTGCAAAAGAACACAATAGCTAATATAAAGTAGCAAAGTGTAAAGCAAGTTACTGTTATTAGAATTAAAGTAGCAAAACACAGTAAAGGGGGCACTTATAGAGTAATAATCAAAAGATGTAAGATGGAATGTAAGAGAGTAAAGTATGCGATATAAAGTATAGAAAGCACATGGTGTTCTTACCCCTACATTGTTCCAAGAAGTGGAAGGAGGCAGGACAGGCTGCCAGCAGTTACCCCTGCAGAGACATGGCATTTATCTCCCTGGTTTGGTTTAAACTCTACTTCTTTTATACCTTTTTTTTTCCTTCAGGTGCTTTCATGTGACTATAGTCAATGTTCTGGGAGGTGATACAGATGCCTGAGGGTGTGGGCTCCTTGAGTCTGCAGGGTGCCACAGGGTGCCCCAAGGAAAGGCCATGCTAAATTTAATAACATTCCATTCTTTGGTAACACCAATCACTTATCAGTTTACCTCTGCTGGAAGCATCCCTCCAGGGGACAGGCATTTCCCTCAACCCATCAAGGCTTAATCAGGCCATCACCTCACAGCTTAGGATAGACTGATGGATGGATGCAGGCAAGTAAGAACTGTGTAACATCTGGGAGGCTTGTAAAGGAGAGTATGGATTTTTGTGCTTCAGAGACTCAGTGGAGCAGCTGAAGTTTGATATTATAAAACTTCAATGGCAATTCAGAAATAGGGTGCATCTATACAAAATGAGAGTGCAGGTTAAGTAGAAGGGAAGGATATGCAAGCAGAAAAATGATGTTGAGAAGAGAGAGGGGACAGTGATTTAAATTGTTTAGCATAGCTGATATGTGACATGCCTAGTTTGGAGTCTGTGTAGAAGAAAAGATGTGGAGGCATCCCATCCTTCCACATGTCTTTATACCTACTTTTGTCTCCATAATAATTCCATCAGTGTTCAGCACTGTGGGGGTGACAGTGTGTGTGTGTATCTCTTAAGGTCTGAGGTGATTGATGAATGCATCCTTAAGGACCAGAGAACCACCTCTAAAATGTAGATGCCTAGTAACCAGTAGAATCTTTCCATGTATGTGAGGTGAACTACTGACCAATAGTGTACTGGCATGTTATATACAGGAGTAGATAAAAGTGAAGCTGTTACTAAAAATACAGTCTTTTGTCTTTGATGAAGCCTTCTGATCACACTGCAGCCTGAGTTGTCTCTGCCTCCTCTGACCACCGCTAAGCTAATCTACGTTACCCCAATAAAGGGTGACCCCAATACCACACCATTTTAGAAGTTGTGTAAGCATAATATTTTCATATTGACCTTTATTTGTAGGTTACTGTGACAACATTAGCTCTGTGCTCCCTCTGATAGGGTTTCATTAGTTGAAATCTATGCAGATTGTTGCTTCATTTTTGGAGATGGGAAAGAATTGAGAATAACAGTGTAGCACTTAAAATACTGTAAATAGTTCTTATTTGTAATAGACTGCTGTGAAGCAGTCTTTATTTAGACTGTGTTATTACAGCTAATTTGGGGTAAATATTGCAAGCATTTTACTTTGTCTCAGCAGACCAAAAACAAATTGCAAAAAGAATAAAACTTTATTGCTTTATCTTGAAAAACACTTTAAGCCCAGAAATAAAAGATGGGAGAAATACAGGCCTCATAATTTTTGTGTACTTAATGATACTTTATCTGAAAGGCAAAAGAATGACCTGTTGGTATCTTTTAAGATTTATGTTTGGAACAAACAGGCTTTATGTCTCTAAAGAGGGGAAGTATTGTAGAACTAAAGCAAGTAAAAATACTGTATGTATTTCTGCAGTCTTTCATGTCTGTGAGCTATTTTCTTTTCTTAGCATGAAGGTCATTGACAGTGAGAGGCAGATAATAGGCAACAGGGTTAAGCAGAACATGCAACCATTTAAATATCCAAGGGGCAGGATGGGGAGAAGGAGGAGGAGGAATGAAACCACTAACTAAGGTCTGTTGAAGTTCTCTTTTTTCTTCCATCTTGCAGTTTTACTTTTACATGAGAGCAGCAGCTGGAATAAGGGGGAATAGAGCAAAAAGCAGGAAAGAGAGGAGAAACTGGATGTGTTGTTCTGCATCAGGAATACAAGGTGGGTCCCTGTGCCTTGTCTCTGGACATAAAAGGGTATCAGAGGAACTATCATCCCAAGAGTGAGGGAGACTGACTTTGGTGGATGCTAAGAGCTTTCAACAGCAAAGGCTCAAGTACTGGTGAGGGGGGTGGAGCCAAGTACTCAAATTGCATGATGTGAATATTGCACAGCTTTCTGTCTGGAACAATCTTGAATAGATGTAACAGGATGTCTACATATCTGTGGTTACCATTGATTTTCTGCTTAATAAAATAGATTTGTCTTGTTTTGAATGAGTGACAATGGCTTCTGGGCCAAGCCTCGTCATGAATTCTCATGTATATTGTAATTGAAAAATTGAATGTATTTCCAGCAGATGAAAAAAGAAAAAAAAAATCAAGTAAAGCTACTGCTGTACCAAGGCTGCTAGTTTTTGATGATATTGAAAAGGAGGTTTCAGCCTTATTATTCACACCATGAAATTCTGTTGACACTGACATATTTAACCCAGTTTTCATTAGGCACCTTCAGTGATGGTTAGGTACAGACAACATCTGCAATTTATTTATTGTTACCCTTCCTATCTGCATTCTTTAAAAGATTTTACTATATTCAGAGCAGTTCTGCACAGTTTAAGAATACAAAGTAGAAAACGACTGCTGATACAACAGGTAATCAATTAGTTGCTACCTAATAGGTACTTGGGAGATACTCATGAACTATTAATATGCTAGCCACCCTCCACTAAGTCAGCTGGTGAATTGAATTAGCCTGGCAGTCATCAGTTGGAGGGCGAGTTTGGCTCTATTGATCCCTGGAATGGGCCAAATAACACTGCTGAAGAGCAGTTTTCCAATTACCTGTTTTTTATCTTAGTGTTTTGCGCATTTGTGTTAGTTTTACCTCTGCAATCCTTGAGATACTGACCACCTCTATCTTAATACTCTTGCATCTGTCTTTAATTTGACTTTTCTTACCTGGTTTGGCTCTACTGCACTTGTTTTCTCATCACTCTTCCTTGCAACTTAGAAGCTTTTTGCCCAAGTCATAACCCGGGTTGCACAGCTGCGCAAATTTGAAACCAGCCCTTGAATCACAGAGGCTGAAATTACTGAGAGGAGAGTTGCATTATTTTCTGCAGGCCTGGGGTTGGTGTCCTGTTGTGGTTGTAGCTGGGTGCAGATGGAATACTGCTGATCTCTGCTTTAGTGTGTCAGGGTACCGGGGTGCATACTTCTTTCCTGTCAGTCCAGTGAGCACTTTATCATTGGGAGTGTTTATGTGCAGCTCTGCCAGCCCACCTGGTGGAGGGGTCATGGAGCCACTCTACCTCTGTTTATGCTAGGTTGTTGGGGTGGAATGGTACCTAGAAATGCAAGTCATCCAAGTAGTGCCAAGTAGATAAATGGAAGTAGTAATGTCTGAACATGGCTTGATTACAACCAGAACAACATTAAAGTCATGCTTCAGCTGATGATTGTTACCTTTCCAATTTCCTTACATTTTTTCACTCTCTTGAATATTGTTGAAAGGGTTTGTTTTGTAGAATTGTAAGGAGAAAATTTAATAGTGTTCTTGTATCCATTGTCTTTTAAATAATTATGTGATTTGAAGAGGTTATTCTAATAAATATGATTAAAATTTCAAATGCATTTTTCTTATTGCAAATATCTATAAGGTGCCTAAAGACTTAGGAGACCTAACGACAGAATTTTAGTTTATCTGATTTTTATCTCCAGTTGTGTAGCAGTTTAGAAGATTGTTATCCTGGAGGTGAGACTCTTGTGATATGAAAGATGTTCATGCATATGTTGAATGAAACTATATAAACAGAAATTTTGCCTGGCAAAGATCCCTGACTTGTACCTAGCCTGTTTCACTCCATGCGTAGCAATTGTACTGTTCTGCATAGGCCTGTTGATGTCAGTGACAAATCATGGAATTGTTCCCCTCATCTTGCCTCTTCAGAAGTATTTGCATTTCATTTTCTAATCACAGTTGCTAGCTTGAGCTTTGAAGAAAAAAAATGGTCACACATGGCTTGACACTAGGAATAATTTTGCTCTCAAATCTAAACAAAACCTCTTGAGAAAGTTCGTGATAACACATCTGTGTGATAATCAGCATCAGGTTGACCAGACTGGCCTTGTCCTACTTTCCTTGATGAGTTTCTTGATTAAGAGTTACTAATGTAATGAATAATGTAGAATTTCTTAAAACCTCACTCTACATCCATAATATTTGAGACTTAAAAGTAGTTGGTGGGCTAAACTAGATGCAGGCTTTTGTGGTATGTTCTACATGGTGGAATGTAAAATACAGAATTTCTTGTATTTTAGGAAATCACAGCTCTGTCATTCACTGTGTGCTAATTTTAAGGTGTCACTTATGGGTGCCCTGTAAAAAGATTGGAAAAAAAAAATATTTTTCTTCAAGAGTGGAAAAAAAAATCATTGTTTCATCATTTTCCTAGATAAGGGATAACATCAGTAAAACAATATCAATTAATTTGGGAGACTACTTAAGACTGGTTTAGCAATGCTCTGATAGAAGAGTTACATAGGTTGAACATTTTTGCTGTTGTTGTTTGCTTCTCTCAGCCTGTTACACACATCTGACTGTTATACACTAAATGAACAAGAAGTTTAAAACCTGTGAAGCTGTTTTATGGAGAAGAATATATCCAAGAGAAGTCTTCTTTAATTGTACTACAAAAGGGAAGGTTCATATAGAGCTAGTGTTGAGTTCTACTTTATAGGAATTGAAAAATTTTAATTTTGTCCTATTATTCTCTCTTCTTTATCTTCCCCATTTCTGGAATGCATCTCTTTTCAGCAGCAGAGTAAAAGCTGGAAGGAAAGAAGAGTTAGGGAAACAAAGCAGAAGAGGTCTTTCAGAAAAATCTTAGTTTGAAAATATTTCAAATCCTTCTCATTATTTTTTTTTAATCAGCTCTAATGAATTCAGAATTTATGGCTTGATTTTGAACTTTGAATTTGTGGGCCTGTATGGTCTGTTTGTTTGGTTTATATATTTTTGAATGTGTTGCACCCTTTGAAGAAATATAGTATAGGTAGGTTTCTGTATCTATTATGAGATTACTGTTTGTGACCACTTCCAGCAGAGGAATTAGAAAGATTCCCAAAGGGTGGTGGATTAAAAACATTTTGGCACTCAAAGATGTATGAGCTCAGCTGTAAAGTGTTGTGCCCATATGTACAGGAGCTCTTCTCTGTGCTCAGAGCGAAACATGCAGCTTTGTGTCTCGGGTGCCTCTCAGTTGGGAGCAAGTCCATTGCTCTGAAGAGGTAATGTGTGAAGCTGGCTATTGATTTGCAATTTATTAAAAGATTATGTGCAAAGAGGATAGGCTTTTGGACCTTCACTGACACAGAGAAGTTAAAGCCACACAAACTATGAAGTTTGTTAATAAAGTTGAAGATTCTAATACTGAAATTTAGGACTTTGTCAATTGCAATTTTGAACTTATTTGGAGCTGTGCATTATTTTCATTGTTTGAAAGACTATTTAACAAAGAAGCAAGTAGATGAGCAAGCAACGAATATATTGGAAAACCTCACTTTATAACTCATGAATGTTTTGCCACACACTATTAGTTTTGAAAGACTATTCTCACTCTATTCATTAGGTGAAGAACTAACCAAGTTAATGATTTTTCTTTAAAAATAGCAGCACCAACTTAGGTGTTTTCTCAATCCAATATTCATTCAGCAAGAATAACATCTATAATATTATTATCTGCTTGAAAAAAAATTAACATTAGTCTAAGAAAAACAAGCCAAGAATTAAGTCCACAGTACAGCTAAAGAATAATATGTATCAAAAGACATGTTTAGCAAACAGTATAAACTAGCTGAAAGGACTCTTTTGTTAGTGAAAAATTGTGGAGACTTCAAGACCTGGATCCAGATTTATGAAGAGTAATCAGCTGATTTAATGGTTATGAAAGTAATAGTAAAGTTAAGGTAAAGATCATATTTAGTGCACTGTTTTTCCCAATAGAACTATAATATAAAGCCAATGACAGTGCCTCAGAGAACATAGGAAAAGTCCATCTTTTGGAAGCAGTAAAGGAAAGAGAGTATTCTGTTGCTGTTTTTCCTCAGATGTCACCTTCAATGAGTATTTTGCATCACTTCTGCAGATAAAACAAAATGGTTATTCTTTGTTAACGAATGTTTTCTACCATGAAATTATACAGTCCAATTCTTCATCAATTAGACTTGATGTAGAACTTATGGAGATTTTTGACCTTGTTGGAAAATAAGTTCTGCCAGTGTAAGTTTTCTGTCATGCAAATGACTGTTGCTGGGGTTTCAGATGTCAGTTGCATAATTTATTAATGAATTCTAATAAAGAATATCACTTCTGTGAAAATTTTTACTAAATAAGATAAATAGGAAAAGAATAGAACAATATCCAAGGGCATGTTCTTTTTAATGGTTTAGACAGATTATTTTTACTGCTCTTTCATCGTATTCATAGAGCTGCACTGGTTTCAGTTCAAATACAAAAAAAAGAAGCTTATGCAGACATACTGTGAATCCATACAGAATTTCAATTGCATTGTTGCACAAGTGGTTGTTGCTTTTAGAGAGACGTGAAACCAAAAACTATTTCATACTAATGTTTTGGGATGTGAACATATTAGCTGACTATCTAGCATCACCTTGTCAGTGTCTTTATGCTTTACTAGCTCTTAGAAATTACGTTAGTGGATGTACCTAGGTAAGAGTCTAAAGAAATCAGATGAGAACTCCTTCAAAAATTCTGCACTTCTGTGATGAGGAGAGAATTTCTGTCAGCAAGTGCAAAGATTGATGGTTCAGTTTAGCTGTGCTTGTGGCATCTCTGATTTGGAAGTGCTGATTTGGAAGGATTTAAACTTCTTCACTTCTGGCTTTCCATGTGTCTTCCACCACATAATACAGTGCTTTCATTACTTTTCTTGACAGTAAAGAAAACTAAAGGCAGGAATTAAGCAAAGGGGCTTCTTCATTGTGGGTGTTTGTTTTCGTGATTGGTTTCTAGTTTAGGGATTTGTTGCTTTTTGGTTTTGGTTTGGTTTTTTTTTTTTCCAATTTTTTTTGTTGTTTTGGGGTTTTTAATTTTTTGGGGGTGGTTTGCTTTTTTTTTAAGAAGAGAGAGTGCGAGAGTGCTAATGATTTGTTCTGCAACACATTCAAAAGATTCTTCTTGCTTGTTTGAATTATCATTCATCTGAAATGTAAACAATAGAGTTAGACTGCAGGGAGTTGTGTGTTTACTGCTTACAAATTATTAGCAGAACACTTTGGAAGCATGGTGTTTAACAAAGATGGATATTTTGGCTGACTCGCAGTCCTGAATTCAGTTATTAGTAGGAATGCTTTCAAACACTTGTTACTTAATGTTGACATCTGTGGTTTATTTTATGTCAAAACATACAGCTACTTTTCATCCTCAGCCAAGTGTAAATTCAAATAAAAGAAATTTCTTGACCTTGTCAAAAATAAACAGATGAAAACACTCTAACAAACAGAAGCTTGCCATTTTTCCAATCTCTTTTTTTTAAAATGCACTCCTGGTCTGTGTGGAAGTCATGCTACCAGTGTTAGTAAGAAAACATATTCCATGTAGAGGAAGATTTTAAAAAAAAAAAAAAAAGTTACTTTAAAAATTCTGTTACACACTTGCCCTCCTGTGTATTGCTGTTGAAATATGTTTTGTCAGGATTTTAGTTTTTGTGTCTATTCCTATACCATTAATGACAAACTGTGCCATCTGTAATCCTGTAAGTACTTTGAGGAAAGAATAGACTTTAACAATGATGGAAGGCTATTGGGATTTTGAATATGGTTTCTCGAAAACTAATTGAACAGTAACAACAAGCAGACAACACTTACCTCAATGGTTGTAAAAAGTGATTTATTAGGGTTTTTTAGCCTTTATCATGAACACATTGCCCTTTCCTCTGGCTGTGAAGCATAAGAGGTCCATATCGGAGGGTAAAAGATTGTTAAGAGAATTCACCATCTCCTGTAGACCCCATCAATATGTCTCATAGATGGATTTTCTGCGGTTTTATTCTTTTAATAATAAATTATATTTACTAGTGGTCATGAAAAACTAAAAGTTATTATTCTTTTTGGTAAGGATAGGAGCAAATTTTTTCATAGAAGTTGATGTGTAGCAATTATGGAGGGGTGTATGTGTTTTCTGCTTCTAAATATTTAACCAATTAGGAAGTACTAAATCATTAAATTTCTGGTTTCTAGAGACTTTAATCTCTAGAAGACTTCTAGATTTATTGGGAAGTATTTTGTACAGATACATGGCATCCCATTTAAGATCACAGACTACAGAAATAATGATTATCAGATTTTTCAATTAAAATTTAATTTTATTAAAAGTTCCAAATATTTAATAACCTTCAGATTTGATTATTGTATCATGTACACTCAGTTTTCTATCCTTGGATGGAATCTTAGATTGTTTTAAAACAGGGATGGCTTTTAAAAGTCTAGTTAAAAATCATGGGTGCCTTTTTTTTTTTTTTTTGGTGGGAAATCAAACATTTTGATGACCTGTAGCTTACTTTTAAATTTCACTCTATAGGAAGTGGGTTTTAACTATTCTTTTATTTTGGAAAATACTCTCACTGTACATTTATCAAGCCTATGTTTCACCAGTTAGCCATGAATATATTATAAGACCGTGTCAAAAGCCTTCCTTTCCCTTCAGAAAATGTCAAGCGGGATGTTGTGGAGGATTCACAATTTATACTTTGTTACAACAGTATAAATTCCATAGGACATGCTTCTGAGCTCAACATCTAAGTTTTATCTATCCTGGTCCACATACTGATTATTACTGCACTGTGGTTTTGTTGAGGGTTTTTTGTGGTTTTTTTTTTTTGTTGTTTTTTTGGGTTTGTTTTTTTTTGTTTTTTTTTTTTTTTTTTGAGGGCTCTGCTACTCAATTGAAATTAAGACACAGCATTTTTAGTTGTATAAGTCTTACACTTGGGAACAGGACATAGTAATTTGTTCTGAGAATGTCAGTATTTGGGGAGTATTTTTGGTTGGTTGGTTTTGGTTTTGTTTGTTTGGGGGGAGGTTTGACTGTTGCATGGCTTTGTAGTTGTGGAGCCAACCATACTGAACTTATCAATTGCCTCAGAACTCCAATGGTTTATTTAAGTGGCTTGTCCACTCCCCTCTTCAACACCTCTATGCAACTGCAGGTGGATTTTGATGTTTTCCCATCTGTGTATTTCAAAGAGTATCTGGCTGCAGCAGCCGCATGCTCTTGTGATACACTATTGTTACAGCATGCATAGTTCTCTACCAAAAAACTCTCATCTGATTTGAATTTGCATATAATGAAATCCTTTTTTTATACTGATTTTTCACCATACATTCCAGAAAGTTCTCATCTTTTAGGGTTGATGGGAAAAGAGAAGTTAAATTAATCAAATTGCTAGCACTTTAACTTCCTGAAGAAACACACACACATAGTGGATTTTCACATTATGTTCCCAGCAGGGACATTACATCTTGTAAACGCTTCAGTTTAACAGATATGAAAAACAGAACTGTATTTTTCTTTGCAGAACAAAAATGTTGCTCAAGTGTTTTAGAAGTTGGTTTGATCTCCTTATTCTGCACATAAAATGAAAGATTAAGGAGTACTCACCATTCCCAGATGTAGGTCCTTCTCTGACCTGGCCCTGGGTGAGAGAACTTCTTTGTATAGCAGTCTTTTTAGAACTATGGTTTCTGGGTGTTGTTTTGTTTTGTTTTGTTTCTTTTTTTTTTCCCCCCTCTGCAAAGTTAGAATTCAACTCTTCTTTTTTGAAATTAATCCAAACCTCTTACCTAAAAGTAAAAGTCTTAATAAGGCTCGCAAATATTTTCTTATGGTATAAATTGGGTTTTGGGGAGCTGGGGAGTTTATCTATCTTGAAAATTAATATTAACACCTGGGTGCTCTACTTGCCTATGCTTCAGCAAAAACTTGCAGGTCTTCTGACAGCATCTCTTGCCTCTTGGCCTTTCTCTAAGGCAAATTCATTCCCAAATCATCAATCAGGAAATGAAGAGTCTAGCAAGTGAGTTAGAATGACTGCAGAGTTTCAGGCTCAGTGCAAAATTGATGAATGCCTGATAATTGTCCAGAGTAGCAAAACACACCTAAGAATCTGTATAGCAGATCATGGAACAGAACTGAGACTTGTCCTAACAGTATTTATTACTTTTTCAATTTAAAAGGGTTGTTAAGGGTATATCGTGCACTCCTAACTTGAGTAAAGCTAAAGTATTGGAGATGATGAATATAAAGTAAAAATAGAAAGGGAGAGCAGGGCAGGAGGAGGGGATATGGTTTAGAAATGCTATAGAATATTTTAGGCAATCTTATTCATTGCAAACAAATGAAGAAACAAGAAGTAAATTGTTTAAAATCATTTCCAGGTCACCTTTAACAGTAGCAGAAATATCATCATAATATATGAGCTGAAACATAAGAGAGAAAGAACTGCTCATTTTTAAAGCTGAAATAGAGCAATTAGCTGGGAAGAATGTGTCATGCCTTACAATAAAAGTTAAATTACAGTAAAATACTTCCTTGCAAAAATGCTCACCATGTGCCAAAGCCCACATATCAAACCAACGCTTTCTTCAATCTGCAACACAGTAGTACCCCCACCTGCCCAACTGGAAGAATACGAGCGACGTCAATGGGCCTTGTTCTCTATTGTGCTAGATGCTTATGCTTGATGCTTATTACAAGACTTTGCTGAAGCTGCTCTGTAAAACTTGACTAGGGCAGTATGAGGAGTTAGGACTTCAAATAAATCTTTGGTCACCTAATGATTTAGATAAGCTCTGGATGCTGCTGCCTATCTTTGACAGCCATGCCAGTAGCTGCACATCATTGATGAAAACAGTAGAGGGACTTTTCCACTTCTAGCTTGGTTACAATTTTCTTTTCAGTTTTTCTATATTTTGATATGAATCATGCTTTCCTCCAATAGTCTGTCTGGTTCTTTTCTTGGTGAAGTCACTCAGAAACCATCTCAGACATGGGTGGACACCTATGTATACATGGTATATATATATAGTATACATAGTATATACATGGTATATATGGTATGTATGGTCTACTTTGCATTATGTTCTTTATATGTTCCTGTAATTTTATCTTGTACTTTAACTCCTATTCAGCACTCAAAAAAGAGTAGTGTGTTCCTTGTATTGCAGAGGTCACTGTCTCAGGGTTGGAGACATTACCCAGCTCTTGAGTCACCTCCTTGATCTTGATCTGTTGCCATCTGAACTGATCTCCATCTTGAAATCCCATCTACAGTATATATTTTTTTTATTTACTTAAGTAATATACTAAACAATTAAAAAAGAAGACAGCCCACTGAAATACTCAGCACCATCAACTCAGCCTTTTCTAAATTCATATTCTTGTTAAATTACTAGAATTTGCTTTCAGTCAACAAATACATTAAGCTTATTTTTCATAGAAACATATACTGCAATATATAGATACATATTTGAAAATCAAAAGGGTATAGTAGGAAGGGGGGTTTTGTTGTTATCAAGCATTATCTCTCACTTCTCAAAGGATGGCTTCCCAGAACTAATGTCATGAAAAAGCAACTTGCAAGGTTCTTTTATTCTGAGTGATTTGTATTAAAAGACAATGAATTAATACAGAAATCAGAACTTGGTTTTGGGATGAGAGTTTCAGTTATTTAAGAAGCTGCAGCATTTCTTATGGTGAGTATCACTTACTGAACTTCACAATATGCTTTAGTAGGCATGTTGGTATTTGGTTAAAGAATGGGTTTGATGATGTTGGAGGTCTTTTCAAATCCTCATGATTCTATGATCATGGAGCAGTTTCAGCCTGAAGTAGAGACTAATTGTCAGGTTGGGAATTCAACATGCACCTATGCTTCTAAGGGCCAAAAAGTCATGAAGATAACAGACAAGGCAGGTAATTGTGCAACTTCTTAAAAGAAAAAAAAATAGTGTCAGACATCTGGATGCCAGTAATAGCAACATATAGGAATATATAAGGGAATATACAAGACTTTTGTCTTATGGATACTGAAAACCAGACACTTTATGCTTAATTTCCTGTTTATATGATGTGCTCTTTTAAACTAAAAACTAAAGACAATCATGTCAGTCACTAGGTGAAGAAGGTGGGATTTTTTCTGAGGAAGCAATTACTTAAGGAAGAGAGACAGCTTTTCAGAGGCTGTAGAGAATAGTCTCCTCAGAGAAGTCTGGAAACCTATGGACTGAGTAATTTCTCAGATTGAGTAAAAGAGACTGCTGAGACCTAGGGAACCAATCACAATCAAGGAAAGTAACCTTTCTAGGCATAAGAGAGGACTATCTTGCATTTGCTGCAACTAGATGTTGTTGATTCATCTGAAATCAAACCAGGAAGCAAGGACCCGCCGGCAAACATAGTGGGCAAGAGCAGGGACAGTTATCCTCTATGTAGTTCTATTCTATCTGAATGACTCTCTTGAGATTTCTTGATTTAGAAAACTCATTCTTATTTCACATTAGACTTTAAATAAATCTTTGTTCTTTTGTAATTTAAAGTTTTTTGCTTGTCTTTACAGATGTTGTTTTAGTACTATTTTAAGTGATGGGGGGAATTATACTTAGGTGTATTTTAAACTGATTTAGATCCTGTCATAATGAACAATTATTAATCTTCTATATTCTATGTGAGTGTATCAAGCCTATGAAATTTTTGAATTATTACAGTGTGTAATTGATACATTTCTGTGTACTCTTTGCCCAGTAATAGTAATAAAAAGAACTCCTCTGAACTGCTTTCAGAGGTCAGGCTTTGATGAGATTTGGTGCAACATAAACAGATAGACATGTGACTCCCAATCTAAAATCAGTCCGGTTTTAAATTTAGAGAGCATTCATGATATTCCTCTGTTTCTGAAATACTGAAAGATACTGCTAATTGTAACTATGTAGTTCTATTATGCAAACCTAATGCTAATCATATTTTAAAAGTAATTAATTTAGGATTTAGACAGTCAGAAAAAAAATGAGTGAGAACAGTTGATATGACCAGAGCCCTCACACCAGAGGTACAGACAAGGGTTTTCTTCCCTGCTCATTTTGGTGACAGGGCTGCCAGGAGATCCTGTAAGCATGGGGGCATAAGTGCAAGTACTTGCATATTACTTGTGGCTGGGAAGGACTTTGAAGGTACACCAACTTTTCTTATTTTGTGAGTAGGTTAGACCACAAAATTCTTTTAACGATGGTGTTGTCAACTTCTCTAGGGATGAGCATGGCAGTGCTCTAAGGGATGAGCCCTTCTTAGAGCATGGCAGTGAAGGAAGAAGAGGAAATTAAATTCCAATTGCCTTGGTTGGAAACTTTATATCCTATCTGAATATCATAAGAGAGCTGTAAAGAAAAAAGTACAATTTGCCATCCCTCAATAAGCAGCATTTAACACTGACTTCACTCTTTTTATTTTTCAATATACGTCTCTCCCTTGCCAATTTCTTAATATCACACAGCTTATTCTATAGTTTACCTGTCTGCTCTCATGTAACACATTAATCTAGTGTTTTATTATGGAAAGGGGGAAATGCAATTTTTAACTTGTGAGCATATATGTGGATTTATTTTGTTTATTTTTTTTCTAGTATTGGAAGATGATACCTGGTAAAATTCATGCAAGTCATTTTGAGGATGGCTGTGAAAGACTATATTTAAGTTTTTATTTCTATTCTTACAACAATCTCGTGCTTTTCTGCAGACTGCACTAAGGAGTAAGCAAATTCCCTTTGGAGTCTTGTGCAAATGATCAACCTATTTTCTGTTACAACTGGGGAGTACCAAACCATTTGCTTCCCATAACTTCTGTTGCATGTGTTGGATACATTTATGCAGAAGACACAGGTGTGTCTGTACCTGCAACAGTCTTTCAACTTGCAGTTGTTTCATAGTACACACAGCATTGAAAGGGACTGACGGAATGGAAAAGTGTTCTGGAACAGTTTTTAAAAAAATCCAACTAAAAAAACCAAAACCAAACAAAAAAACTCCCAAAGAAAATAAAACTTAAAACACCACCAAAAACTGGAGGGAGGCCTTTGTTCAGTTTGGCCTCTGTAGGAAGTATTGTGGTTTACAGACAGTAAATGGCAGAGTCCTGTCTGTGGGAGTTCCCCTCCTGCCTTTAGATGCTGTTGTTTCTGAAAGGAAATGCAACACAAGATCTACTTGTGTTGCTCTTACTTTGACTGCTGAAATTTTAATTGTGTGATTAGCTCTACTCATTTGCAAAGAGAAAAGAAAGCCAATGTGAGTGGTCAGAGCTGGAAATTATGAAAGACAGTCCCTGGCATGTTTGAAATCAAATTGCACTTTTTTTCCAGGGTACTTATACAGGCAGCTAACAGTAAGATGTTCATTTTGCATTGGAGAGCTGTGAAGCCACTTTTTGAATCAAGGTGTGCTTTATTTGCTTTCTTGAAAGTATTTTGTTGGATGTTTCTTCCTATGATTTTGAAATTATTTCCTGTAATTACTGGATCGAGCCACAGGTTATTTGAAAATAAGTAAATAAATCTTGATCTCTGCAAGCAACAGAGGATTTTTGAAATCTGTTCAAATTTGCCATTTCTTCAGCTCATTTGCCAATTTAGTCAATTCAGTAGGTTAAGGAAGATTATCTTCTGATAGTTTTACTAATAATTGAGCCAATTCAATTACTCCTGAAGACTTGTTCATTTCCTTTTGTTTAATAATTTGAAGTTAAATGTACTGCACAATCATTTTCAGGAGATGCATATGAAGGTACACTAGACAGTTACATTTTCTAGATTTACTTTTTGATTCATAATTATTTTTGCCATGGGTGTTTTTATGTATTTCCTTGTGGAAATATTTGAAAGAAATCTTATTTCTGAATTCCAAAAGAATTAACATTCATTACATAAGTTAAACTCAGAATCACTAGTAAGCACAAGACTGAATCCCTTAGGAACAGAGCAGCTTCAGCAGCAGCTTTTTTTTTAACTTTGATATTAGCTCAGAATCGGACTCCATGGATATCTAGAGGGTGACAGTGAAAATCATGAAAGTGAGCTGTATGGACTGCTGTTGTAATTCCTCATGCAGACAGCTTACTGAATATAACCTGTGTTCTTTAGGTCCACAGGGCTGAAATGTGATTTACAGAACAAAGTTCTGTTATACTTGTTAGAATAGAAATGAGAAAGAAGACATTAATGATTTTTGTTCTTGGTTTGATCATTTATTTATCACCAATGTGTCAATCCCTGGGCCAAACTATTTGGTAGTTCTGAGTATATGGAAAACTCAGTTAAAATTATTCAAGTAAATGCTTTGTCAGGTCCTTAGTATATTTACAGAGAATTATGCGTGATGGAAGCAGTAGTCCATAAAAACAACAAAAAACCAACCAAACCAAACCAAACAACAAACAAACAAAAAAGTCTTCACCTTAATTTTAACTAGTGAAAACAGAACTTTTAAGTTCCACAATTTTTTCCATGTGGGAAATTATGTCAATGAATGAACCTTAGCAGATATCTGAGCCAGACCATTAGGCAAACATGATGAAATCCACTCTCTCTTCTGGGTCCTTACTCTGTTAGCTGCTGTTCCTGCCAGCTGGAGGAGGCCCTGGGTCAATTCAAGGAGATACAGTGCCTGCTGGGATGCTTTAGGCTAGGAGTTTGAGGGGTGGGAAGCAGAATTTATTCTATTTCCAGTAACTTGTATCAGACCTTGACTAGAAAGGTCAGGCCTCCAGATGAGAAAATGCAATCAACTCCTTCATAGTTTCTGTCTGCAGCAAATAGACTCCATCAGAAAAAGTGGTTTAAGTGTGCTGAACTGCTACTCCTAGTCATTGGTTGGACTTTTCTAGTTATATGTGTTTCTAAACTGGCTTAGGGCAATGAGGGTAAATTTTTCTTTTGTAGAGGCACTGTGCAACAAAGCTGTCAGTATGAATAATGATGAGTTTGTATCATGGAAGTCTTGTGATACACACACTATCACCAACCGCAACAATAACTACATTAATTATTAAAAGATAATCTTTCCTTTTTGTTTTATTTTGCAACTGCCTAGGAAAAAAAAAAAACAACAAACCAACAAACCAGGCTGCATAATCTCAGGTGTTTAGAATCATAGAATTGTTTTGATTGGAAAGGACCTTAAAGATCTACTGGTTTCAATCCTCCTGTCATGGGAAGGGACACCTTCCACTAAAGAAGGTTTCTTGGTGCCCCATTCAACCTGGCCTTGAACATTTCCAGGGATGGGACATCCATGACTTCTCTGGATGAACTGTTTCAGTGTCCCACCACCCTCACAGTAAATAGTTTCTTTCTAATATCTAATATAAATCTACCCTCTTGCAATTTAAAGCCATTCCTCAATACCTTCCCTTGTAAAAAGTCCCTCTTCAAGTTTCTTATTGTTTAGGTACTGGAAAGCTGCTCTAAGGTCTCCCTGGAGCCTTCTCTTCTTCAGGCTGAACACCCCCAGCTATCTGAGCCTGTCTTCATAGGTGAGGTGCTCTAGCACTATGATCATCTTAGTGGCCCTCCTCTGAACTCACTCCAACACTCCAACAGGCCCATGTCCATCTTATACTGGGGACCCCAGAGATGGACACAATACTCTCTGTGAGTCCTGCTATTACATTGACTATTGACTATTGAGCTCTGTATGAGTGAATGAGATACCTCCAAAGAATTTTTTTTCCAGTGATTTCTTTCTCAGTGTGTTGCAGAAATCTCATATACTTTAAGTACTGTTGACGGGTGACCAACCTGTTCTTTGTTGCTTAGGCAAATAAGTGAGTTAATCTGTACATTATTGCATGTAGTCTTTTAACATGGTAAGTGCTATCTATCACTTTTTTTCTCCTTTACCTGAAAAAAGAAAAAAAAAAGTAATTACATAGCCTAATCTAATTTTGGATAAATAAAGATATCTCATTTTAATGCATAAATTATGCTTGCAACTAAAGGCTTTAAAAAGGAATTAAGTATTTTGCTGCATATCAGCTAATAACCAAAATAGTCTAAAAGTCACACAGGACACCTGTTATCTTCCTCTCCCTCTTAAAAAAGGAGAAAATCAACAGCTTAACACTTCTCATCTCAGTGCAGCACTGTGTGTTCCTAGCTGTCAAATACAACAGTTGCCAATGTCAGTTTGAATGTTCCTGTTTTAAGTCTCAGAACAGGGAGCCTAGTGGCTCCCTACTTTTCTCCTGCCTTTTTGTCTCAGCTGAGTAATCTGTAGGCACTTTCCAGTTACTTATTGGTGATTGCCATCAGTAAATGCTGGTTGTGTTTTTGAGATACTTCAGTTTCTCTCTCTTGATAGTGAAAAATTGTAAGCTTTTGTGAAACAGTGTTTAGAGTGGTAAAAGGAATTCAGCACCATGATAGAGTTAATTCATCATTATCTATCTTCATTTGTTCACCCACTAGACTGAACAGTGCAGTATGAGACATTCTTTCTTGATTCTAGCAATTATACATTCCCATTACCTTTCTCCATTACAAGCTATTGAAGGCGTTAAGTACTGCTATGAAAAAAACAAGATTTCCTGAAAGCTTTTTTTAATAGTAAAAATTTCTGAAAAGTGGGAAAAGAGAGTTTTAGGGATCACTTTTATCACTGGTCTACTAACATTTGCATTAGTAAGCTGCTGTTTTAAACATCTAAATACCCTGAGTAGTCAGTACATGCTGAATCTACTTGCTGAGCTTTTTGGGGTATTCTTTTGAAAGAAGAATGAGTAATATGAGCCCAATAACTTACCTCAGGAATCATGGTACTTTATAACATAATATGTCTGAGAAATGCAAAGTTAAAAGGTAACCTATTTTAGGAGAAGGGGGAAGAGAAAGCTTTGAAGCTTATGTTTCTAAGAATAAATGATTTTTTTTTCAGAAAAATAAATTAGTAGGGACAGGGAGACTTCAAAATGGTCATAGATTTAATGTGAAAACACATTCAGTGCTCTCAAGCAATTTACCTATATTTGACAAAACCTAAAAATCCCAAGTAGAGATTAGGGGATAGAATTATTTCTTTCACTCATAAAGCAGTCTTTTGTTTTGAGCAGAGAAAAAAAAATAAAACAAAGGGTATATTCAGATACACCTCAAAGCTACATCTGTCATTTTAATAAAAAGTGAAGATCCAGATTTAAATGTTCTTATTACAGAGGCATTCATAGTAATCAGGAATATTTTCCTTGTAGATGAAAGACTAACCAGAAATAAAATGCAATAAATGTGTCCTCAGAAATAGGGACAAGAACTCTTAAACAGATATGACCTTTTATTTAGCAAAAGCAGTACACCTGGATTTGAATGAAAGAAGGTACTGGAGAGTATTGTACAAATCCATGGGATACTCCCCATTGACGGACTCACAGAAGTTAAGCCTCAGTATGCAATAGTCTTACTCTTAAGGCTCAGGGCTGATTGCCCATTGTTGATATTTTGGGATGCTATGTAGCTCTTCTGCGTATCTCTAAAATGGAGAGTTTTAAAAGTCAAATATTCAGCTTTGAAATACTTAAGCTAGGAGATAAGACTTTTAAAATGTATGGAAATTGAAACCTGTATGGCAAAATAAACAAATGAATATTAGTGAGGCTTTGTTTCTTCACTGAAATATGAAAGACCAGGAGTAACTTTCTGAACTGTTACTCCAGAAGAATTTTTTCACATACTTTGAAGTATGTTGGGTAAATCCTGGACAGATTTTCACTGAAGTTTCTTTACCTGCTGTTAGAATCAACCTAGGGACAAACATTAACTTTATTGGTTTTAAAAATCATGCAAAATCTTTCTGCTTTCGTAGACATCCAGTTCCTTGACATGGAATGCTTGCATACAGAAGGCATTTGACTCTGTTTTAACAAAAAGTTTTAGTTTAGTTAGGAATTTTTCAAAACCTTTTCAATTTTCAGTTGCATAGGGTAAGCTGCAGTTTGCAACTCATATTCCAAATCTTCTTTTTCAGATATTTAAATGCTTTCTGGTTTGTTTGTATTTATTGTTGTTTTTATCTGTGATTTCTTCATATGGTTCTGTAAATACAAATTGTTCATTTTTGTGTTAGTGTCCAATGATATCATAAACATTTTCCCTTGTATGAAATTTCACCTACTCTTTCGAATAAACCATAAGGAGAGAAAGGTCCTTAAAATACCCATGGAAATAATATGAGTACTGAGCAACATCTGGTCCAGTTTCAAAAAAAAGACTTTTGAAGAAACATAATCTTTTTTAAGTTTAAAATTCCTATGAGTTTTGAAAAAAAATAGTTTAAGATGATGTTTCACATTTTTACTTTGGGATAACAGGTATCTGTAGCAGGTTTTGTGATTTTTTTTATGATTTTTTTTTATACTAAGTACTTTTACAATGCTGTATTTATAAGAAACAGTGTATTAGATGGTGTCAAAATAATCAGGACAACTTATAAGCAAAGGGCTACATACTGACCACTAGATGGTGTGTTTATTTAATTTTATTAAAAATAGGTAATTTGATGTACATGTTTAATAACCATGTATGCAGAAAGAATCAGTGAAATGTAATGGGCATTAAACTTTTATGTTGTTGTTTTCAAACAACTCTCCAATGTCTACAGTTTGAAACACAGTGTTTTTTCTTAGCTAGAAAATGCTGTACTCTTGAGAAGGCACAGAAGAGGTTCCCAAGTGGATTACCACCTACTCTTTATAGTCAGTGCTGTGTTTTAAGCAGCTAAAACATCACCAGCAAGGGAATCTCAGGAATAAATATCTTCCTTTCAAAGACAATGCAGTTTTTATCAAAACTGTTGCAGTAAGGTTTTTATTGTTTTTTTGAGAATTTCCTGCCCAACAAGTAATAAGGGGAAGAACATAACATTCATGGCAGCATAGATACTATAGATTCTGCTAACACTGGAAAGAAATTCATTTATAGGGAATCAAAGAAAAAATATAGAACATAAGACAGGAAATATTTCTTTCCTCCCCTCTCCCCAGTTTCAGTGACCAAAAAAACTCTGAAAAATCAAAAATGCTTAGCACTTGGTGAGATCAGAAGGTGGCCACATTCAGTTATGTATGTTAATGCCAGAATTTACCATGAATTTTTGGGCTTAGGTCAGTTCTCTGCACTTGAAGAAAGGGGTTCAGGCTGACATGTCTGTTAGAAATCAAAACTAAGGGCAATCCAAGTAAGACTAAGAAGTACTTAAAATTTAGTCTTAAAACACACATCGAAGCTGGACATTCAAAATGGCATTCAATATTCCAGATAGCTTTTGCAAATTTAACCTTGATATTGGACAAATGAAAAGATTGGGTTTTCAGAGGATGAGATAAGACTACAATCAGACTACTGTAAATAAATTTTTTCATGCTTTATAGGCATCTCTTTTTATTTTGCTTCTGAAGTCAAAACCTAGTTTGATAACATGTGCATTTTTTTCTTTTTTATCAATATGTTTATCCAAAACTTGTCCAGAACATAAACATAGATCCCTTGAAAGATAGTATTTGAGGATTATTGAACTTTTAACTGTCCAGAAGAATTTTCTTTCTTCAATGGTAGTGCACTGCATACAGGGAGTCTGAGGGCAACATTGACCTGTTGTAGTCCAGGACATGGCAAGACATAAACATCTGCTCCACAACCCCCAGGTCAGGCCTATGCCATCAGGACTGTGTTATATTACAGAATAAAAACCCCAAAGGAACAAACTATGTCTGTAGTGCTGATGCTTATACAATAAATTGTACTCAACATGCACATTTTATTATTCATTGCTACTCTGACAATCTATTCCTACATGTGGGTAATGGTTTCCTTGAACAATTAATTTAATTCCCTTTTGTTTTTTTCTTAGAAATGCAATACTTGACTTTCACCACTCACCAGCAAATATGTGTCTTTTGTTCCACAGGGAAGCAGACTAACTTGAAGGCAAGATTTGATGTCCATGATATCATGACCCTAAATAGTTATAAATTTGGGCAGTATAGAGAATGCAAAAGAAAAGTAACCAGATTTTAGTGGGCCACACAACACATTTTCATGTCTTCATGTCTTGGGATTCTGGAGAGATGAAGTACTTCCCAGCAGTGCTTTCTGCATAATAATACTCATTGGCTATTGTTAGAGAATTAAATGGAATAATTTTATGTCTGTATGTATGTATTTCTATTTTGTCTTGCATGATAAGTAAATCCATAAATAAATGGCTCTACCTATGAAGAAAAGAGGAGGAAAGATTAGTCCATGTAACAAGAAAGTAATGCTTAAAACTCAAGTAATGTCTCAAATGTTAAATTCCCAATGAAATTCTGTTGCATATGAAAGTTTTATTGACATCTGCTTAGAATTACCTGGATAATTTATTGATGCCTTTCTGCTTGTCTGAAATGTATTTTGATACACCCATAATAAAGCCTTAGTGTTCTCACTGGAAATGCTAGTAGGAATAAAAGTGTCTCTGTCATGTTAGATATATAGTATGTTATAAAAAAATGAGAGTCTCACAGAGTGGCTATAAATTAAGAGTTATGAAATGCATAAGTTGATGAAAAATGAAAATTAATGGTAAGTTCTACAACAAATAAGGATAAGGACAAGAATAAATATTTTAGTAAAAAAGGCCTGGGCTTTGATATCGATAGGTATCTAAGAAGAGAGACCAGTGATTTAGGAAGCAGATATGTTTGAATGAGTACTAATTTAGTGCTTACCAAAACACTCTCCATGGTGTTTTCACATCTCCAAGCTGACTGTACCTTCCAGCTGAAGTGTACCAAGAGTAGGTATCAAAGAGCAAAGACTCTATATATTCAAGATATTTAATAAAAAGGACCTAAATGCAAAAGGAAGAGTTATTTGTCCTAAGGTGCAAACCAATGTGGTGAGAGAGGATGTGAGGGAGTGTGAATTCATGTGCAGCTGCCACTCTGTGCCCATTGCCAACCATGTTCCCTGTTAATAAGGCAGTGAAATGCCACCCTGATGCCCAATCGCATCAGATCTCGAAAGCTAAGCAGGGTCAGCCCTGGTTAGTACTTGGATGGGAGACCTCCTGGGAATACTGGGGGCTGTAGATTCTAGTCCTGAGGACGTCACTGTCACCGTCCAAGCTCACTCGACAGTGGCAAATGGAACCTTAGGAGTTAAAGGATGGGGCCAGTTCTGTGCACGCTGAGCCTCACCTAAAAAATCCACTGCACAGGCTTGAAGGACACACCCACGTGGGGAGAGCCCTTCCCAAATCTTCATTCATGAAGCCTAGCCATGATCCCTGTTAATGTGCTGGGCCTGGGCCATGATACAGGTCCCTTCAGTCATCATTTTGTGCATGCCATGCCTGGATGTTGCCACATGGGCAACTTAACAGCAAAAAAACAGTAATGAAGACATATTGCCATCAAGAGTCTGCAGCACACACAAGGCATGCGTCTATTGCCTTTCAGCTTTGAAGTGTTGACCCAGTGTCCTGTTCAGTGTGCTTCTCCTCTTTCTGATTCCATCCATCCATTCTTCAGGGAGATCAGGACCAAGTTCTGGATCAGACAGTGGGGCCTAGAAAGAGGCTATGTGGTTAGTTTATTTCCCTTCAGATCTCAGGCCTATGGTTTCTTATTTACCTACAAAATTTAAATAATTCTCAAGGAATCTGACATTCAGAGATGTAAGAAGAATTAGCAAGGTAATTCTCTGAGTTAGTGCTGCCAAAGTGTAAGATGTTTAACAATATTGTGATATTCAAATAATTAATATAAAAGCTTCACAAGCTGAAGAGCTGATATCCTGAGATTTCTGTCACTCTTTCTGCTTGTTGCTGAAGTCTGTTGGCACAACAGAATCAGTATAGAAATAGGAAAAGTTGCAACATAATATTACACAGTTTCTCTGTGGCTTGTTTGTTTGTCTGTTTGTTTTTATTTTCTTTTCTGAGGGCCTAGTTTCATCAAAGCTACATATTATCGATTTTTGTGTTTTGTTTAATATAGATGATCTTTGACACAACTAGAGGCTATAGACAGATTAGGAAATACAGCGAGTGATATTTCACAACCTGCAGCTTTCTCTCAGGCAAGTGAAACTGTAAGGTCAAGCAGAGCTGCAGGGTATTGTGGAAAGACTAAACAAAATTATTATCATTATCCAGTGCCTTTTGGCTACATATGCCTCTAAATCTTAAAAACAAACACAAAATTATTAGTAATGACAAAACCCATGAAACTTTTAAAACATGTTAGAAGACGGCTTCAGTTGTGATCGCTTTCAGTATTCAATTAATACAGTCTGTAAGGTTGCCGAAGTCTGAATTGACAGGTACTATTTTCAAAATAGATTTTCAAAAGTATTCAACTATAAAAAAAATCTTATAACATTTTTGTCAAATGTTACAGGTAACAGAAAAGAAAATAGTTTTGCTATCAAAACACCTTAGAGCATGAAGTCAATGCTCAATTTTAAATTACCATTCTTAGTTCAACTGGGGGAAAAAAGCGTGATAAATTTATTCAAAGTATCTTTTAAATAAGGGATATATGATAAAATAGCTATAGTAGAATTAAATTCTGCAAAATAAAGTTAATCATAGAGCAATTAACCATTTATTATATTTCAATTTAGTTTAAAAAAACCCCAACAAAACAACAAAAAAAACCCAACACAGCTGAGTACATAGAAATTATTAGAGACTTACAAAGTTACAATTTGCACAGTTTTTTCTATTTTATTTCTTCAACATCCTGGATATATTGGAAAATAAATAAAACTCCACCTTGAGAAAAACTGAATTAGTTTTAGATCCATGGTACTGTGTAGAGCTAAAATATTTTTGTTCTGAATTACTGTTCACATGAAATGAAAAGTACAATCATATTAAAGAACTATAGTAGAGGCACAGATAAAATACTTAAAAGAAAATCTTGACTTTTCAAGGGCATTCTAAGCAAAATTACTAGAAATTTCAGGATCTGAGCTTTTCAAAACAGTTATTTGCTAAAGAAAATTAAGAAAAAAGAGAGTGATGTTGTTTTTATCTGTCACAGTCATGAGGAAGGGGAACAGTGTAATTTCATGGAAAAATGAGAAAACACATTTTCAGCAACAAGGTTTAGCTGAGAATGCTGCACTCTGTGATTGAAACCATCTCTGCTATACAAGGAATGATTCAGGGACTAGCAGACAGTAAAGAGAATTTTTTTTTTTCATTACTAAAAGCATTTTATATTTAATCTTCTTTGCCCAAAAGCAGCTACAAAAGACGGAAAAATGCTATAAGAAGCCATTTTACCTCTTTGGAGAGGAAGATGTGCATTCACAGTGAGAATATGTCAACCAACAAATAAGGAAAGCATCACATTTTCTTGAGTCTGAGAAAGTTTAGATGGGAATGCTGTGGTTCCCACTGACATACTTAACACAATGTCTACACTTGGCATCCTTTCCTCCTTTCTGCCAGACTTACCTGCTCATGGGAAGCAGTGAATTAATTCCTTGTTTTGCTTTTGGTTTCCCTCTTGAACTCTCTTCATCTCAACCCACGAACTCTCTAGCTTTCACCTTCCTGATTCTCTCCCTAATCCTACTGGTGTGGGAGTGAGCATCACTGCATGGTGCTGGGTCGCTGCCTGGGGTTAAACCATGACAACCTGATATGGTAGGAAAAGAATTTAACAAAAATCACTAATCAAATTTATCTCAAATTAAAACAAACAAACAACTTTAACCAACAAAACAGCAATTGTTTTGCATTCTGAACAGCTAATTTTGGACCATCATCCCATTACTTCAATGTAAGTGTGAACATAGTGTTGGCATAGTGAGGCAGGATGTGTGTTAATGTTTTTGTCCAGCAACGGAGGCAGTGGAATTTTTAAATGTAATTGCAATCTATCAGCCTGTGTACTGGCTTCTATTTTCTTCAGGTAATTGTTTCTTTCCATTATTTGGACACTAATCTGAAATCTCTCAGTTTTCAGTGGGTCATTTTACTACCTGTTTTAGTTTACAAACGTAACTACTTTCAGTTACCCTCCTCTGATCTGTGCTGTGTTATATCCCTAAAGCAGAGATAACAGAACTGACATTGTCCTTGTAATTTTAGCTTAGTGTATTAATCCAAAGTGGACTTCCCATACAGTTGAGATAAATACCCTGGTCTGTGAAATGCAGAAGCTAAGTCTGATTAGAATTCCGCTCTGAAACCATAAATAATTCAAAATGTGATGAATGATTTTTAAAATACCTGGATGACCAAGCGAGAATGCCAGTGGTTGATTATATACTGTAGACACAATGTTATGAGTATTGGAAACCCCTAAGTGTTCAGATACAAAATAGAAATATCAGACATTCTGTGAATCTTATTATTTTACTTTCAATTACCTGCAACATATAATAGTCTGCTTGGAGAGCTGGCAAATAGATCTGTTTGGAATGAAAATGTTTTCTGGTAATGTTTCTTCAATGACCTTTAAATGCAACCATTAATCATCACTCTGAATTGCTCTTTTGGGAGATAAAAGAATTTTCGCTTTGCACACCCTGATTTCATGTTTGTGCTCTAAATAGCTTTTGTTTTTATTTTCTGAATGTTCCTTTAAAAAAATACTTTAAAAAGTCTGACTTAAAAAACCCCTGTATTTCTTATATGTAAGCAACTTGGATTCTAAGGAGCATTTTCTGTCTAGAGTTATAGAAAAATATGTTGGCAAAACTTCATACATTTAATAAACCCCAAATTTTTCTACCTGTGGAAATCTCTCATTCTGTGTATCATGGATTCTCTCTGGGTTTAATTGATAAATCATCAGTGAGAGGTCTCTTTCTGTGGGAAAATACCTAATACAACTTGTCAAGATTCTTTTCCGACTAGTGACTTGCTTTAAATACTGTTCTATTTCTGTTCTTTAACAGTGCTCTGGCCTCATTGCATGAGGGGAGAGAAATGAATAAAAGTATCTGCTTGATGCATAGGAGTAATTCAAAATATCATTTTAAAATGAATGTATAAATACTAACAAACTGGAAAAGTATCCTAGTTTGTTTAATGTCACATCTCATTAACTTGAGAGAGCTACACATTTAAAAAACTACCAGGCTATAAAGACAGTACCTCGACTTTGTCAATGAGAACTTAAAGGTATCAAGAATAGAATAAATCCTGTCTGCAATAAAAAGATATATTTTTTAATATAGAAAAAATCACTTTCTTGTCTTAAGACCCATTGCACTCTTTGGACATGTGGGTTTTCAGTGAAGTGCTGGCTTCTATAAAACATTCTATTTAGCACTCTTGTTCTTAAATTTTAACACTTAAAATTCATTCTGTTTCTGGAAATGTAGGGAAAGACTAATGTATTGATTGTTTCTTGTTTCCATGCCTTAAAATGGAGCACATATTCCTGTTCTTTCTGATAACTCTTATTACTTCTAAATGTTTTTAGGCTTCTAATTATTTTTCTACTATAGAAACAATTTTTGAAGTATGAAAAAATATAATATAATCAATATTTATAAAGTTTATATCAACAGTGGACATAGTTGTTGAACTGCAGAATTAGCAGACAAGTGGGTATTTTTCTCTTTAGCACAAAGAATTCTTGCAGCCAGCATGTTAACTGCACTCTAAGAAGAGGGGGAAATAGCATATAAATGACTTGCAGTTTCTTTTTCTCACAGTTTTTCTTTTTTCCTTTTTGTTGTTTTTATTTTTTCTTTCCAGTAGGTTTGCATAGTAGGCAAAAAAAAATATTATACTTAAGTTTAAATTGCCACTTACTTTCAACTATTGCAGATGCTATTAGGAATTAAAAAAATATATATTTAATAGATTTCATACAAGTTGCAAGAAGGAATAGGGTCGGTAATACGCATTTTAGAATGAAGAAGAAAGGGAACTATGTTTTAACTAAGATAAAAGGAACTATATTGGTGTACTGAGAACAGAGAAAGCCTTAGTTCTTACAGGCTCCTGAATTCTCAGATTAACTGTATGCTTTTGTCACTAGATACCATCTCTCATAAATGTGGATCAGACCACAATGTTCCTGGATAAAGTTGTACCAGACTTCATTCACTCATTACAGGTGAATTGCATTCTTACGGTGCAGGCAGCTGTGATTATTCTTTCTTCCCAAGGGTGTACAGGTGCATTAAGAGAATTTTTTGATTTAGTGTAGTGCTCCACCACTTTTTTTCTCTCTCTCTCAAGGTCTGATGGAGATAGTGCTACCTTTACTACCCCTCAATGGAATTCTGCACACCTATTTATAACATGCTTCCAACTAGTTTGTTGTCCTTTTCCCCCCTCCCTCTCCACACCCCCCACCCCCCACCCCCGCAGAAACCTGACTATCCAAAGCCTGTACCAAGCCTGAAATTATCTAGACTCTATTTGCTTTTAGTTCGCTGCCTAACTCTGTGTTAGACAGTTGTCAGACGAGTTGTTCTTGTTTTTGTGTGTTAGAATAGGGAACATTCTTCTGGAAAGAACAGAATACAGCATGCAAACATATGAAAAATATACTATCTTACATACAGATTGAAAACTGATTTTTTTCTTTAGGTTGTCATGTACTAACATTGGGGATGACACAAATATTTCATATTCTCATTTTGTTAGTTAGATCAGATTACTCTGTTAGAACAGGTCCCAGCTGTTTTGGTGGGGGGTTTTTGTTTGGTAATTTGTTTGGAGTTTTTTAATGTTTTTTCTCTTGCATCATGCATAATAATAACTGAGGGGTATTTATTCTAGATTTATCATTTCTTATTTAGTGAAAGTGAGTATTACATTATGTTCCTAGAAAAATGGAAAAGATTACATGAATTTACAGTTTAAACTGTAGTGGTATCCATCCCAGTCCAAGTATGGACTCAGTACAAATGCATTTAGGCAAAATCATCTTTGCTGATTCATGGTCACAAACAGTGGCTGATTCCTGTGCTGAAAACTATTTGTGGAAATGTGCTGAGGAAAGAGTTCATGAGGTTGACATCATCCCTAGAAACCTGGTCACATACAGACCATTCATGTATGTGTATCTTGCAGTGAATCACTCCTGCACTCATCTCTGGGTGTTGATGTGGACTTTCAGAAAGACTGCAGTGGATCTCTAGTTCAGGATTTTAGCAGAAATGATTTATGTGACCAGCCGAACAGACAAGGTAAAAACCTGAGCCCCTAACTGCAAAGCTCATTTTAGAGTTTTTTGGCCTCTAGGTGACACTGTGTACTTAATACTACACTCAGTCTCCCAGCAAAAAATGCTGGTCCATCTACCCCTTCCCTTCCCATTACAGTTAAGATCAGTTCCTGTCTGTTTCAAATAAGTATTCACAACCCTAAAAGAAGTAAATGGAACACTTCTGTTGTTATTCAAAACAATTTAAAAAAATCTGAAAGATAAAAGTTAGTAGTGCTGTCATCATGGCTGTTTGAATGCTTATTTAAAGCTTTATCACCAAATTTTGGATTCTTGCAGTAATTCTTACTTCAGTTGACATTTCCTTCCCATACCTGGGATGATGTGAGGCTGGAGAGAATGTTTTCCAGCATTTGTCTTCCTAAATGCAGATTTATAGTCTGGTTTTAAAAAAATTAACTTTGAGCCAAAAGCTGGTATTTAGGAGCAAAGCCTATGTGTAAGTATTCAAAACTCGTATTGAAAACAGATGGGTTGGGGGCATTTTGCTGTTGAGTTTAGTTTATTTGTTTTTCCTAACCTCCTGACTGAGTATAAAGTAAAAAAAAAAAAATAAAAATTAAACAAACTCAGCAGCCAAGCAAACAAAAACTCAATGTGAGCTTTCCTGTGGGTTGAATTTGAGAGTCTAGTTCACAATAATTGCTATTTTGCCCTACTGCATTGAAGAAATCCCATGCAGCACTTAGTCTGCTGCTTTGTATTTAACTTGCCAGTTATATTTGACAGAAATGGATTGCAGGAGGTGGCATTTAGGACTATCATTAAAGTGTGCTACAAATGCGATAAATCCTTACATCATCACATTTCAACCATATCACAAGCAGAGATGCAAGAGGTATTCTTCATGGACATCTTCTGTGAAGAGCAAAACAACAATAAATGGAAGAGTGATAACTCATAACTGAAAAAGCCGTGGTGAAATAGTATGGAATATAGGTTTGGCTTATGTTGGGTAATGTTACAACATCAGTTTTGGAATAGTGATTGTCAGTTTTCTAAGAAAGTTGAAGCTTAAGCACTCATTTACTCTCAGTTACATCAGCTATAGTTTTACCAGTGGAACCAATACATACCTCTCCCCCTCTTTAAGCTAGCTGATATAATAGACGTGCTCCTGGATAGATAATGACACAGAAATACCATACAATTGCAGTCCCTTAACCCAAACAGGGTTTGCACATACCCAGAGCATGTGTCATAGAAAACTTCACAGTTGACTAAAACGTGTGTGTGAGAGAGAGAATGAATGCTGGCAGGTAGTTTAGTCACTGTTTACTGGGTGTTCAGAAATGGGAATCTAACCATCTTGTCAGAACCGCTTTGGGCTTCTGAAAGTTTGCATGAGAAGGGCTTCATAGTACGTGGCTTGGATCTAAGTTCAAATGTAATACCTAGAATTTTTTGTCCTAATGGAAAGTAGCAGTTTCTCCTGAGTGAGAGGAGATAAGGGAATAACTGAGCTTTTCTTCTGTAATAATGAATACAGGAGGTACATGACTGTGATACAATTTTAGCTAGTTTGTATTAAATCCCTCCTCTCAACCTGGGGTATAGGATTACTGCTTATTGTTGCTTGTATAAGAGAAGCAACTTTTTAATTAAAGCAGAAATACCATGACTTTTTTTTCCTCAAATGCTTTACAAGACCTTACTTTTGCTTTTGTTTTTGTTTTTCTTCGTTTTTGTTTGTTTGTTTGTTTTCCATTATATATTACTATTTTGATATTATTTCTATTTCAAATAACGTTGGCATAACCATGAAGATTTTTCTAATTTTTATGTATTGGTTGGAAAAGGCAAGAGAAACGTTGTTGGAAATGATGTCTAACCACTACAAAATTTCATATTTATAATTATTATTTAATATCTTTTTGAATTAATGAGAAAAGAAATCAGATTTTGAAAGGAATGCCTGAATGTTACTAAATCAAAAGGCAATGAGAATAACACTAAGAACAAAATATAATAAAAAGGATTTGGGGAGATTATAAAGGTGGGCAGGAAAACAACAAAATAAGATTCATGTCTTGAAAATGCAGACTGAGGGAAAGTAGAGTGATGTCAAAGGAAAGCAGGCAACTCAAGAGCTATGGTGACAAATGAGATTTGTGCCTGATAAGGGGCAATAAACTAAATACAACTTTTCAGTGAGATAGTTAGGTCTCCCTAGGAGGTGCAGGCATATTTTGCAATGTCATAGTGTAGGACAATAATAAGTCTGTAGATCTCTACTGCATTTCAGCTGAGGCTAGAATTGTGAATGCATTTAAATTGAGTCCTGAATAGATAGGGGCACAACAATACCAGTTTTTCTTACAGCAAGTGATATATCGTTGCAAAAATATCTTATAACTCTTATGAAGTACATTTTTTTCTCTTCCCTTCTTGATCTTATTGAGTGATGAATGTGGGGAAGAGAGGAACCTCATTGCATGTAATCTTTTTCCTCACTCATGTGATCTTAAATTTGTCATTCTTCTTTCAGTTATGATTTTAGTTTTACTACGGAGTCAATGGCTATCAGCACTTCTAGTGCTAGCCCTGTCAGACCTGCATAGTTCATATTTATGGCTCTTTCTTAGGATGAAATGTTTTAGCTGATTGCACTGGTCCTATCCCCTGTGGCCCTGCAGCACTTGGAGTTTGAATGCCATGACAGTTGGTGTTGACATGTCCATTTCTGTGGTGCTGCACAGGACTGAAAGGCTGCACCTCTAAGGAAAGGTCAGTACCTTCACACATGATGTTGTTAGGATGTGAAAAAGAGGAATCCTGCCTTTTCCCTTCAGTAGCAAGTCAATGGGGTTTAGAGGATATTTATATGTGTTGTTCTCTTTTTTTGTTGTCATTTTTCTTGGTTTCACAGCTTACTATTTTTTCAGGAATGGCCAAAAGTTTATAAAAGGATGTATTTTGATGTTGACCTTGCCCAACTCGTTTTGTTGGCTTTTAACAGTAAAACCGTACAATTTTGAGGAAAATCTGTTGCCTTTCAAGTTCTTATTCACACAAATTTTGAGTTGTGTCCTATATAAAGTCACATAGATTTGCTAAGTGTCATTTTATACAGGAATAAGGGGAAATTGATAGATTTTTTTCTTGTACTGTATAATGTGAAACGAAATGTGTTTTAAAACTGTTCAGCCATTAAAAATTGAATCATACTTAGCCTGTGCAAGAAACTTGCATATCCTATTTCTTGACACTAATGTTAAATGAAAGCTTTTACTCCCTCCCTCCCTCCCTCCCTTCCTCCCTTCCTTCCTTCCTTCCTTCCTTCCTTCCTTCCTTCCTTCCTTCCTTCCTTCCTTCCTTCCTTC